>OX596257.1:15570792-15697527 GCA_951394255.1 Polyploca ridens
AATCTCTGCCCGCATCCAGTATTTTCAGCTACTTTGGAACTAGCTATTCAAAATCGCGACTTAGGTCGGTGTTGTGCTGCGTATCACTTCTTGCTGGCTGAACCCATAAGAAGCAATATTATGATGGTAACTCCAGGTGTTCCATATGCCAGGCTTAAGCCAGCATAAGTAATTGTATGGTATATTCCGCAGTAGGCACGTGTGCCACCGCTGGGTGGGCGGGTCGCACACGCTGGTGAACATCCAGCCCAGGGAGGGCGCGGGCGCGGTGACTCGCGAGCAGGCGCCGCACTCGCAGCTCGACACTACTCCCACCACACACTATACTGGATATGGAAACGATGGACGGGTATGTCCACTTATTGAACTGTTTGTTCTGAAGGTATTCAGGGATGATATAGGTACATTAGGTAATACCACAGTCTCACTATGGCATGTGCTGATTTGGTCGACCTACATAATAGACCGCGAGATACTAGCACAAATAGGAAATTTGTGCCAGTATCTCGCGGTCATTTGTTAATGCGATTGGGCCGCCGCCGGTACCATGATTTTCATTTTCGTCAATACGTAATTAGACCCCTGAACGGTCGCCATACTGGTACAAGTGACCAGGAAATTTGTGCCAGTATCTCCCAGTCTATAATGTAGGTCGACCAAATCGGCACAATCGGCACATGCCATAGTGAAATTGTGGCAAGATTATTGTTAATAAAAAATATGAAGCTCTATGTGTCTACCAGATGTACTTGATGGAGGAGGAGATGCAGCCGTGCGCGGAGTGTAACAAGCTCAGCTCTGACGTGAAGGGCGCCACGGAGACCGCTGCTGACGGCGCCGGAGATAGAGGTACTGTATGTGTCTACCAGCTGTACTTGATGGAGGAGGAGATGCAGCCGTGCGCGGAGTGTAACAAGCTCAGCTCTGACGTGAAGGGCGCCACGGAGACCGCTGCTGACGGCGCCGGAGATAGAGGTACTGTATGTGTCTACCAGCTGTACTTGATGGAGGAGGAGATGCAGCCGTGCGCGGAGTGTAACAAGCTCAGCTCTGACGTGAAGGGCGCCACGGAGACCGCTGCTGACGGCGCCGGAGATAGAGGTACTGTATGTGTCTACCAGCTGTACATTATGGAGGAGGAGATGCATCCGTGCGCGGAGTGTAACAAGCTCAGCTCTGACGTGAAGGGCGCCACGGAGACCGCTGCTGACGGCGCCGGAGATAGAGGTACTGTATGTGTCTACCAGCTGTACATGATGGAGGAGGAGATGCATCCGTGCGCGGAGTGTAACAAGCTCAGCTCTGACGTGAAGGGCGCCACGGAGACCGCTGCTGACGGCGCCGGAGATAGAGGTACTCTATGTGTCTACCAGCTGTACATGATGGAGGAGGAGATGCAGCCGTGCGCGATTGTGCCGCCGGTACCAGCGCTATGACCATATCTAATTTCGTCATTACGTAATTAGACCCCTGAAGGGTCGCCATACTGGTACAAATGACTAGGAAATTTGTGCCAGTATCTCCCGGTCTATTATGGCAATATCCGCTGTAGGTATTTTTAATATAATATCCTTTTTTTAATTCATTTGAATAAAGTCAATTTTCAAATACAATGTAATGACGTAACAGCTCGGTATTTTACTGCCTTCAGAGATATTTATAAATGTTTATTCGATATAAGATCTCACTTTTTTTATTTGATTATTACAGGCCCGACACCATCGAAGATTTTAATTCAGTAATAACTTTTTTGTACCAGATTTTATTTTAGTTGTCTTTATTATTTAGATTACTGTTTCTTAGTATTATAATTTTTATTGAATATATTTTTAAAACTACGTTGCGTATCCTGTTTTATTTTTATTTTTTTATGTAATGTAGTTATTGACAGAAATCAAAAGCTCCATCTATACTTTATACTGATATTATAAAGCGGAAGAATTTATTTTTGTTTATACGGGCTAATCTCTGGTACTATCAGTCGGATTCCAAAGCTACATTATCCCTGAGTACACTTTTTCGTTTTTAATATTATTTTTTAGAGATAACTGTACTTTTATGTCAAATCGCGATTTTGACACGCACCGTAGCAAGACTCGACGTAGGCGGAATCACCGTAGAAGGAACGCGACGTAGAGGTACTCGCGACGTAAACGGAATAACTCATTACAGGCTACTTTTTATCCCGGGAACGCGGGTGAAACCACGGAGACAGTTAGTATAGTATATTGAGCAACAATTAATATTTATTTTTAATCACAATTTAAACTCTTCTACTTGTTTTTCACTTTACGCCTCGCATGGTTTTTACATCCAGAATATACCAAAATGCGGAGGTGAGTTTTTTTCTTACAATTGGCAACCCAAGCAATCTGAAGCAGGTTTTGTTAAGTTTGCTGGATTCCGGGCATGCCGCAGACAATCGGTGAATGCTGAGGCCTTTCAACCGGGTAAGCTATTATTCAGTTATTTAGAATATATATACTACTAGCTACCCGGCGCCACTTCGTTCGCGTGGTGCTACCCTACCCTAGCCTTCCCTATTTGTTTGAATGAATTTTGTTGCATACAAAAAAAAACATTCAAATCGGTCCAGTCGTTTAGGAGTTCAGTGACATACACACGTGCAGAAGAATTTTATATATAAAGATGTAATGGTAAAACTGTGTCTATGCTTAGAGAGATTGAACGGAGAGAGCGAGATAGACTGTTGACACAGATTTAGAAAGAATGCAGAATGATTACTAAACATTTTATAAGTAGAATAGGGCATGAAATTAAAGACACTTTAAATTTTCAATTTAATTTTTAATTGTAATAATAAATAAATAATTTACATCATCTTCAGAAGCATATTTACAACTTATCAGCCTGATATTAAGTTTAAAATAAATACTAGATATTTTAGCTTAATAAGAGTTATTCGATATTTGTATTTCGTATGAAATAATAAATTAACCTATTAGTTAAAGTTAAAAATGCAGCAGTGTAAGCAGAACTAACTTGTCGATTCAAAAGTAGGTATCAAATTAGAAAAAAGGAATAGACATGATATTGATTTTGCTCATTATAAGCAAGATTATTAAAAAATAGGACAGTAAATAATTCTCTAAATTGAAATATGCCTTAGTTAGAAAATATTTTGCTTAATTAAATCGTGGTAGGTACAATTAAGTGCTTTAAAACAGCTTATAATTCTTAGTAAATTACAACTAGGTTTAAAAAAATAAATTATTAAAATGATCGCGTAAAAATAATATATGAATAATTATTTGGTAACAATAAATACATAAAACTTAAATTGAAGACATACAGGCTGTTCTTTATTACAATCATTTCTCGTCATTAATAATTGTCATAGGAACGACTTAACATATGGCTGATGGCGCTTTTGTCATTTGACGTCTCCTATTTCTCCTACTGTTATTTTATTAATGATAAGTTTAAACTAGCATTTATTTGTGTTGAAAAGTTGTTACTAAAGTTTCCTTTCAGATTTTGACGGACGTGGTCATTATATTAACATTTTGGTTATAAAATTGTCGACAATCATATCTCGAATCGTAAAATTATACTACAATCTTAAAAGTAAAATAAATACGATAATAAATAATTTGTTTTAATCACTTTCAACGACATTTGACCTGGAAATGTGTTACAATTGTCTTTAAATAAATTGTCATAATCCGTTTTATCAGTGTTATCAAATACATAACAGATATTATTATTTCTTTTATATTAAAAGAAGTATTTATGAATTTGCGTGTGAGCTATGGTGGTCTTTTTGACAGCGCATACCTTATACTCGAGCCAAAAAGATACACGCACACTTAGCTACGCTAGGATAACGCTAGATAATATTAACTTTGACAGCTTCATTGAAACAGCACCTATTTTGATTAACAACGATCACAATGCTATTTGACTATAGCACGCTCGTAATTATCACGATATTCCAAACCGAAGTATCTAGTATTAACTTTGTAAAATTAATTTACGATTGTTGTCATTAGATATCACGCACGCGTAATTTTTCGCGTGATTTTGACGCGGTGTAATAACTCATTGGGTATTCGTGTATCGTGTATTGTTTGTACACCAATCAAATTCCATTAGTTTAATTACTGTTATCTATCTACAAAATTTTTACGGCCTTTTTATGAGTTTTTGTCGTTATTTATTATGATCCATCCTGTATAAGGAATAAAGTTTGCTATAAGTATTGGCTTTTTTTCATTTGAATCAATTATATTATACAAGTATTAAGTTATTATTTATGAACTGCACATATAATTCTCCATATACAGAATATTGACAACATTACAAATAATGTCAGAAACTAGTAAAAAATTTGGATTGATGATTGGCACGCGTTGTGTTGTGATCAGTGGTTGTCGCAGTGGAATCTGTCGCAGTCGTGGTCGCGGCTGGCGGCCATCACGTCGCCGAGATGGTGCGCCACCGCCGCCGAGCTGGCGGGGGAGCCGCGCGAGATCCTGGAATCATAAGTGGAGACAGGTTACTTACTGGGTTTATGGAAGGATTTTTCTACGTTGTGTTGGATGTAGTTAGACTAGCAAGTATGCTCCGATGAAGAAAAATAAACACTGTTTCTTAAGAGGACTCAATTCGTCATACTTTTCATACAAAACCCCTGTACTTATTATGGCGTTGTTAAACATTTTACGTTAGATGTTTTGAACAAATTAGTATCTTGTGTACTATATCTAGCCTTGTATCTTGGCGTAATTTAAAAAAAGTGTGAAACAAATTCAGCCAAAGCCTCCGAAAAACAGCGTTTTTGCCTGAACTTTGGCCATATCTAATGTACCTATAAATTGTAAAAGTAAAGAAAACATTTAGATACCAGGCTTGCAAATGTATTGGAGATTCTAAATAACTAACTTTTTTTTCATAAACTTGTAAGATTTTTTCACAAGAAGTATACTCCTGGAAAAAGTTTTATGAATGCGAAATCATGAATGACGACCTAGCGAAGCGGCCGCGAGTGATCAGCGGAATTTACCGACTGATAACCGACGGCTCTGATGCTATCTCTCTTTATTCGCAGTCAAACATTACGTTGGATGAAACAACAAGCTTTTAGACTATGCTCGCGTTGAAGTTGCGCCGGCCACAGAGGGCCGCCTTAAGACTGGAGTCGGGCTGCGATTATTCCATACAAATGTATTCCCCTATTTTCTTCCTGAATAATGCCTCTAGTCATATTTTTTTTTCATATAATCAAGTTCTGCTTTGGAAACGTCCCTGTTACTTCCTTTTTTTCAGCAACTAATTATTAAAGAAATTATGACCCTCCAAAAATCACAATAAATTCCCTATTTTTCCGCCGTGATTAAAAGGACTACCAGACAAATTCGAAAAGATTTTAACATAAAAGAAAGTAATAGGGACCTAGATAACCCCGATAAAGCCGATTCAATTATACTTGTAAAAAATAATTGAATCGGCACAGTTTTCGAGAAGGAAAATGGGGAAAACGAATCGTCGATTTCGTAATTTTTTTTTTGTTTAATGCGGATTGTTTTTGTATGGAATTTGACATAAGGATAAGTCATGTGACTGCACACATAACTGACACGAAATACCAAATACCGCATGCGGAATATGTAGAGTTTGGATTATGTCTACACCATGTACACGCTAAGCCTTCCCAACAAAATGATTGAATTTGAAACAATTAAACAGACTCTCACTCCATCTATTATGCACTACGCCGATCTAGCGGTGTTTCAACATTACGACTTGCGCTAAATCTGTTGCGCTAGATATGAAAAGAGCCAAATTAAAGGCGTATAAAATTGCTTTCTTCGGCGATTAACTGATTTTTATTTTCGACTGAAAAAAAAACTTGCGCGCTATATTTGTTAGGGTTCTCATTGATTATTATCATAAAATCTACTTAAAAAATATAAGTCTGTATTTTTCCCCACAAGTGAGTTGAAAAACTTCGTATGACACGCGTGTGCACTGATCATTACACTCTCGGCTTCCTTATCGCCTCGTCTGTAATTACCAACTTTGCACACATGTATCATAATGTACTATTACGCATCATATGCATATTTTCATTGTTTTAAACACAAACATAATGTGAGGTGACGATTGACGCGGTGCCGTGACGGTGCGTGGCGCGTGCCCGAGGGCTGGTCGGTACGCTTTCACCTCACCATGCTGATTTACTAGTTTTCTTTTTGAGAAACTCGAGGATTGACACTTTAATTTTATTTGTTTGTACGTACGTTTTTTAACGTGTTTATTGCTTCTCTCGTTATATAAAAACTATGTGGAAAGTTGGTTCCTAACGGGATTTTGTAAAAAAAAAATTGAATTAATCGTTAAACAAGCATACGACCCGCCTGATGGTAAGCGGTTACCGTACGCATTTGGATGCTTGTAATACACGAGGCATCTTTCACGGGTTACCTACTAACTCTTCCGCCTCCCCAATGAGCTATGGCAACCTGATACCGTTCACACTACGCTATAATATACATTACATCCCAAACTATAAATATTTGAAGTATATTTTACCTCACGTCCCCGGACACTGCGCCTCCCCCTGCCTCGCTCTCAGTTTGAATGCCGACGTGTCAAAATATATATCCTACAGTGTGAACGGCAAACACGGGATGTAATATACAGCTCAAGATGTAATTTATATTATATCCCATAGTGAAAAGCCGGCTTTACTCATGCGCTAAAACATAACAAAGTTATTTGTTTGACTGTTATCATCAATTTAACATCGCAAGCATTTTTTACAATCTCTCGTGGTCTAAAAGGGTCGGGGAGTTGTCGGTGCCAACGTACTATGGTTTCTTCACTCCACCAAATAGTCAGTGATGACGTAACTTCGGAAATCCAAGGTTATCTCAAATGTGACCACAACAGTCGAAATATGTGATAGCCCGCGGCTTTATAAGGGAGTCTTGTTTACGGAATGTGGTCGGAACACTTTCACGTTGCGTTTCTGAACGGCTTGCTCTTGCATAACAGTCGGCCGGTGCTGTCCGCGTGCTCGAGGTTACTAACGCACCCTGCGCTTGGCGGCAAGCAGTCTGACTTGACTGGGTAAGAGAGCATGCATGTTACATCATGGTAAGTCTACTTTTGAAGCTGTTTATGTTGAGATATTTTTCAATACACTTGCTTGTAAGGTGACATTTATTGCACCGTTTTTAGTATCTTAATGCAGCTTATTACGCACTAGTGCTTTTTACTTTACATTGCCGTACAGTTTAATGACGGGTATAATCCCGATTATGTTAAGTTTGTACCTCACTGCAAGTGATATGTGTGTAGACAAAGCATTCTTAATTTAAACAGGTAAAACAGTTTGACAGCAAATCGCTGTCAAATAAAAAAAAAATTGCGTGCCATCATCGATTTTAAAATGTTGTGCCATATTTGTTGACGTTATCTTTGATTATTATCAAAAAATCTTCTTCAAAAAATACAAATCTGTGTTTTTCCTCACAAGTGTGTTGAAAAACTTCGTATGACACGCGTGTGCATTGATCATTACACTCTCGGCTTCCTTATCGCGTTCACCTGCGGCTCACGCCTCATCTGTAATGACCAACTTTGCACACATGTATCATAATGTAGTACCCTTTAGTACAGTTTTTCGCTCACTGATAGTTTGAATTTTTTATTACTAAGTATAAGCCCGTGTTTGGCCACAATGCATGTCACCATAAGTGATGTTGCGGCCGAGGGTAGTCAGCACATACAAAACCTACAAGCTAGCTCTCAAGTACAGCTTTTGGAACACTGACCGGCGAGAGATTTAAAATTGGCCAAATCACGGAAATAGCTGATCTGATTATGATGCGACTTTCACTAAGCTATGCCTAAGAATTTACTGAACCTTCACGTGAAAGTCTTATAGCAATAGGATTAGCCATTTCTGAGAATAGCCCTATATTAACAGGTATCAGAAACGCATTCTCTCGGCGGCCACACTATAGCTACGAGACGACATAAGACAAAATTAGTATGTCATAGAGCTAATCTAGCGGTTATAAATATCGTTTTAGTTTTGACTTTGCTTAAGAGTTTAATTTGCTTGATGGAGTAATAAAATCTTCCTACTATGTTTAGTTTCCGAAAATTAAGTCAAAATTAAACCGGCACAAAGTTACGTAACACTAATCTAAATTTGGTGCGGCACAGACGTGCTGGCAGTTTTAAAAATATATAACAACAAGTGTTATTATGTTAATGTTCTACTTAAAGTCTGTGAGTCACGTCTTGACTATTATACCCATTATTTTCAACTCGCCGTCCGCCGAGGACGCCACGCCATCGACACACATTTCAACGACTTAACGCTTCAATTCCCAAAAAGCACAGCTGTAGACATGTATTTTTTCTTTTTTTCTCACTCGTCGCGTTCGAATTTCGAATGATGTAACCTGTTATGTGATATTACGCGATACATTCCTTTTGCGGTCAATATTCGAATTTAGAATTTTTGGTTTGTTTCGTCTAGGTACACTTTTTGTTTGTGGTATTAGTTTGCGTGTACCCGGATTTAGATAACTAGACGTCTATGGTATTATCTAATTGATTTCGTAATAAATTAATTATGTGTTTATGAAAGCGTGTTTGATTTCGCTTCCGTAAAGAGTGTGCTTAGCCTTGAAGACTGATTACCGTAATTATTTTCTATGATTTGTCCGGGTCTGTGGTTGCTACAAGTAGGTCAATCGTTATTTTTATACCTCCCTATACTTAATTCGATAAAGATATTGCATTGTTTAGTAATAATATTTACAAGCTACCAAGCGAATGAACATTTAGGGTACTTCAATTTATTATTTGAATTCTTTTTACCTATGGCAGAATCAAAGATTTTCATACGGCATCGTGCCTCTACCCAGATGGATAGTCCGCCTTACTAAAGCATGACATTTAATATCACTCCGCTTGAGGGGCTCCTGAGCAAATCGCTCTCAGTTCGTATTGCGCACGGCTGAAATCGCGTCATACTCGCTGTACTGATTAAATAAAAAATGACAACTTGCGTATTAAAATACTGTCACAATACTTATAAAAACCAAGGAAAAACTAAAAAACTAACCTTCCATGTGTAAGTATTGCGATTTAGTCACTTTTAATTACCTAAACTTATTACTTTTAAATACTGTCAATTATGGCTTGTTTATTTCGTGTTCCCATAGAGGCGACTATCCTTCTGGACGTTACAATTCTTTGGGCAGAATGTAGATATTAGCAACAAAATGCGCTTCTGTACCGTTTAAACGTGTGCGAAGACCGCACTTTCAAGTTAATTGTATTTTTCTTTCAATTCTGCCAAGAGGCTTTCGAAATGGCAATAAAACGAATACCAAAACGTATTATTATCGTTTAAAACGCATTTTCACACATGTAAATGCGTGAAGTATTAGTAAAACGGTCATGTGTAGTTGCCGTCACTTTGTTACGTGAGGGCCGCACTCGGGCTCGCCGCTCGCCGGGCGAAAGTGAAAGCATTGATAGTGGGGTATGATGACACGAGACGACATAATGCATGTTAATAGCTAAGGAAATTATGTGACGGAGTTAGGATGGAACGAATTTTTTTATACGACTAAGTCGGTAAACAAGCATACGGCCCGCTTGATGGTAAGCGGTTACCGTAGCCATATGGATGTTTGCAACACACGAAGCATCGCTCACGCGTTAGCGACAGAAAGTTATTTGGCTGCGGTATTCTGTAAGGTGGCGGTGCTTCCCCAGTCGAGCTGCTCTTTGAGCGAATAAACGCTACGCTCTACTTCTGAGTTGTTTGGGTTGCAGTTTTCATGAATTTAGGTAATCTATATTTCATCTAAATATATAAAAGGAGAAACTAACTGACAGTTACCCGCATAGTTTAAAACGGCCTTATAGAAAATTAAAATTATTCACGTTCCTTTTTTACGCCACCACTTAGGAAGGGATTTTCAAAATTCAACTCTTGGGAGTATCGAGGCGGAAAGCTTAATTAATTTATTATCTATCGCTGAATATTTAAAGTTGGTTAGAAGACGACAGATATTAAAAAAAAAACTTATGAAAATCTTAGATTAATGACAAGCGAAACAATGCATTTAACACATAAAACCATGAAAGAAAGTCCTATTGTTCAACTAAATTACCCAGTAAAAGCGTGCCCGCCCATGTTCACGTCTATTTTCACTATGGTCATGGGCAGTAGCCCATTACGCCCCCGCCTCAACCCATTACTGGGTTTTCTCATTAGCACCTCACACACAACACAAGTGTAACAAGGCGTGATGCCAGCGCCAGATTTTCACGGATCGGTGGCCAGATTGTTAAACTCAACAGAGTGTAAACAATTTCGACTAATCGACTATTATAGCATTAATCACTTTTTAATTTAGGAACTATAATTATTGGGCTTTACTATTGGCTCTGTTATTTTATCGCAATATAAGGTTTTTTATCTATGGTGTTTTCACGGAGAGAAATTCTGTGTTTAGATCTCCTGATTTATTATTACCCGACTACGGCGAAGGTAAACGGAGGGTTACCTACCCTAATAAAAAAATACAATCTAACAGTAGTAACAGCGATCATAATATAAGTTTTAGGGAAAAGTGGAATATGACCACGACTATACAATCTAATCCAATCCAATTTCAGATGAGAATATTTTCTTGTTTCATACTTTTTAGAGCGTGATTTTTCAGTAGTTTTTATTTCATATATACCCATAGTTACCTATAGTTATATGACGCGCGTCCATCTGCGAGCCAACAGGGAAGGGTTTATAAAATAATACTCGGCTCCCTTTTATGGCTATTAGTAATTAGTAGAAAAAAAAGTATTACTCATTGGTTGTGGAACGTTTCCGATTCGGCGTACGCACGTACTGAAATTATGACTTCCTCACTAAAATTACTGGCTACGCACTTAATAATTATACTTTTTAATTATATTTCGTTATAATAAGATCTCCGCATAAACATGTAATCATTAAATTTGCCTGGTTTAAGTGAAAGTGTGTATATTATTTATTTATATTGCGTTTTTGTATTCTGTGCAGTGCATGCTTGTTGAGTTTCTAGTTTATTTTTTTAAGACGTGTACCTACGTAATGTGGCAGTCGCACTTTCGTATAATAGGCTACTTTCCTGAAAAAAACTAATTAGTCCGTCATTTACATTATCAAAAAATATTAGACACGTATTTTTTCTTTTGTCAATTATACAAAAAAATAGGAAGATATCGTATGTTGAAGTTCCGCGTGACGTCACGGTGTGGTACACTATTTAGGAACAAGTGACGTCACGAGCCCCCACTCCTGAACTTACTCGCGCTCTATCTTCGTCAATTTTTAATGATTTAGTAAAGCAAAAAATACGTATCCAATATTTTTTGATAATCTCACTAACGGATTAATTAGAATTATTATATTTTTACCCAGGCAACATCCCTATTATTGTCTGTGACTATGTTGTTCTTGATTATAGGATTAGTAGAACGTTTTGGATAATTTTGAGTATAATTTTGATCACTAAACTCTATTTCACATAGGATGAGTCGTCAAGGACAAGGGTTTTTTACCAATATCTAGTGAAATTCCATTTGATTACTCTGAAATAGTACTCACAATATTTCATGAAACCTCGCTCTATCATAGTATTCCTTTATTATATCGAAATGAACATTAACCATTGAGAAATCTAATGAAATACCATGTGTCACCGAACTCATGCTATTGAATTCTACTATTATAGTCTAGTCAATATATGGATAAGTGGGTTTAAAAAATGAACTGAATTAAATATTTATGAATGAAAACTATGTTAATTTTCCGATGCATATATGTTTTTGTTATATGTGTTTTTTAAACAGAATAATCATTTTATTGTCAGTGTTTTTATTGTACACATTTATATTATTTGTATCGTCCTACATTGGTAGCACTGTCTATTTATTGCTAGTTTCTTGCCGGAGTCTTCTCAGTTTAAGTGTATTCCGAACCGGTGGTAAATTCAACTGTATGTACCAATATAACGTTCATAAGTGCCTTACTAGGGCCTAAACTGAATAAATGACTTTTTGATTTGAGCATAGTTATAAAAAGATAGTGGTTCTTTCATTTATATATGTGATATCACCATAAGTCCAAGCGTCGTCGATATGTGACTAATTTAACAAGTTTATTCATTTTATATAACCATTGCGATCATTTCATTTGTCAGAGATGAATGTTCAGAGTTCAATACGAATTATAATTTCTAGTTAATCATTTATTATTAAAACTATAAATTGTGTATGATTCCACTTTCACTGAATCCAGACAATTTCTAAACGTTCACTTTTACCCTTATTTTGTTTAACTAGCATCTGCCCGTGGCTCCATTCGTATTAATTTTTTCCACGGTAAAAAGAATGCTGTTGTGTTGAAACTTAGAAAAAAAAATCAAAATATTAAAAGTTTTATATTAGTACTAGCTGCCCGGCGCGACTTCGTTCACGTGGTGCTACCCTACCATTTGGTGCTACCCTACCCTGCCCTGCCCTGCCCTATAACCTAGATACCGACTGCAGCGCCATCTGCCGGGTTGATTTCTGAATCTAAACCACCCAGGGCGCCACCCAAACGCATACAAAAAAATTCATTCAAATCAGTCCAGCCGTTTAGGAGGAGTTAAGTGGTCAGTAAACTAGACCAATCCGCAGCGGGCATGCGTGGTGGAGTATTGCCCATTCCCTTTCACCCTCATTTGTGAAAAGGAGGCTTGTACCCAGCAGTGGGACATTATAGGCTGATGATGATGATGATCTACACTAGGTTATTTAATAATTATCATATTTCAGAAATCAGTTTGCATCGTACTTAAAAATTTATCCTATTCGTTTTTTTATGTTGTTTAATGACAAAATCAAATAACAATCTTCGTTTTCATCTTAAAATCTTGTTGAGGTATACCGGCTCTCGAGTAAATTAAAAATAACTTTATAGATAAAGTAAATTTTGGAGCAAATATAGTATGACATCTTACACCATTACGTAATGTAAGTAACATTGCTGAGAACCAAGATAGTATTTGTACAATTATATTGAGTTGTTGACCTTACAAAAGTTAGGTTATCGCACCGCATCCGGAACTAATCACTTTGACTATTTCTGCAGTATCCATAACTAAGTATGTACTGTTATGTAGTATTTATTTATTTTTCTTAGAGAGTAGACAAGTATTTGTTGCGGTTACACTCTATTAGTAGAAATTGCAAATATCTCATGAGGCAATAGGTAGAATGTGATGTCGGAAGAACTTATATTTACACATTATCTTATATATGATCAAAAGTTGTAGTTGTAAATTATACTTATTTTTTGAGGCTATTTGTTCAAGTTATTCGGTGTTTGGCAACTTTATTATATGCAAATATAAACGTCATGGAAAACGGTTTCCAATGGGCTAGATGATTAAAAAATGCTACTTGGTCCGACTTTTACATTATCAAAAAATATTAGACACGTATTTTTTCTTTTGTCAATTAAACCAAAAAATACGAAATATCAAGTGTTGAAATTCCGCGTGACGTCACGTTAGAGTACACTTTTTACTCTAAAGTGACGTCACGAGTCCCCACTCTCGAACTTTGACTCGCTTTATCTTTGTTAATTTTTAATGATTTGGTAAAGCACAAAATACTAGGATTTTTTTTACCTAGGAATCATTCTTATTAAAGAAGAGTTAAAAGTAAAACTTACATTTTAAGAAGAGACGCCATTTTCTTCTCCATCGCGAAGATAGAGTCATCCGTCTGCGATGTCAACACTTTACAAAACGTGAACTTGGCACACTGCGAGTCCCTCCAGTCTGTTTGTTTCACTAAGTCCATCGCCGCTGACGTCAGCGACGTCGTTCCTGAACCACCGTCCAGGTGCTGCAGGTCCTCAGGCATGGCTTCGTTCAAAGACCGCTTCACCATATGCCGCCGTTTCACCCTTTTCAACACGGCGCCCTGGTAAACAGGCTCTTGGAAGATGTTCAGCACATCTCTCTTAGCTCGACTTCCTTCCTCATCCGGTGACATCACAACATACACGTTTTCACTCGGCATTTTATAATTATCGTCGTAAATTTTCTGCGTACTCAGTATTTGTCTGTCAATGTCATATGGCGCTGCAGCAAAAGCTCTTTTGTGCTCTTTTTCTATTTCATCTTGTATGTCGTCCTCGCTTAAACCAGCGCTGCGCATCAAGTTGACATCTAAAAACCTACCCATAGCAACTGCTCCGAGACCTAAAGCAGCTCCTCCTGCCATTAGGCCGAGAGCTGGTAACATTGCAGGTGCTCCTGAAGCCGCTGCAGCAGCCACACCAATCTTGTCTTGAGCGTACCTCTGTGACTGAATTGAATTCGAAGGATAGAGACCTAAATTCGTAGATATTTTATGCGTAGCTTCAACTATAGGATCAAAGACAGGTTGCGTCACTTTAGCAATAGGATCAATTATAGGTCTAGTGAACTGTTGCACGGTTTGGCTGGCGCTGTTTAGAGTATCTTTCATGGAGTCGGTAAATCTTTTCCACAGAGATGGTTCAGGCACTCGTTTTATATATCCGTAGTTATTATAAGGGTATCTCGGGCTGTGGGTCGGGCCCTGGCTGGGGCTCGGGCGGCTGTGGTCGTAATACGAGAACTTGTTGTATTCGTCTTCGTAATACCTGTTTGCACTGACGCTCGCCTGAGAACGCTGCTGACCGTAACCGTTGATAGGCTCCATTGGATATGGGTGAGCGCTTTTAGGTATGTTAGTAGTGTAATATTTCACTTTCCTCTCTTTATTCTCGTAGTTATTTATATCGATATGATCACGTGTAGCCTTCGCCGGTTGGACTCCCAACTCTGGGTGAGCATATTGAAGAACAGGGTTCCTCACGCTTTCATCGAATTCAGGTTTCGCATTCTTTGGGGTATACAGAGCAGAGTTAGGGAAGTTGGCTTCACCGGGGTGCTGGAGCATTCTTCGCTGAATGTGGCTCTCGGCATATTCCAAGTCACCGTTGTGTGACCTCGAACTGCGTCCACTGAAGTAGTCTCGTTTCGATTCCTGCTCGTTAATTTGTTTAATATACTCGATGAGTTTCGAGTTTGCCACTTTCGAATTATCGGCTTTGGTGAAAGGACCGTAGCCGGATTTAAGATAATGATTGTCTTTTTTCTGTTTGTACGCAAACATTGGGTTGTCACTCGTCATGTATGGCCCGATGCTGTCGCTAGCTTCGAATTTAATGTTATCGAATTTTGTAAATGGTCCATCTTTCGGTTCAAAATTGTCATCTTTGGTGAACGGTCCGAAACTTTGAGCTGGATCAGCAACAGCAATATTGGGATATACATCAGCTTCTGGAATTGCTTTGGGTGGGGTGTATCCTTCAGGATAAGGTTGGAGTTCTCCATTAACAACTCTCGCATTACGCCACGTTTTTTTATCCGATTCATCATCAGGCATTCTCACACCGTGAATTTCAGGTATGCCATCTTCACCTAGTGTCAAGATTGACCTTCCACGCTTATTAAACTTTTCAATGGCTTTCTTTATGTACATAGGTTCTGAACTAATGACGACTGGATCAGGGACTTTAAATGGTTCTCCATCTTCTTCCGAAACTTTGGTACTAACTACTTCGATATAAACTGGGTTCCTATCATTTTTAATCACTGGATTATGAGGATCGAACCTATAGTTCTTGATTGGTCTTCCGTAATCTAAGAAACTTGTAGATGTAATGTACACTTTTTTATTTTCTGTTCTCTTTTCATTATCATATGTGGGATAGTAACTGGACGTTTCAGGGTCGTTTTCAGGTTTGCCGCCATTTTCTTGGATATGTGATTCAGGGTATACCGATACTGGTGACCAATTACCATATTCAGCTTTGATATCACTAAGTTCTTCATGTTTATTACGGTTCAGATAATAGTCATATCCGGCTAGATCACTGTTTACCGTACCCATGAAATTAAGCTTTCTCTGATCTCTCGTTTCTGTTTTATTTTTACTATCATCAGAGGTGCTATTGAAATTTGACACCGCTCTGACGCTTACCGTGGTGGGCTCAGGTGTGGTACTTGCGTAATGAGTGGTAGACTTGTCTTTCTTTTTGACAATAAGCTGTGTGACGTGTCCCGATTTAGTTCTCACATTGAGTGTTTGTGTATCTAGCGGGTTGAGACTTCTGGAGACTTTGAGCTCTGTTCTTGTTGTCCGTGAGGGTAGGATGGTGGTCCGAATGGCTTTTGTGGTGGTGGTGTTCTGCTCGGCCGGTTCTGCTGCTGTGCTTGTCACGGCGCAGATCAGCCATATCACGGCACTTATCCGTATTACGGGAGTCATCTGGAACAAGGAAAGATAGGAGATGAGCATTTTGTGGTATCATTTTGTATCATTAAAATTAACAGTAAAAATGTGAAAATAAAGTGCAATTTCAGTATTTTCCCAACATTTTACGACTGCCCAACAGTTTATTGACGGATTCGGGTCAGGCTATAAGGCACGAACTGTGTTGCTTAATTTGTAGTTATTTTCAATACCTAATTACATATATGTATGTACTTATGTTGGTGGTTTCTGCTTTATTGATTGGTAGAAATAGGGTTCTTTCTTCTTTTTTCAAAGCATATAAAAATCTTTGAGAAGTGTTTATAGTGAAAAAAGTTGAAGAAAATGGATCAGAATTTCATGCGTGAGAATATATGGATAATCTAAATGTACGATCATGCGTTTATTGTAAACTATCATTACGCGTATCGCTTTCGATGATTTAGCAATTCCATAGCTCCTGGTAAAAGTCATTTGGTGATTACTTATTGCCATTGATAGTAACAAGCTATAGAAACTGTAGTGATCCGATGATTATCACCAAGTGAAAGACATACGGACAAATTGAAATAAACTTATTGATTGATATGTGAAAGCGATAGAGGAAAAGTTTCGGTGAGCGTGTGGTTGAGGTTTTCCACTCGTCGTTTACTTGGCATGTAAACACGTACACTTAAACATAATGTAAGTTTCTTTAAGATGAAAATGTAAGAAATTTTTTAGAAAACTTTCTTCAGGCCTATTTGATGAGATTGTATTTATTTCTCTCAGCCTTCGGAGAGATATTGGCTCTCTCTGTGTGTTCTACCGTCTGTATAATGGGGAGTGTTCTCAAGAACTTTTTGAACTGGTGCCATCATCACCTTTTTACCACCGCACCGCTCGCCGGCGATGTGGAGTTCATCCTCATATCCTCGAGCCGCCTCGATCGTCCACACAACGGTTCAGTCGGACGTTCCTACTGCGGACTATTCGGATGTGGAATGAGCTCCCCATTACGGTTTTCCCTCAGCGCTACGATATGGGGTTCTTCAAAAGGGGCGTAAAAAGAGCTCTTCAAGGTCGGCAACACATCGGAAATCCCCCTGGTATTGCAAATGTCCATAGGCAGCGGTGACCACTTACCATCAGGTGGACCGTCTGCCTGTTTGTCAACCTTTTGACATTAAAAAAAAAATATTTTGTTAAATCCGAGCTCATTGACTAAAAACTTTTTCGGAGCAGCCCGATTGAGAACTTACAGAAGATCGCAGCCAAATAGCATTACTCTAATGTGTTGTGTTCCTGCGTCGAGTAAGGTAGACCTCCATAAGGAAGCACTGTGCCGGCAGTGTGTGGGGACCAGCGGTGTTGTACACAATATTGTCCCTTCTGCCACCGCGATACCGGCACAGCGCCTTCTCTCAACCCGTCTTCAATACCTCTTTTCAAGAGGAGCGTGAAGAGAAGGAGCTTCACGCGAGTGAGCTTGTGTTACAAGCATCTACACGGTGACTTTTTAATAGTTCTTTCGCTAGAACAACAATTTGTTCAGATAACATCAAATGAATAAACTACGACATTGGTTTTTGAAAAAACACAAAATAAAGTTTAAAAAGTTGGGATTATCGTTACTCCTTACAACCCAGACACCGCGTTTACACTTCAAAGTAGTTGTGGCACGGTGGCATGTCAGTTTTGTAGCAGGTGTGGGAATCTGCGGATTCCTGACTTTTTGAAATTTTTCTGTTTTGTGGTTTGACCAATGTTTTTTTTTTTATTTGATGAGAATATTAGTAGACCATGGCCTGAAAAACGTTTGTTCTAGCGAAAAAAAGCATTTAAAAGTCACCGGTATATGCTTGTTTGATGGCTTGGCTGTATAAAAATTGTATTGAAAAACTTTTTTAAAACCTTTGTGACGTGGGCATATTGTGTATCTTACAGTAAGCCGGTTCGGTCGTTCACCGACCACACGAGGTTCACTATTGTTATTTATGTTAAACACTTCGCTGACATGTTTATAATGTCAGCTGTGACTAATTAATGGATATTTAACAAAACATAATTATTATTCAATAGTCTGTATTCAGGTAAAAATACTACGGAAAAGTTTTCGACATACCAACCAAAGTTCTGACTGCTAGCACTAATAGTTCACCCAAAATTTTATTTTACCGAGTGGCCTCCTACATTTCTCCATATCAAAAGATTTTCAGTCGCATTTACTAAAAGTACTTCCCAACGACTCTATTAACAATATTTTTACCATCCTGGATTGTGTTTGAAAGACCACAATCTCACCATGGACAGTTATTATATAGCCGATGGTGGTAAGCACACAAAGCCTAGGGTTAGGAACTGGCTCTCAAGTGCAGCTGTCGGAATATACTGGTACTTCTGCTTTTCAACTTGACCGTGATAATAGTGACGGTATTTGGAGTGTTGATGAGAGCTTTGCGTCGCGTGATACAAAAATTGCTAGCGATATGAGTATGTCGTGTGAAACGCTGCAACGATTACGACGACGTTTTTGTAAATGTCACATATTATTGATACCGATGAAATTGGCTTCACATTCTTTTGTACAATTTATAGCTGAAATTAAATAGGTATAAATTAATATCACAGCAACATATTGCAACATTTTCAGGTAAATAATAATCCTTGATAAGAAATGTCATTTTTGATGTTCCGCATGCACTATTTCACCTACTTCATTGATTATGTACAGCAAGAGTTGTATTTGATCACGTCATGTTGAATGATCATGGCCAATGGTAAATTTTAAGCTATGGCGCTCTACATGCATATGTGAAGCCACTTATTCGTTGGGGATAATGCAAATCTGGGAAGCTACCATACGTAAAGCGCGCGTATCTACGTCGGACGAAAATTCACGTCAAAGAGGTATCTGCCAATTAGGATCTTGCGTGCATTTACCTTGAAATTGGATACATTTGTCAGATACATGGAATTATCCTATGCTAGTTCCGCGGATTTGCACTATCCCCGACGTTATTTAACTAATCGAATCAGGTCGATAAAAAAACGTATTGCTCTAATTTTGTCTCTATTATGAAAAAGCGTGTTAAAAATCGGTTGTATGTAATAAACTCTATTTAAATGTTCAAGCTTTCATGCCGCTCATTTAAAACAAAATTATAGTAACAATTAACTAAAATAGCGGAATAATTAACGACTATTAGCCGGCTATTACTGCTAAAAGGAAACAAATCAAGTGTATGCGAAAGTCAATTGATCGTTGCCGTCCGTGCTACATACTCATCGGATAGAATACCACTGTATGCGAAGAGATGTGGCGCTATAAAAATTAAATAAAATTATAAAATAAACTCTTACGCGTGATACTACGGAGCTACTGCTGGTCTATTGTTATATAAAATAAATTGTTAAAATATCTTTTCAACTAATCTTTTTACTATGCAAAAACTGATTTCAGTTCCATGCACAAATTACGATATAAATATTTTCTACATTATACTGATTATATATTCATTTTGGTGCTCTATGTAGTTAATTAATAAGTAAAGCATTTTCCATTTTATCGCATGACATAGTATATGGTAAACAAGCATCGGCGTACATCAAAGGCTCGGATCGTGAAAACGACCGAGTAATCGTAACTCGTAACTGAAGTGATAATGTCGGTGAAATGTGGGATATAACTTGTATGTAACTAATGACCGTTTAATACTGGAGCATATTACCATCAGCCAGCTCCTTACAACCTATTCTTATTTTAATAATATCAACGAATAGAACCCAATGAAACTTTGTAGAAACCATCCATCAAAATGTCTAAATTTTAGATTTAAAAAAAATGATCCTTAGAATTGATTTATTTAAGGATAAATATAATATAAAATGATTTTTTTCTCTTCAGGAACCTCGGAAAAATATTAATTTTCTCATATTATTAAGTTATACTCCATGACGTTTTATTCGTCTTAGAAACGCAGCCCACATAAACTACCCAATGAATAGGTACTAATTATAAAAAAAAATCAAATTTGTCTAGTTTAAAAAAACAAATATTATTCATTATGACGCATGACGTAGTTTTAAACACCCTGTTACGAGCGCAGTCTACTCGACTCGACTCTGGGTTGGTATTTTCTACCATTTTATACGTAAACTTTAATTATTAACTCGATTTTTCATAATTCTAATGAATTTTTAATTTTTTTTATTATAAAAAAAACTAAAAAAAAAAAAAAAAAAAAAATGATTATAGTACCCCATTGGGTTATTTGTAATACATTAAGTGGGCTGCGTTTCGAAAACGAATAAAAAGTCACGGTGTATTTAATTTATCCGATCAACTTATTCAATTAAACGAAGAGTATAATATAAAAACAAATACCTGAAACTATTACCGTCGCACTCAAGCACATGCGTTCCCCTCGCGACTGATTGAGATAGCAACACTAATAATAGTAATAAATGCTAAACGCGCGTGGACTGGTATGTCCTCTTAATTAAGTCGAAGGTGCAACCTCGATGTTAGTATGTATGTGTACTCATTAGTCAAGCTCTAATAAACGCCATTATCTAGTACATCTGTACAAACCCGCTCAATGACATGATGTACGTTACTATTGTTTGTACTATCGGAATAATATTTATATAAACAAATAGTGTTGCAATACGGATTGATGAGCCTTGAGAAAATTCAAAGAAAAGAACTTGACCATGAATATTTTCTTTGTATGTTATAGTATTTTACTTCTATATTTATTTAAGTGTGTCTGGTGAATGTAGGTCACGCAAACAGAATAATTTTCATTCAAAAATTCACTCTTTATATAACTCCTTTTGTCCCGTTTAGACGCCGGATTGCCAAAGAAGGACAAAAGACAAAATAAGGTTATAATAATATTGTTTTAAGAGCTTGTGGTTCGCCCTCAGATCTTGTAAATTTTTGGGAGTTGGCCCCTGCTTAGTTTAGTAACCGATATTATGTAAATAAGGATGTCCCAGCAATTCTTAAAAATTCTCTCAGCGACTGATCAAAACTAGCTTTCTACGCCGCGGTCCTTAGTTGAAAAAAAAACAAATATCTAGATTCTGATCGTAATGCGTGATTTGACAGTCAGGCCATTGTATAAATGCACCTCGACACGCACGTTTTGTTTATGAAAGTACCAGTTGCCAATCGGAGTGTGTTCGGGGCGAGGCTTTGAGAGTTGCCCTTAGTCCTCCTACACTAATGCAAACTGGAGGATGTAATAGTATTCTGGCTTTACCGTTTTCGGATAATGCCAGAATACTTTACAAAATTATGGATATTAATCGAAGCTTTAGATCTGATCCCAATGTGACTATAATTATATATACTTATTGATTTTGTTTATTTCATAGGGTGACATAAACGTATATACGATTAAACCCTTAAATAAAGAAAAAAAAAACCCCGCGATTTCACCCTGTTCCCGGGATAAAACGAAGTCCACGTTTCATCATGTTACTTGCGTGCCTTTAATTTGTTTTGCCGAGGACAAACAAATAAACATAGACTCATTTTCGCATTTTTAATAAATAGTTCGATTATATTATAGGATGAAATATTATAAATGCGAATGTTTGTTTGTTACACTTTAACTACTCAACCGATCACGAAGTTTGGCACGCAGATAGCCTATGATACGCAGAAGGACATAGGCTGCTTTTTACCGTGGGAACGCGGGTAAAACTGCATGAGCCTGCTAGTTCTAGATATGTCCGTAAATTCAGTATACATTTAAAAATTAAGTCATTACCCACGACCGCAATCATTATACAAGAACACCAATTATCAGGAAAACCTCTGTTTAACAGAGAAGCGTGCGAATATAATCTAACCAGTGATTACCCTGTGTAATGAATGAGTCATACAGCTCATACATAAGTGAGTAGGTACATAATAGGTTTAATTTCTCTTGCTAGTCGCTCCTCGCGGCGCCGCGCCGGCGCGGGCGCAGTGTGCGCTGCGCTGTTTCACAGGAATTGGAGCGTATAGTGGAAAAGAGAATTGGATATCAACAGACGGTGCGGATGGAGAAGTTTAACACCCTTTCTATTAAGTTTAGTATTATTTATATTATGTGGGTAATCACAGGGTAACCTAATGTGGGAGCACTGCCATAATACCAACATGTACTTACTTTATTTTCGGAATAAATATATTTTGTTTTTTTTGGTATTTGATTTTGAATCGCATTAAAAATTTACTAACGTTTTAATCAGTTACTCCGATGTACACACAACGTTATAGACATATTAACAAAATTAACAAGACGACAGATTCCGTAGTAGGTATTGTCTTGAAAAGGATAACCAATTTACGAGTTAGTTATAATACCAAAGATTAAGACGTAAGCGTACTACTCAGAGTATCAAAGTCAAAGTCAAAGTCAAAGCCATTTATTCAATTTAGGCCCCAGAAGGGCACTTATGAAGGTCAAATTTACTGAAGTTACCACCGGTTCGGAACTCGGCCTTCAACTGAGAAGAATCCGGCAAGAAACTCAGCAAGGTTACATTTTTTATATATTTTTTGGACAATCTGACTATGTTTGGCTTTTTTTTTCCATACGGTTACGTATACGTAGTACGTTAGTATACGGTTATACTCTGAGTAGTACGAGTATGTGTACTACCTCATAGTAAAATTGAAACAAAATCGATTATTAGCCAAACTAAGCGACTTAAAAAACGGACATTGATACTAAAAGTAGAAACATTAAATATATTTTTTTTTCTATAAATAACTCGCGATATGAGAAGTAAATCAAAACCGACTGTCAACTTTGCAAAAATATTTATTTCTTTCGCTACATTAATTCTACGCTAATGAACTAAATATTACTGGCTCAATTAAATATAAAAATATATTAAATTGGAAGACCTACTAAGCCAAGCACCCATAAAAGGAGCCGTTATAGTTTTCAAACAGATCGACTCTAATTAATTGGTCGTAAAACGACTTTACGGCCTGTGACATATTGATCAAAAACAACGAATCACTTATCATAATACATAATACAGGTCGTTGTTTTGGTCAGCGACGAGCGACTTAGGGTCGATAATACAAATGATACTGGTGCTAAAAAAAATTAAAAAAAATACTTTATTTAAAAAAAAAAAAAAAAAAATTAAAATTTTGAAATTCATGTAATAAGCTAAAGTGTAGACATAATACTCAAAGGGAGTACGAGGGAGTAAAGGGGTGGGGCGATGGCGGCTTACGCCTAGCTCTAGTCTGTGCACGTGCCTAGTAACCTTACTTTGCGGTAATTTTATTTCAAATTGAATAAGGTATTTCTCAAAATATTTACAGTATTTAATGGAAATAAGTCCATATTTGGGGAATATATATTTAGTACTACCGCTCCTGGGTCGCTTGTCGCCGACCAAAACAACACCCTGTATAGTTAATCCCAATTGAAATTATATGTACCACAAATGGTGTTATTGGGCGAATGGCACAGATGTTTATGGGCACATGAAATAGGTTTTTGGACATTTGAAATTACTAGTTGAACCGTGATTTCGTATTCGAGTTAAAGTTTAGCCTTATTATCGACGATAGTTTTGTTCATGTCGTGATTTTAGAACTAGTTTTTTTGCCTTTAAATCAGTGATTCCCAAAGTGGTCCACGTCGGAGTTCAAAGTTGTAAGTGGGGGTCCACAAAAATCAGGTTGTGAACTCTTACAATATTACGTATTCATTTCCGATAGTTTATAATCTATCCATGTCAAACCGTCATATTTATTTGCTTGCGGCGGCGTCGTGTGACGGGTCGCTCACTTCCCTCCAATATGGCGAAGAGGGCGATGACTGCCACACGCGTCATACTTGTGAACAGGTGCTGCTTGTGGGGGCTGGTCTGCTTAAGTTTGCCATTTATTTATTTACTTATTAAATATAGATTCAGTCTACTTTGTAGTTTTGCCGCCGCGCCGGGGCACGCAATTGTTGTCAGTGCGATTAGAATGTAAAATTATGTAATGAATCTAAGCTTGTTTTGAAAAGAGTAATTGCTGAGTTTATTGCCGGCTCTTCTCAGCAAATGCAACCTTCCGAACCGGTATTAGAGTATTAGAGTCAGACTTTTCATAAGTGCCTGCGAAGGTCTATTTGAATAAATGATTTTGAATTTTGAATATTGTAAACGAACTTGCACTTGCCGTCAGGGTTCACAATCTGTTCGATTTTATCACTCGTAATATCATGAACCGTCGCTGATTGGTCAGTCTTGGCGGTAGAGCGTTTTGTAGAATACTAGAATCAATATCCGACCTTTTTAATTGGATACTATAGTTTCACAAATATAATCAAAACACTTTACTTACACGAGAAATTATAAATATAACTGAGGTTATGTTCGGCTAGGTACTAACAGTTATTTTTCACAGAAACTTGACTTATTATTTAAATCCTAGTTTATTTTCACAAATAATTGCAACTTTATGATACCGTTCACTTATTTTAAACACAAAATCTATTGAAAACACAAAAAAATATGTTTATTTACGTTCGGTCATAACAAATGACAGCTAGGTAAAGATGGCGGCGCGGGACACATGACGTTCAACCAATCAGCGCGCAAAGAGCATTCCCTCGGGTTCAAGTATGATGCCAGTTGGCAATAAAACGGTTTGTTGCGGATAGATTATGAACTATCGGAAATTAATACGTAATATTGTAAGCAGTATGGTACAGTTCACAACAATATATCGGGGAGTTTACAATCTCGCTAGCTAGATTATAAACTAACGGTTTTCACAAAAATACGGTGATAGTTTCAATGTGTGTGGATGGACTCCCCGTCGATGGCACAAACAACCAAATATTGATTTCTATATATTAACACCGACCAGCTTGTGTACAATAAGCACTTCTATGACAACAATGTATCACGTAATGTCATCATAACAACCGGTTACAACAACTGGGACAAACGTTTTTTGCCACATTTCTCTTTCACATAACGACAGAGTTACTATTCTATATTAAAAACTTTTAATACAGAGTGTTCACACGGAATATCTTTTAGAAACGTCGACCTATATTGTGTACATGATCGAATTTCCCTTTTGTGTAATGTGAACAAGTCTTCGACCTGTTAATTAAATGTTTTCTCGTATGTGTGTCGATGGTATGATTGTGGAGTAAAAATGGAGTTAAAAGAAGTGACGTGTTGGAGGCGGTGATCGGAGCAGAGATACAAGTTCGTTTTGTTTTTTTTTAAAAGGGTGTCATAAGTTGTTGGTGTTTAAGGGTTCCGGACCCGAAGGGTGCCAAACAGGACTCTATTACTAAGACTCTGCTGTCCGTCCGTCCGTCTCTGTTAGTGGGCTGTATCTCATGAAAGGTAGTAGGTAGACAGCTGAAACTTTCAGAGAATATGTATTTCTATTGCCGCCTTAACGACATATAAAAAAATGAAATAAAATTTAAAAAATGTGGCGCCCATAAAAAATCTTTTGTTGGCGTTTCCATTTTCATAGCAAAGTTGAGTTAGTTAATATTGTACGGAACCCTCCGTGTGCGAGTCCGACTCGCACTTGGCCGGTTTATTGTTCATAATGTAAGTTTTAAGGCGATGATAGCAGTGCTAGTGACGACAAAATTAAATCCCGTGACGAAGGTAACTGGTTCGAATTCTATAGTGAGTATGAGATTTTGGTGAAGAAAAACATCGTGAGGAAACCGTTGGCTCAAGTTGGATGGAAAAGAATTTAGACACGTATTAACTTGGAGATATTGCGTAGTATTGTTATATCATATTTTATTTACTTATTCTCGTTATTGATTACTCCGAATAAATTGAGTAATCAAAGTTATCAAGTAGTAAATAAATCAAAAAAAAATATTTATTTGAAAACGCGTTGAACTCTTCAATAAATCGTGATGCAGTGATAATTAGTGATGCCATAATATGATAAATAAAACACGTGTATTTATTACTATAAACTAGACTAGTCCAACTGGTACAAGATGGCAAAGCGTCACGATTTCACTTTCCATGGTGGGCATCCACCG
Organism: Polyploca ridens; assembly: GCA_951394255.1. NCBI lineage: Eukaryota > Metazoa > Arthropoda > Insecta > Lepidoptera > Drepanidae > Polyploca > Polyploca ridens. The sequence continues at coordinate 15,597,204 of OX596257.1, forward strand.
GCGGGCGGCGGGTCATCGACCTCCTATCAGCTGATCTGGCCGATGGTCGCCTCTCTGCTCGTTCATTAGTGGTAATGCTTATATCTTAGCTTTAATTAATTATGCTTTGTAAAGAGAATGGCTATTTTAAGATACTTGTTTTGAGGGAGTTTTGTTTGTTTTAATGAAGGCTTCTGTACCTATGTTTCGCCTCTTAATCAAAATCAAAAAGTCATTTATTCAGTTTAGGCACTTATGAACGTTAAATTAGTACATACAGTTGAATTTACCACCGGTTCGGAACACACTTAAACTGAGAAGATTCCGGCAAGAAACTCAGCAAGGTTTTTTTATTTTCAATAATTCATTTTAATCTTAATGTAGTTAATTATAATATTTGGATACATTTTGAGAGATGTGTAATTTACTTCTAAAATTGATAATGTGAGTTTTAATAAGTTAATGATAAAGTACCATTTCGTGCAAAATGATGTGCGTACTTTTTATCAAAGACCCCCTTCGTCCCGGGGTTTCACCCGGTTGGCCACTACTCTACTATTCTTTGGTTTAGCCGTGAACTTGGAAAAAAGTTAATTTGAACGTCATTTATAAACCATACACAATAATTCAATCATAAATATGATATAGGTTACGCAAAATATGTTGGAAAAAGATAGAAAGAAGGCAAAGACTTGTTTTGGACTCACACAGCTGTGCATATGAGATACAATAAAGATTTGTGTGAGGCCAAAAATACACATATCTCAGCTTATTCTGCAGCGTGAGGCGTTGCAGTGGTGGTTTGAAAAAATTACTAATTTTTTCAAACCAACCAATCAACCAAACGGTCAAAACCAAATACATCAATGTCAGAGACCTATCAGGCTGGTACGTTACCATCGCTAATTGTACGAGTGTCAGTATTCTCACGCGTGACTTGGTGCGCATTATCTATCTCTGTATACGTAATTCAATCGCCTAATGTTAGCGCCGCGATGCTAACTCATGACATAAATTGTTCTGGAACTGAAAGTGTGGAGTTGCAATCTAACTTTATTGCTTAATGACTGTTCGTTTGCTACAAATAGAAAACCAGTTTTTTATGCTACTAAGGTGGTAAACAAACTTTCAGTCTGCCTCGCAAGCGAAATATCTTACAACCAGAAAGATTTGCAGAGGGATTGAGAAGAGACTGTGCCGGCAGCGTAAGGGACAAATCGCAGGGGCAGTATAGTAATACTGCTGATCACCACACATTGCCAGCACATCTTCTAATCAAGTTCTGGTGACATTTCACACCTCAAGTACATAACATTTTCTAGTAAATTTATTTAGCTGCGATAGTAAGCTACTTCCCCAGTCAGACTGCTGCAGGTTTTCAATGGGAAAACCCGTTATGCTCTAGATTTTAAATTCTGCATGGAAAAAAAATTATATAGAACACCGACTCGTATTATCAATATATTATTTTAACCTCAATAACAATAGCTGATGCTGGTAGTCATGGGTCATGGGAGCTAGACTGCAGGCGGATCTAGCTCACCTTATGACGAGTCAGGCGCGGCTCTTACAAAGTGCCTATTTACCTACAACACAGATAAGGCAATCTCTTACTCATTAATGTCATGCATATGCATGGATAAGTAATGTTAAACCTAGTAGTAAGTTCAAAGCTTTGATGTCAATAAATTATATTACATCGAAAGAACGTCAAAATTGATCTTACTATTTTATATTTCAAGGTATATTTTTAACCGACTTCAAAAAAAGGAGGAGGTTCTCAATTCGAATGTATGTTTTTTTTTTTTTTTTTTTTTATGTTTGTTACCTCATAACTCCGTCATTTATTAACCGATTTGGAAAATTCTTTTTTTATTTGAAAGGGTACGCTTCCCGTTTGGTCCCATTGTCATCAGATCAGGATTTTATTACTTCTTAGTGTACTTTGAAGTCGGTTTAAGGTTTTTGTAAAACAGTCCAATTATTGTTTACGGCAACAAAACTATGGAAATCTAATGATACCAAGAAAATATTGTAAAACTGGCTCTTGCGGTTTCAGCTAATTTCCCGGAATAGTAGCCCCATTACTCTTACCCGATGCCATAGGCCAAAATAATTGGCAATCGCGTCAGAGGCTTCGTCGTGAAAAAGTAATTTGCATAAACCTCTCGATAGATACCATGCTGTGTGCCAAATATCGTTGCGATTTATTCAAATATTCTGTGGTTTAGTTGTGAATTTGTAAAAAATAGACACAGTTTAAATAAAACCTTTGCATTTAAAAATTACAAAAAAAAAGAAATATAGGTTACGTAAATTATGAATGAAAAAAAAATGTATCTAAATGTCTATCATTAATTATGTAATCAAATCAAAATCTATGTCACTCGTATTTATATATAAATCGCGAACGAAAAACGGAAGTATTACGCGCGATAAAGCAAGTGTTACGAAAGAGGCGAGGAAACCGAAACAAATCAAAATAAGAAAGCATCGCATTCCAATATAATTACAAAATCGGAATCGATCGACGTGTTTGGGCGCTGCACTGCGCGCGCGCAGGTGAAAGCAGTTGCGTCATGTTACGATTGGCCGCGGCCGCACGAGACCGCCCGAGCGCTCGCGAACTTTGCCGATCACGCCCGAAATGCACCCAACAGTAGTTCCCACGCCCCAAAGATCGTTTAGAAGTGTAATTGCTAATTAGAGAGTCCTCCATTGTGTTTCAAATATGGATATAATAGTCTATTAGCTGTTTCAGATTTGATTAGTCGCGAGAATTCTTGGTGAACGCTTTTAATGTTGCTTTTAAACTTTGTGTTTTCATTATTTTCTGTAAATTGCTTTTCACACATTTTTTCACGATGACAAGAAAACGGTAATCTTTTTACATTAGTTTCATGAACCGGAAAAAATTGTGAATAAATTATTTAATATTATAGAATCATCAGAATCTGTATTTAAGATTTTTGAATTTTCCAAATCAGTTCCAGAGTTTACCTCTACCATCCAAACTAATAATCAAACATTACTTCTTTATAATAAAAGTATATAATTAACTAACATATTCTAGCAAGTATAACTGAAAACCTTCGACTCGCCTTATTACCATATAAATGGTAAATAAACAGCAGATCCAGGTCGTGCCAGTAAACACGAACAAACCAATATTGCACGTGGATTTAATGACATTTTGCAGCCGAGCGACACAAATATAAGCCGAGGTAAGGTTCGTCACAGACGACCGACAACACGCTCCACTTTAATGAACGTTATGCGAGCGTGATTTTGGAATTTTGAATGACCCATAATTATTATCATATTTTAACAAACAGGTTATTACTAGGTTTTTACCTAAAACTAGGGCCTGGAAAAGCAAATCTTTGGGACATAACATAGGAGAAAAGGAATTAAACAGTATAACGTTTGTAGTGCTATAATTTGTAATATCATCGGCACAGGACGCGGTCACAACAGAACTGCTGGCGTATGCTCTAGCACTTTCCTAAGTTTAAATGATAATCATTTTCCCCCTTAGTCATGAAAGCTTTTTAACTAAAATGCTTAAGGGTCACGTAAGTAATGTCTTATTGTTTGATAAAGACAGTATATTGATATTATTTACGAGTTTAATTAATCAGCATATTAGTTTAGTGAGTTAGATAGTTTATTCTTATTTAAATAGCTTTTTTTTTAATATGAGATCTAAAAAGTGGCGTACTACGTATCACAACTTAATCACATGAACAAATACTTAAACTTAGAATAAAAAGCCAAACATAATCAGATTGTCCAAAAAAAATGTAACCTTGCTGAGTTTCTTGCCGGATTCTTCTCAGTTGAAGGCCGAGTTCCGAACCGGTGGTAACTTCAGTAAATGTGACCTTCATAAGTGCCCTTCTGGGGCCTACATTGACGTTGAATTTGACTTCAAAACACCAACCTCGTTGTACTTTTATTTTTTAGTAATTTTGAAATTAGAATGTCCGCAAATAATTTGTGAAAATTCTGCAACATGCTTAAACAAAAGTCGATCGTCTGTATTAGACCTAAAGCAGATCACAGTACCATAGATGTTATCGTCCTTTGGTCACGCTCCGCTCCACTAATGGCCACACAATTATCTACGAACGAATAATCGCTTTATTTTGCTACTGTGTCGATGGATGTACAGTTTATAACAATTATATCGTCACAATAAATATATTTTTGTTAGGTCATTTATGTGGATAATTTTAATAATAGTTTCTATCCTGCAATCAACAACACTAATAATATAATAATAATAAATATCCTAGGATATTATTTATACACGTTTTAAGAGACATAGAGCATAGATAGTAGCGTTTTGATTTTGATTTTGTTTATTCGCTCAAAGAGCAGCTTGACTGGGGAAGTACCTCCACCTTACAGAATACCGCAGTCAAATAACTTTATGTTGTGTTCCTGCGCGTGAGTAAGCTCGCCAGAGCTCATTGGGGAGGGGGGAAGGGTCGGTAACGCATGAGTGATGCCTCTTATGTTTCAAGCTTCCATATAGTAACGGTCACCATGACATTAGGCCGTATTTTAGTTAATCGAGTACATAGCAATAAAAAAAAACAAGATATGAATGTTTTTTTTTTTGCTAATCCATCGGAAAGTTTGAACACGCCGGGAACGAATCATCATCATCATCATCAGCCTATAATGTCCCACTGCTGAGTACAGGCCTCCTTTCACAAATGAGGGTGAAATGGAATGGGCAATACTCCACCACGAGTGCCCACTGCGGATCGGTGGAAGTAGGACCTAAGAGTAGGAGGTAAACTACTGTTGGAATTTTTCAAGCCGCCTAGGAGGTATCCAACTAGCTTAACGACTATCACAATTAAGTGATAACCGGGACCAACGGCTTTACATGCCTTCCGAAGCACGGAAATGCTTGATTTGAAATACCACTAGGCGGTCACCCATCCAGGTACCGACCACGACGGTGGTAGCTTAACTTTGTCGATCGATTAAGAACCGCTAATCATGCTTCACCACGAGCGCTTCCGGGAACGAATAGCAGTACAAAAAATCACCAATCAATACTTACAACCAAACATCTATAAAATACAAATAATACAACCATTATGTCGGTAAGATGCGGTAATAATGACATAATAACAAAATTAAAAATTCAAATAAACACGTTATCAACTTTCTTCTCTAATAACCACACATTAAAGCTAATGTTTTATTTATCAGTTTTATAATTCGACCTACTTTAATAATGATCTATCAATTGCGTTATGTAAGGCTTTTTGTCTCTATTCACACGGGAAAATATAGGTTCATCTAGCTCTTACACAATCGTTTGTTTTGTTGCAATGCTTACCTCGACAATGTGGTTATTTGAGTCCTAATAGCGTTGTTATAAGAGTGTTATTTGATCGTATGTATTAAATCAATTGTTGTTGCTTAAACTCGATTGCTTAGTATGCGTTGTGTGGATTGTTTTCATAAGAAAATGTGTGTTGTAAAGGAATTAAAACAATCTAGATAAATCTCTCGAGCAATGTGATTAATTTTCCGAATTCACAGCAGATACTGTGTTACTACAATATGTTGAAAATCAAAAAGTGATTTATTCAGTTTAGGCCATTGATTTAGAACATTAATAGAGCGGCTGTAGGTACTAGAGTACGGGCCGTGAGCACCGGTACAGTCTAAATGCCCTGAAACAAAGTGCGCGTACAGTTTGAATGGCTAAAACACATATGATGAATGCCAATTTCTCAAATTGTATCGAAACTTTTACCGAGACATGAAAAAAAAAAATCCATATCGAAATTTTGTCTGACAAAAACTGTAAATCAACAATGATTTAAAAAAAAAAATTTTTTTTTGATTACAATGACCTATACATTCATCCCTCAAGAGGAAGTTCACTAATTTATTAGGACCTTATATATTCTTGTCTTCCACACCTCACGTAATGCGCCACCTTGTAGCAAGACAGGCGGGTACTACAAAGTACCCTACCACCTTGCTATGGTTTCATCACGATGTTTTCCTTCACCGAAAGCTCAAGCTCATTGTAGGATTCGAACACACGACCTTCGACGTGACTGAGCTATCATTGCTTCACGCTTTACTTTGACTTACGATTTCAATTCAAAGTTTCTTTTAAATTGACTGTTTTGTTTGTAATGTTGCAACTATGTTTTGTATGGAATATAAAGCGTATAAAAGAGTCTTATAAAATAAATATCCTGGGACATTCCTCACACACGGTCATCTGATCCCAATCTAAGCAGAGCTTGTACTATGGAAACCAGATAACTGATATACTACTGTTTGTAAATACATACTTAATATACATAATTACACCCAGACTCAGGACATACAGACATGTTCATGCACACAAATGTATGTCCTGTGTGGGAATCGAACCCACGACCTGTGGCGCGTAAGGTGGCTAACCAACCACGCCAGCTGGCCCGTCAAATAGAATTTAATAAGAATTTAGATATTTTTGAAGAAAGTCATAAAAACACACTTGTACTTTAGGGAACTCAATATCTAATACATTCCGTTTATCTGTTCATTTGGGACATACATACATGTTGAAGATTATCGCTTATTTAAGGAATGTCTCCATTACGTTATCGACTTGACATAGTTTATGGGTGCATTAGTATTTGGTGCCCGTTTGGAATTGTTTTCACTTAGTGTATTAAATAAAAATTCTTTGGTCATGGTCCAGGTAAGCAAAAAAATAAAGCAAAATCCTCTTAAGCAAAATAGAAAAACGCTTGGACCACATTCTGATTTTGGCGAAGGAGTCGATCGTAGAGAAACATGAGAAGGAAAAAGTCCAATAAGCCCAATTTTACCCACGTAGAGTAACTTTTATCCATAGTATAAATTAATGACAGTTTGACAGATTCTCAATATAAATTATTTGATTCAATAGGGCCTCAATCTTTTTTTTTAATTTTTTTTTATTGTTTATAGGCCTGTGTTTGGCCGTAATCTCACCATGGTAAGTGATGATGCGGCCGAAGGTGGTAAGCACACAAAGCCTAGAAGGAGCTGGCTCTCAAGTGCAGCTATCGGAACACACCGAAAGGTGCTTGGCGACAGATTTTCAACTTGAGGGTGGTAGCCAGCCAGGCGGGTACTACAAAGTACCCTACCACCGTGCTATGGTTTCCTCACGATGTTTTCCTTCACCGAAAGCTCAAGCTCATTGTAGGATTCGAACCCGGGACCTTCATCTCGGTATCCGACGTCACTACCACTGAGCTATCATCGCCTTAGAATCTTATCAAAATGAAAGATAACTTGTTCACTGTCATTTTAAATGGAGAATAACTTTGTATTATTAAATTATTCTAAATAGATGGAAGTTATTTTTACTGATAGCAATACATTAGGAACGAAAACTTATACATCAGTATGTTTGTATGTTTGGTATGTAGTCTCGGAACTACTGATACGATTCTGAAAATTCTTTCACTAATTGAAAGCTACATTATCCCAGAGTGTTATAGACTATTTTTTATTCCGGGAACGCGGGTGATACCGCAGGAAACAGCTAGCCTTCTATAAAAACATTGAGATACGTCATCTCAAGTTTATACTTGAGATGACGTCTCTACACATGACAAAGAAAAATTTTAAAAGTAAATGATACACATATCTTTATATCTTTGTTGAAATGTTTTTGACGGGCCAGTAGGCGCAGTTGGTTAAGATCCACCTTATGCGCCGCAGGTCGTGTGTTCGATTCCCACACAGGACATGCATTTTTGTGCATGAACATGTCTGTATGTCCTGAGTCTGGGTGTAATTATGTATATTAAGTATGTATTTACAAACAAAAAGTAGTATATGTATTATATCAGTTATCTGGTTTCCATAGTACAAGCTCTGCTTAGTTTGGGATCGGATGGCCGTGTGTGAGGAATGTCCCAGGATATTTATTTTGAATATTTTGTTACTCATTACATTGTGACAGATTGTTATCTTTTGTTTTGTTTGAATATGTAAATGTATTCAGTTGTTGACATCACAGTTTTGTTTAGGTCAATGCTACAGGCGCGGTACGGTGCGACCCGCACCGCATGTATTACAGTCCCACCTGCCGCCTGCCGACCACCTACGTCCTTATGGTTAAGCAAGCTTTAAGGATAAACTGATTATATTTTTAACGACCGCCCGAAAGCAATTAGTTTAATGTTGTCAGGGTTAATGTACGTTTGTCCGCTGTTTTTTTTTAATACCACTAAAGTGGCAAACAAGAATACGGCCCGCCTGATGGTAAGCAGTTACCGTAGCCTATGGACGCTTGCAACACCAGGGGTATCAGCGTTGCCGACCCTGAAGAAATCTCTTCACACCCTTTTTGAAGAATCCCATGCAGTTTTTATTCAAATTCAAAAAGTATTTATTCAATTTAAGCCCTGATAAGGCACTTATTGTAAATGGGCTTGCGTTTGGCCGCTGACGCGTCCATAAGGGACGATGACGAAGCCTAAGATGGAATACGCTTACCCAGAAGAAACCTATTCACTCTGGCCTTGAAAGTCCTTAGATTGTAAGCGTCAGGAACACAGACGCCGAAAGTAGTTCCACTCTCTTGCTGTCCGCATTATAAATGAGGATGCAAAACGCTGTGTCCGTATTTTCGGTCAACAACGTACGGGTGAAAATTTTCTCGGCGTCTTGTGGTTCGGTGTAAAAATGGGGATGGTGGAATAAGGTTGAACAATTCCTGCGCACACTCTCCAAAATATATCCTGTAGAAAACCTACAGGCAAGCAACCTTTCTTCGATGGTTGAGGCACGTGAGTTTCGCCTTAATTAAAGACTCATCGATGAGTCTCCTGGCTCGGCGAAATCGAGGGTGTTAAGCTGGTGCTTAGCGGATCCATCCCAGGAATGGCAGCAGTACCTAATCCATGAATGATCGGATTTACAACTGTCCAGTCTTGAAGTACCGAGTGAGTGTGATAACCAGCCGGGTGGGAAATAGTTCCTTTTGCATGCGGCTCACCTGATGGTAAGCGGTAACCGTAGCCAACATGAGGGTTATCACTCGCATATTGCTGACACTCTTCAGACTCTTCTTGAAAAGTGGTGTGAAGATGTGTTAAGAGGAGTTTCTGTGCCGGTAGTGGAAGAGACTCAGTATGTACTTGGTCTCGGCCGTTACAGTACCTCCTTATGAAGCTCTAGCCATAAACTCACCACAAGAACACAATAAACACCACATAAAAATAATATTATTTGCTTGATACCAACTTCTCAGGTTGCTCAGAGCTCAGTACACGCGTTGATGTCTTTTCTTTGAAGTAGGTCAATGTAATGAATATTCCAAAGTCCGGGTAGCTATGGTATGTGCTTAAAGTTCAAATGTTGAAACACTAAGTTATGGCTTAATTAAAGTTAATTAACTTTGAATATGACCTACATTCTTGGCAATGTTGGTAGCGCTGAATAAGTAAGAGTTATAATTCAGTAAATCATTAATGTAGAGTAGGTTAACTCGAGTATTTTTATAAATTTGAAAGCTGAAAATATTTGCAAATATAATTTTTAAATAGACTTTTGAATGACCACCACAGTCTTTCCATGGCATGGTGTGAGCGCACAAATCCTCGCAGGTAAGTGGATCTATTCTCAAGTGCAAAAAATAATCTAAAAAAATTCTGAGTTAGTGGGATAAAAAGTGTTATTCTTTGAAATTTTGAGGAGGTTCTCGATTCGGTTGTTTTTTTTAAAGTTTGTTACCTCATTACTCCGTCATTGAACCGATTTGGAAAATTCTTTTTTTGTTTGGAAGGGTACACTTCCCGTTTGGTCCCATTGTCATCAGATCAGGATTTTATTAGTGTACTTTGAAGTCGGTTTAAGTTTTTTGTAACATAGTTTTCAATTATGTTAGCTCATACAAACGTTTGCGACTCTTCTAATTGTATTGCTATTTTAATTATTTGATAGTCCTTTTTAGTAAGTACCACCTAAAATGATTAATCGCAAATTTGTCCACCCTAACTAATATTATAAATGCTAAAGTGAGTTTGTTTGTTTGTTTCGCCTTCACGCCTCAAATACTGAACGGATCATCATGAAATTTGGCATGCAGATAGCCTATCGTATGGAGAATAATATAGGCTATTTATCCCAGAAACCGCAGAGGATAGCTAGTACACCATAAATCTATTAATCAAACACGTAAACATTACACAACATGGGGTTATAGAATCTCACCGTTCAGTGTGTCCCGTCGCGTAGAAAGTGAAAATATCAACGCGAGCGCATGCTACGTTCTCACTTTCCTTCTCGCACCACTCTCACTGTCTCACGTAAGTCACTTTATACAAATCCAAAAAAATAAAAACAAAACACTGAATTCTCAATTTGAATTTTAAAAAACGCGATTGTTTTTCGAACACTTGTTTAAATTGGCAGTCGGGTGTCGTCGGGTGTTGTTGTGTTGTTGTGTGTCGTGTTCGGCGCGTCAGGTGCGACTGGCTGCGCCGGCGCCGGTGAGAGCGCGCTCAGGCTCAGGCTGGTTGTGTAAGCGCTCATTCACTTCGCCCCAGGTTGGATGTGGTGGGATTTTGGTGTTACGTTGTTCAAGGTTTTTTTTGCTGTTTTTGGTGATGATAACAATCTTGGGACTGGGCCAAGTTTTCGCCATGATGAGATTTTCAATTTTCTGATTTTCAAATGTATGTTCTTAATTGGCATTCCAGTGTCTATTCAATACTCAAAGTGTTATATTTAGACATTAGACAAAACTTTATTTGGCACACACACATCACAAACATTGAAACAGAACGTAGAATAAAAAAACAACAAAAACAGAAGCTTATAGAAACAAGAGAACAAAAATAAAAAAAACAATAACACAAAGCTTATAAAGCGTATATGCCACTAATATAAAAATATATAAGGGTATGTAAATTAAAATTTGTGGTATGATGCCAAAAAGAACTCCACTCAGCATATGCTGTGGCAAGTACCTACCTACCACCAGCACTGATTTTCAGTGGAGCCCCTTAAAAAAGTCGAGAAGCTCGCGGGGTGCTCCTGACATAAATAAATAAATTTGAGATGTAAAATAAGTACATACATAATTAAAAAAACTTTATACTGAAACATTTACATAAACATAATGATATAATTAATTAATTATTTCGCTTAAAATAGCTAACATCTTCATTTCGATTTAAGCAAATCAACTAAATCATTTCCAAATTCTATAATACAACAAATCTGTCCGTACGCTGCGCACACGCAGATGACGCAACGCGCTGGACGCGGCAATTACTAGTGAAACTTGCGCGAGAGCCGGACACCGGACATCGGACGCCCCCGACGCCGGACGGCCGAGCTTCCAGCGTTAGCTTAAATGTAGTAACACGGTTAAATTGTTACATCAAGTTTTCATATAAGGTCTATGTTTGATTTAGTTATTTCTTGTCAGACTTTCCGGCGACGCAAATAATACGATACTTTTATGTCTTTGTTGACTTTGGCAAACCTAAATTGATAATTATACATTTTTAAACTATAACAAACAAGCATTCGGCCCACCTGATAGTAAGCGGTTACCGTAGCCATATAGACCCTTGCATCACCACAGGTATCACTCGCGCTTTGCCGATCTTGCAAAAATCACTTCACACCCTTCATCTAGAACTTATCACACCAAAAACATTTTCATGTAAAACGTTGCCTATACCATATGGCTCGCACTGTCAAAAAGTTTATCAGATCTCATGTAGAGTCAAGCTTGTAGAGTCTTGGCGGGGGGCACTCCCGTGCCTCCAGATTATGAGATGATACAAATAAAGCGTATAAATTGTAGTTATGTATTATTTCCTCCATTTTCTATAGTATAAACAACAACGCACTGGCGACCTTACTCACGCGTAGGAACACAACATCCCTAAAGTTATTAGGTTATTCTGTAAGGTGGAGGTACTTCCCCAGCATCTGCATTGCATCCTCATTTATAATGCGGACAGCAAGGGAGTGAAACTTGCTTCCGGCGTCTGTGTTTCCTGACGCTTACAATCTAGGTACTCTCAAGGCCAGAGTGAATAGGTTTCTTCTGGGTAAGCGTGGTTCATCTTAGGCTTCGTCATCGACCCTTATGGGCGGGTCAGAGGCCAAACGCAAGCCCATTAAATTAAAAAAAAAAGTCGAGCTGCTCTTTGAGCGAATAAACGCTACGCTCTACCTCTCTCAACAATCTCACTATCTCATCTCACTTCTCACTAATATTATAAATGCGAAAGTTTGGATGTTTGTGAGTTTGTGTGTTTGTGAGTTTGGATGTTTGTACCTCAATCACGCTTCAATAACTCAACGGATTTGGATATTTGGAACACAAATAGAATATGTTCTGGATTAACACATAGGGTACTTTTTATCCCGGTAAAGCGATATATCCCTCGGGTATGTAAATCCTAAGAAGAGCTTGAGCATTCGGTGAAGGAAAACATCGTGTGGAAACCATAGCACGGTGGTAGGGTACTTTGTAGTGTACCCGCCTGGCTGGCGCCCTAGTTGGAGCACGAACCTCAGCTCAGGGCGTTACCGAGGGGAGAGGGCGGGCTTTTACGAGTTACGACTAATTGTGAGTTATTGTGAGTAGGATTACTGTTGGCATCTGGGGCCATTTGAGCAGTACGAGACTGAGTAACTGTCGCGGCGCGTGTCCTCGACGACGAGGATGGTAACGTGGTGATCGGACACCACGATTCGCATCTGTGTGTGTATTATTACTGCGAGCTTCGTAAGATGCGATCTGAGCTAAGGTGATGGGGTGACAGTTGCACTTGAAACCAGTTGCTTTGTAGGCTTCGTATAGGTCGGAAACATATTGGATTATGGACCTTATATAGCGAATATCCACAGGCGACGGAACTGCTTACCATCAGACAAACTATCCTCCTTAGTCAAAATATGTGGCTTGGCCGTTTCGCTACTGGAACATGTACAAGAACTATTGTATAACAGAAAAGTGATGAACAGTGAATACATTTTTCACCTTTCGCCCATGTGACGGTAGTGAAACGGCTTAGCCACATATTTTGACTAAGGTATAGAGTTTGTGAAGTTAGGGCTTGTAGACTTATAAGCTTGGCTCTACATGAGATCTGATAACTTTTTTGCAGTGCGAGCCTTATGGTCTATTAGCAACATTTTACATGAACATGTTTTTGGCGGGATTCTATTGTTTTAATCTCAACTCAAAACTTGACTTGAGAATACAGACCTAAAAAAACATATTCTCATGATGTAGCATACACTTTATTCCTGAATCATCAAGATAACCTCTAACGCGAACCATTTCACCGTATACGTATTAGCTGTGTCATTTGACATGAGTGAATATCAGTTTGTCACAGCTTATGTGTACAGCTGCTTCAATTTGTCGAATGATGTCAAGTTTCAAATGTTTATTTTTTGGGACAGAGTATTTGATTTACGTTTATTGATTTTGTTGATTACTTACCTATATAATAGTACTAGTAGTACTACAGTGATTTATTCATTCAAATCTATTATTGTTGTCAAGTAATGATAACTATTATTTGACTAGACTTGAAGACGGCAGCTTTTCGTGGCTTCAACACCAATACTTTTAAAATTATTAATTGATTAAAATTTTATAAAATAAAATAAAATATATTGCTGGCTTTTTTCAGCAAATGGAACCTTCCGAACCGGTATTAGAGTATTAGGTTAAGACTATTCATAAGTAACTGCGAAGTTCTATTTGAAATAAATGATTTGAATTTAAATTGGATACGCACAATATTTACTTTGAAAATTAACTCTAGAATACCATTTTGATGATTACGATGATAATGAAAATTAGCACTACTCTCGCCAGTACAGCGTATGACCTATGTCCTTTACAGCCATTCGAGCATCAGCAACCATAAAACTAACATAATTTATAATAGCTGGTATCTGAATAGTTATATCAGAGTAACCATGGATAAACTAACCAACCTCTAAACCAGTGATTTCCAAAGTGGTCTGTGGTGTGTCTGGTAGAAGACTCGATGGGGATCTATGTTAGATCTAATCTTCACATTTTTTGAGTTTTGGGAAATTGGTGGTAATGTAGCACCATGTCCACCGAAACTAGACAATTTTCTAGTCTACGAGACCAAAAAGTTTGGGAAACTCCTGCTCTAAACTAACATTCATTTTACAGAAATGTTCATCTGGAGTTTAAATATTGTTCCCTCATCCTATTTAGAATCATACTCAGTTTCTTCTAACCAATGTCATGCTTCGTGGTGTAGCATGATTAGCCGTTTTTAATCGATCGGCAAAGTTAAGCTACCACCGTCCTGGTCGGTACCTGGATGGCTGACCGCCTATCGGTATTTCAAATCGAGCGTTTCCGTGCTTCGACAGGTACGTAATGCCGTTGGTCCCGGTTATCACTTAATTGTGATAGTCGTTAAGCTAGTTGGATGCCTCCTAGACGGCTTGAAAAATTCCAGCAGTAGGTTGACCACTAGCCTTCCACCGATCCGCAGTGGGCACGCGTGGTGGAGTATTGCTTATTCCCCTTCACTCTGATTTGTGAAAGGAGGAGGCCTGTGCTCAGCAGTGGGACATTATAGGCAGATGATGATGAATGTAATGGCTGTACTGTAACACCTACACTGTGTAACATGACACTGGCCAGGCGTGCACTAGGCTAGAAGCCGGACTACACTTTCACTGGTGCCGGTCGTCTACTTTTGTTTGCAATGACACGGTGTTACCCAACACTCGCATGTTTGTGGGTCTCGTCGCGGCTTCTTTGTTACGTCTCCATCAGGTCCGTGTCATTCATCATCATGTTACATAACAGGTATCATCTTCAGCGTTCAGTTTTTATTTGCTGATACATTCAATTTAACAATATTGGAATATTTCCTACAGGGAAACCAATCAACGATCGACCTATGTGAGCGGTATTACAATTCAATTCAGATTCAAATTCAAAAAGTATTTATTCAATTTAGGCCCTGATAAGGCTAACGGTTCCAAATACAACTTGAACTGAGAAGTCCTTTTTTTTAATGTTAATTTAAATTAATGTACATCATAAATGTTTGATGGGAATCGAACTCTTGACCCGTGGCATGGCAGACAACGTATCTAACCTCCACATTACAATTTATTAAAAACATCAAACAATATCAAGTAATTTTGGTTGCAATATTTTCCGCCAATTTCCCACCAACGATAATGCGCTCTCATTGGTTAAGTCAAGTACACATGCACTCTGATTGGTCAAGTGAAGAACACACGATGCAGTGATTGGTCCTTACAGTTCAAAATCAGTGCAGAATCACTGACTAGTTGCCGAATTTTTTTTCTCGATGGTTAAAGCTAATTAGTACCTTCCTCATTACAAGTCTTACTCACAACTAACTACAATAATAATAAGACGTCAGCTCAATAGTTAAGATCGTAGGTTCAAATCCTACAATGAGCTTGAGCTTTCGGTGTAGCAAAACATCACAGTGGCAGGGTAGCAGATAAATTTGGTTTAAATTTTTCCTTCTAGGCTCTGTGTGCTTACCATCTTCGGACACATCATCACTAATAATTATGATATTGCGGTCAAAAACAAGCTTATCAATAGTAAAAAAATATAGTTTTCCATACAAAAGATATCATTCACAGTAAGTTCAAGATCATTTATAAGATTCGAACCTTCACTGAGTTTGGCGCCATGGCACTACACAACACAAGCTATCGTTGATTTTATCAAATTCTAGATATACCATGGATTTCCCGATCTTTATGCCTATATCTAGTTTTAAAAAACCTGTTCTCGTAATTAGTTATGTAAGAAATATTAATAATTTATTTAAAAAAGTGAAAAGATCTAACCTAGATATTAGGCTTGTTTTGTGTTGAAATAAATCACAGAGTATTCAGCATTCGCTATTTTAAGCACTTTATCCGGGTAATTTACTAATATGCCTTTGGGTCTAGATATGTAGAGGTACATAGGCTACTTTATACCCTGGAAACGCGTGTGGTAACTGCGAGGTGGTAGTAAATATCTAAACTTATGTAATAAAGCTGAAGAGTTTTGTTTGAATGTTTATTTAAACGCGCTAATCACTGGAACTACCAGTTGGATTTGAAAAATTGTTTCACTAATAGGAAGCTACATTATCCCCGATTGTTATAGGCAACTTTTTTTTATCCCGGGAACGCGGGCGACAGCTACTATAAAATAATCAAATAAATAGGCAAGAAATTCGTCGATTCCACTCGGTGGTCGTCCTGAGGGCGAACCACAAGCTCATAAAACCTTATTTGACTTTTGTCTTTCTTTGACATCCGGCGTCAAAACGGGACATAAGACAAATAAGGTTATTTTAACCTTGTTTTAAGAGCTTGTGGTAGGCCCTCTGCTCGGTGATTTCTACGCTATAGGTATTTTTGGATAAGTTAAAAAGTAAACTGATCATAGTGATAATGCGGCCGAAGGTGGAACGGAACTGGCTTTAAAATGGTAGAACACAGTTGACGATTTAACTAAAGATTTTCATACGGCATCGTGCCTCTATCCAGATGGATAGTCCGCCTTACTAAAACATGACATTTAATATCACTCCGCTTGAGGGGCTCCTGAGCAAATCGCTCTCAGTTCGTACTGCGCACGGCTGTCATCGCGTCATACTCGCTGTACTGATTAAATACCCCTTTATTTTGACAGTACATATTTTAAATCTCTACGGTACTTGCCCCGCCTGTGAAGATTTCCAATACATGCATTAAAATGTCCAATATGTACAATGGTACAGGTGTGCCCCGGGCGGTAGGCGGTACATATTTTCACCCGTCACGTGAAGTGACATTTACATGAGATGAGATCGCGGCCACCCTCGCAAGGTGAAGCAACGGTTCAGCTTATCACTGTCTTTGAGAAAGCAAGAGTATCGCTTAGAGCGGTGTGTTGAGGTAGGCTCTCTTATTAATTTTGAGCCACCTTCCCCCCAACATGGGCCCAAGGGTGGCGGACTCGGTGAGTCTGCCGCCCATCAACATCGGGCCCGAGTAGTGGAGCGTGTGCTCCCGCACGCTACTCAGGAGGAGACGGCGGAGATAAGAGCTCCGGTCTCTGCCGTCGACGAAGAGGAGGCCTCCTCGCAGGCCGTCGCTGCTGGATACGTGGACGAATGCTTCGGCGCCCCCGTATATCCAGCCGGCAGCGACAGGTAGGAACGCCGTGGGGTTTTAGTCAGTAGGAGTCTGACATAACCCGGCCGCTCCCCCCGGAGTGCCCGGGTATCCATGAGGATTTCCCCACGTAAAAAAAAAAAGCTCTCTTATTAAATTTATATACAGTACAGTATTACCCAACTGATATGGCGCGTCGTGAATCTTCTTTCGCACAGAAAAGAAAGTATGGCCCCGAAGATTAACGAAAGAATGCCGAACAAACATACACATACATTGCAAGTTAAATAAAAGCTTGTAAAACACTCTTTTTGTGAAGTCGGTTATAAAATCTGCTCCGCCTGCAAAGCATTTAGGGCATTTGTTTGTAAAAAAAGTTCACTTAGTCTATTGAATTACCTATCTTGATTGAAGGCTTGTCTTCCCCATTTATCTGAGGCCTCTTCATTTAATTTCCATATTTAACTTTCAAAGCTTTTGTAAAGTGTAATTATTTCACACAACTTTCCTCTTTCTACAGAGTTTCTACGGTCGGTCGTTCATGTGATAGATGCACACAGACGCGCGGCGGTGTCTCTCAATAATCGCTGACATAAAGCATCATAAATTATTACTTTTTGATATAATTTTGTGCGTCGAATAAATATTTTAGATCTTATGTGTCGTCAATAATATAAAATGTATTTTAAAATTTTGATTTTTGTATAGAGACTCCACATTCATTAAGACAATCTTAAAATAGCACAGCGTACGGCGTTCATGGCAGTACCTTAGGAGTTTGCAGTTTTCTGGCTCCAAAATCGTGGAGTTAGTGTGTTAAAGGCATGCGTACGTAAAAATTCTGCTGGTCATCGAATGTCTGATATTATTTTCTTAATTAATAACTATCGTCGCATACCAACCGCATCAATTTTAATATAAACTGACACTCGGAAGAAACTTTCCAAAACTGTGTCACATAATACTCTTCCATTCATCCGAGTATCCAATGCAAAATATTTTTGCACATCTTTTATAAATACGAATATAAACTCTATTTCTTCACCGATAAGATACTAATTACCAAACTTTTGATCATTAAAATAAATATTTGATTGTAGGTTGCAGTAATAAAGTATTACTATTCGATTATAGAATAAAGAACGTTATGACTTTGTAATAAGAATTACTTCTTACTACTTTAATAGACGATCATCTTTCTACACTCAGTTTAAAGCAAATTAGTCTTAATAATCTTAGTAATAAAGTTTCAATTGAATGTTTAATATCTTAAAGCCTATAATCTAAAGAGTGTGAAAGCAAAGCTCTAGGTGTTATGTTGAAGAATGTTTGTTTCGCAAATATTTATTTTGAGCAATACTAAGATCATCATCACTTATTTGACATCAATTTGGGTATCCATTTAATAATAGATCAAGAAGTTAATTTAACTTCAAACTGGATTCAAACCTAGATTATGGCGTCAAGCCTAGACTCGGGTAGCTTTTGAATAAGAACGGCTTCAAACCTAGACTTGGGTAGCTTTTGAATAGGAATGGCTTCATACCTACCTACCTACCTACCTTAATTATTTAATCTGGGTGTAAATATGATAAATATATCTACTAAACAAGCGGCATGTTACGATGTCCGTTTTGACAGCCTGTCTATACCTGGGGTACGTTTAAGTCAATTATCCAGTATAAAATTTAAACTGATTAAACACCCTGTTCAAGTACACCACGAGGCGAAAAAATGTATCTGCCCCGTTCACGGGCGTTCGCCGGTAAAGTTTTCGCCTGGCTAGGATACATTTTAGCCTGCTGCTGTCAGCTGTGGCTGTCAGATAGATAGATGTTAATTGTTTGTATCGCCAACTGAAATATTACACCGGCAAATTGATTTCTCATGTTCCGGTCCATTTTTAACCGACTTCAAAAAAAGGAGGAGGTTCTCATTCGAATGTTTTTTTTTTTTATGTTTGTTACCGCATAACTCCGTCATTTTTTAACCGATTTGGAAAATTCTTTTTTTATTTGAAAGGGTACTTCCCGTTTGGTCTCATTGTCATCAGATCAGGATTTGATTACTTCTTAGTGTACTTTGAAGTCGGTTTAAGTTTTTTTGTAAAACAGTCCAATTATTACTGTGTAATAATATCGAGATAACTAGCGAAATCCTAAAATAATGGAAATTAAAATAAAAAATAGTCGAATTGATAGATGTTTGACAAGTTGTCAATTGAATTTGACAGCTTTATACCTAGACTCCGTCTAGCGAACCCTCGATAGTTTAATTAACCTGAGCTAAAAAGACAAGCATAGCGAGACAAGGTGAGATACTTACGTCAAAGTGGCCGTCGTCGCCAGAATAATCATAGCTCAATAATTGTGTTGTATTATGTGGAAGCGCTCAGTGGTGTAGCATGATTAGCCGTTCTTAATCGATCGGCAAAGTTAAGCTACGCCTGTCGTGGTCGGTACCTGGATGGGTGACCGCCTAGTAATATTTCAAATCGAGAGTTTCCATGCTTTGGAAGACACGTAAAGCCGTTGGTCCCGGTTATCACTTAATTGTGATAGTCGTTAAGCTAGTTGGAGGCCTCCTAGGCGGCTTGAAAAATTCCAACAGTAGGTTGACCACTAGCCTACCTCCACCGAGCCGCAGTGGGCACGCGTGGTGGAATATTGCCTATTCCCTTTCACCCTCATTTGTGAAAGGAGGCCTGTGCTCAGCAGTGGGACATTATAGGCTGATGATGATGATGATGTGGATCCAACTCATGGTTTGCTTTATGCAATATGTATAGTAAATATGTCACTTACATTTTAACAATATGATTTTTATAATTAAAATATTGCCATTAACATCATGCATATAAATTAAGATTCATAATCACATATTCCACGAATAAAAGTTCTATAAATTAATAAATTTTAAGTAAACTATAGCGGAAGTTACCGCTATTTGCATTATGATAATCGGCATCCTGATATGACACTGACTCCTATTTTATGGTAACTTATACTAATTTATACATATTTTGTATTATGTAAGCATTTTCCAACAAAAAAACAGAAAAAACACAAGCATGACAACTTTTACTATTAAGGTTTAATGTTCTCCTTGTCTCACGTGTCTCTTAAGACGAGGTCTTACCTCAAATTCACAAAAATGGGTTTCTTTGAGAGTCGAGTATGACGTAGGTAACGCAATGAAAATACCTGACACAAAAAAGTGAAGAACGAGTGCTGTCAAAATCGTAGTCAGTCCGCGCCTTAAGAGGAAATGCTGGTGACGTTTGTTCCATACAAACGTAATCCTCAGTTTCCTCTCTGGATAATGACACTAGAGCAATGATTATTTTACTATGCAATCTGTAGGTACCACTGTATGTCCCTCGGTTGTGTTTTTCTCTATAAATTAATTATTATAAGAATTAGGACCCTTATAAAATCACAAAAACTTACCATTTTTAACGCCATTATCAGACGTCCAGCGAACAAATTTGACGAATATAATAAAACAAAGGAAAACCGACAGACATAGCCAAAACCCTTCTTATTATGATTCTTGTTTTTTTTTTTTAATCGATCCAGTTTTGTAGGAGGAAACCGGGGATTACGAAATAGCAATTTCATCTAATTTAAATAGGTATAATCGGTCCAAGCTGTAGTTGACTCTATCGCCCTCGGGCGGGATAGCTCGGGCACAGCGCGACAGCAATAGATATGGTAAAAACCTATTTTTCAATTTTTTTTGCAGCTATCCTTTCCTCTTAAGAATCTTATTGATACGGGCTGTCAAAAACTTCATAACGGTGCGGTCATAGTGTGCCGGTAAAATCGCACTAAACATTTGTAGAGTTCCGACAAACGGGACCCTATTACTAAGCCTCCGCTGTCCGTCCGTCCGTCTGTCTGTCAGCGGGCTGTATTTCATGAACCGTAATAGGTAGACAGTTAAAATGTTCACAGAATGTGTATTTCTATTGCCGCTATAACAACAAATAATAAAATAAAACTAAACATTAAACATACAAGAAATGATTGTTTACCTACTTGACCTACTTGATTGTTTCCTTTTATATACAATATAACACGCCTTGGAGTATTTTCAAGCTGGTTTTAACCCCATTCATTTCTTATATCGGCCATAAATCGTCGCACAAAACAATATAATACACTTTTCATTAAATAATAAACGAACTATACAATTACTACGCCTCCACCATCATAAAATCAAAATGTCAATAAAACAAACAACCTACTTTGTTTTGAGTTTGACAACCAAATCCTTTTTATTAATCAAATCAAATATATATTTATTACTATGATCAGTTACATAATGTGTTTTACATCGGTCCCCGCACTAGGCAAGCCTGTATCGCGGGAGACCATCTAGAATTAACAAAAACAGTTTAACAGTGTAGGTACGGGTTAGCACAAGATATAATTAGAACTAGGTAATTAATTAATTTTACATTTACATATTTTATGTGAAATTAGAACTTATTATTGCCAGTGTCGAGTTATATTATAATTTCTAGTTACAATAAATCACTTTCACAGTCTTTATTGTTAGTTACCGGCCATAAAAGTCATGTTTCAGTATAATTTCCTCGATGCGTCAAAGGAAGTTCGGAACCCTCGGTGAGCGAGTCAGACTCGCACTCTTACTTACACATATATTATTTAATAAGGATAGAAAATATTTAAAGCTGTCAAATAAGTCTATTCCATTTTCTTTTACGGAAAAGTAACGTAAGTGCCTCCACCTTCCAGAATACCGCAGCCAAATAACTTTATGTTGTGTTCCTGCGTGGGTAAGGTTGGAAGAGTCGGTAACGCGAGTCATGTACCGGGTGTTCGAGCGTTAATAGGGTAACCGCTTACCATCAAGCTTTGGAAAAAAGCTGTAATATAAAAAGATCTTCGACGAACAAAAAAAAAGCCTTGCTGAGTTTCTTGCCGGAGTCTTCTCAGTTTGTGTATTCCGAACCGGTGGTAAATTCAACTGTATGTAACGTTCATAAGGGCCTTACCAGGGCCTAAACTGAATAAATGACTTTGATTTTGATATGATTGATTTTGATCAGGCGGGCCGTATGCTTGGTTGCTTACTTAGTTATACAAAAACAATATTAAGTTCATTAAATAATGATTCGCTACAATCTTGCCCTTTACAATCACTCAAACGGCACCATTAATCAATTTTACCCTTTCATTTATCTAGAACTATGTTAATGAGAGTAATGTCGGACATTGTCGGACGGACGTGCCGCAAGAAGCTCCGACATCCGACATCCGACGCAACTATCTCTAATAGATGTAGTTAACCGCGTGCTTCATGAGATTTATTCCTATTATTATATATAATTGATTTGTTTACATGCACTAAATCGTTCGGTTTTCTAGTAGCGCTGCAAATGTGAGAGAACAAGCTAGGTGTTGAGACTAGTAATGTTATGAAATGTTATACTTGGAATTGCGATGATTTCTTTATCAGGGCCTAAATAACAGGTAACAAATATGTAACATAACATTTCTACAATGATTGTTCTTGTACAAGAAAATAAAAAAAATGCAATAACTTTTTAGTTGATTTTTTATGTCTGATTTTTTTTTATACGACTAAATCGTTAAACAAGCATACGGCCCGCCTGAAGGTAAGCGGTTACCATAGCCATATGGACGCCATGGAACATTTTGAAGAATAAGAACTTCTTAAAAACCCAATGTAATAATTCAATGTAAAAACCCTTTTTTTTACAAATCTAGTAATGATTTCTTTCAACTTTGAATGATGCGTCTGTGTTCCATAACTCAATTGAATTTGCTTTCGAAAATAAATAAATATTTTGTCCACATTATTGTACATTCATTCATACACTCACGTAACACAATAAAACAAATATTCTCTTTAAATATTTTGAATTTTATACAAGTGACACTAAGTGAAGTGGCGGCCCCTGTGGTCATCGGCTCCTGGCTGATGGTAGGTGAGCAGCCAGCGGAGTGTCCTGGATAACGCTTGAGTGTCTTCACAGTGTAATTTGTAGCATTGTTTGCCGATGCGGGAGCGGTGCGATTGTGGCCTGGAAGTTGTAATGTTTTGTTGCGATAGATAAATATTTCTCTTCTATACGACTCTGCCATCCTCTTTACTATTATAAATCATTAAAAACCCACGTAAGAGGAAAGGATGGCTGCAAGAAATTTGAAAGATAGGTTTTTAACATATCTATTGCTGTCGCGCTGTGCCCGAGCTATCCCGCCCGAGGGCGATAGAGACAATGTAGTTGTCTCTATCGCCTTGGACCGATTATACCTATTTAAATTAGACGAAATCGCTATTTCGTAATCCCCGGTTTTCTCCTACAAAACTGGATCGATTTAAAAAAAACAAGAATCATAATAAGAAGGGCTTTGGCTATGTCTGTCGGTTTTCCTTTGTTTTTTTATATATCGTCTTTGTTCGCTGGACGTCTGATAAGGGTGCATTAAAAAAGGTAAGTTTTTGTGATTTTAGAAGCCTCCTTATTGTCATAATAATTAATTTATGGAGAAAAACACAACCGAGGGACATACAGTGGTACATACAGATTGCATAGTAAAAAAATCATTGCTCTAGTGTCATTATCCAGAGAGGAAACTGAGGATTACGTTTGTATGGAACAAACGCCACCAGCATTTCCTCTTAAGCGTGACCACACTGTTAATGTGGAACTAATAAAAAATATCTTCATACAATGACTGGGAATCGAACCCATGACTTATTTCTAATATACACGCATCACTGACCCATTATAATCAGTGTCTTGACTTACTGCATATAATTCCTCTCTGAGTGTAGTTCGCAGAGCAGCCGCCGACGACAGCGCTCGCTGATGGGCGCCAGGTCCGACATGTGTCTGTCAGAACGACGGTACAGCTGGGTGGGGTAGCTGGAAAGATATTTAACTTCAGGGATACTTAAAAAGGGGTGGGCTCGTATAAGCAGCCGAAGATAAAAAAACAACTCATAACATGAATACATTTGACGGGCCAGTTGGCGTAGTTGGTTAAGATTCACCTTACGCGCCGCAGGTCGTGGGTTCGATTCCCACACAGGAGATGTATTTGTGTGCATGAACATGTCTGTATGTCCTTTGTCTGGGTGTAAACAAAAAGTAGTATATGTATTGTATCAGTTATCTAGTTTCCATAGTACAAGCTCTGCTTAGTTTGGGATCAGATAACCGTGTGTGAGGAATGTCCCAGGATATTTATTTATTTGTACATAAGTAGGACGAGGTTTACGAGAGGTAGAGCTTAGCGTTTATTCGCTCAAAGAGCAGCTCGACTGGGGAAGTACCTCCACCTTACAGAATACCGCAGACAAATAACTTTGTATTGTGAGTAAGATTTTCAGTGGACTTTAGGGAGGAAGGAAGGGTAGGTAAAGCGTGAGGGTTGCCTCGTGTGTGGCAAGTGTCCATATGACTACGGTGCACTCTATACAGAATGATCTTGATCGTTGACGTGTTATTTGTGGCGCGCTTCACAACACGCCGTCATTCTTCCCTAACTGCTGCCCTTCTGATGCAGTTGTTGATGGGACCACCTTCAACTGGTCAGTCCATCGCATGTGTGATCTACCACTCACTCTCGTGCCCTCTACTTTACTCTGAACTACAAATCGATCTATGGAAACATATCCACGCCGCTCAACTAGTATTGTATCGATATAACAATGTAGGGAAATATCGACATTAAAAAACAAAATCAATTATTTATACAACTTTTTACCGCAACTAATGTCGGTTTTAAAATTTACTTTGAAAAAGCACATCCCTTGTTTACAAAGCCAGAGCCCAGTTACCGACTTTCTTGCTTTGTTGTGTAACTCGCGGATGTGCGTGTCCACCGGCTTCCTGTATCGGTGCGGGCGCGTGTGTGCGCGGCCTAACGCTTTACTCACAACTTATTTATTGGCACACTTTTTACCAATGCTCGTGCTTTTTGTGTCCCTTAATGTAAAGGGTTATAAATGGCAATTTATGTGGTTAACTTTGTATGTAAGTAATAGAATGGATCTGTAGGTAATTACGGGTTTCAATAATGTAATAAAAAGCCGTCATAAAATACTCGTACTCGTTCTTTAACACATTAAATTTGTTTCAATTTTATGTTTTTTTAACGCGTTATTAAATACATTTGAATGTTGCTTTTCACTTTGAGAAGCTATCGTGGTAGCTTGCGTGGTTTCGTAAATATTTCATGATAAGTTACTGGCTTTTTTATATAGCTCGTCAGTGTTGTTTGTGAAAAAGGGTTATCTTATGAGAATATTTAGTCGCGTAATTTACTCATGCAAGTGCCTCCAAAGGTACCTAATCCTCTTAAAGTAATCTTTGATTATTTAACGCAAATGTAGTAAAACAAGTTATTCAGTCACTTTTAGACGAGAGACGAGGTTTTAAAATAGTAAAACCTGGGTTTGCTTTAAACCATGTTTTGTAATAAGGGGATTGAAGTTTGTATCATAATTTAGAAATGAGCTAATAAACAGGCGTATTATCTGTTTTCCTTGTATATTTTACATATAGAAACATTGAAAAAGATTGATGGCCGCGTATCGTGTGTCGTGTGCGTGCGCCGAGTGTTATGTCCGCGGTCGGCGCGCTTCATTGTAACTACGCACTACATTCAGCACAGAGACAAATAATTAATTGATAAGCTATTTTTATAGAAACATATCGGTAAACAGGCATACCGTAGCCTATTGACGTTTCGAACATCAGGTCTCGCGTTACCGATCCTTCCATGCTTCCTCGATGAGCTCTAGCGGCCTTACTCAAGCTCAGGAACACAAGGAGAAACTGTCTCATTTATAGATGCACGTACAGCTCAAATTGCATTGTCTAAACACTTGAATTTTTGTACACAGGATCCTTATATAACATAGGCAACTACTAAGATAGAGTTTTCCAAAATTTGACCCTAAATGAGGTATAAGAGGGGATAACGATAATCTGAAACCGAGGGCGAATAAAAAAAGAATAATAAAGAATGCAATTTGGTCCTGCAAAAGTTAATAAATTAAACAAATAATTCTACATTGTAGCAATCCAGACTCCTTCCTAATCAATCATGTAAATAGTTAAACTTAATGAATGCTTGTCTAGTAGATCTTTACATATATATCGCTGACAGACTTTCAAACATTACTTACCGAGATTAACATATCAGTTTGATGTATTGTTGTAATTACTTCTTTTGTTAACTATTAGTAATCGTTAACATAATTTCTCTACCAGTAATTACTCAAAATTGCACAGAAACAAAAGACGTATAACCTAAAATTTATATTTTGTGGTACCACTCTCATATTGAAAGCACCTGGGGGCCTACCACAAGCTCTTAAATAAGGTTAATATAACCTTATTTGTCTTTTGTCCCGTTTTGACGGCGGATGTCAAAGAAAGACAAAAGTCAAATAAGGTTATTTTAACCTTGTTTTAAGAGCTTGTGGTGTTGCTTATTATATTCATCATCATCATCATCATATCAGCCCATGGATGTCCACTGCTGAACATAGGCCTCCCCCATTGATTTCCACTTCGAACGGCTCTAGGCCGCTTGCATCCAGCGGCGCCCAGCGACTCTCACCAGCAGGGCTATTTTAAAACGCTCGGATTCGATAGCGGAAACGGATTCAAAAACTACCGAGGCGATATTCCGCAATTGGTTTTTTTAATTTCCGAATTAGAATATTTTTGATGTTTCTTTACCGAAATATCAATTCGATTCATCGAAAAGTTTTTGGAAATCTAAAATAGCAATTGTTGTAATTCGCCTCGGAATTTTTTGAATCCGTTTCCGATATCGATTCCGACGTTTTAAAATAGCCCTGCAGGTCTTCGCTCCAACTGGTGGGAGGTCGTCCCGCTCGGCTCTTTCCAGTACGTGGTCGCCACTCGAGAACCTTTCTTCCCCATCGGTTATCGGCTCTTCGAGCGATGTTGCCTGCCCATTGCCACTTCAGCTTACTAACTTTACGAGCTATGTCCGTCGTTTTCGTTCTCCTACGAATGTCCTTTTTTAATTGTGGACAAAATAATCTTCAATTGTTATTAAAAAAAACTTATACCACATCCATTAAATACAACCATGAACAATTTGTGTAGCAACAATTGCTACAATCGCCTGACGAATCGAATGTAGCGCATCGCATCGCATCAACTGTAACCATGTGTAATGACTAGATTTTGTATAAGGAAATAAAAATCAACTTTATTCCGGTTGCTGGCTCCGGAACTACGCGGCGACTTCCTAATGCCCCCATTTTATATGTAGTTACCTCTTGTATAAAATGTTTCGTGGTTACCTCTCGTATAAAGAGTTACATAATACTATAATACTTTGTGATGGATGAGTCAGGCTTTTTAATAATTTTAAATTAAAAATATTAAATCGTTTGTTTAGTCTGTATCGTATTACGATGTATTCTTCGCTTCTATCACGAATTTGTAAAATGAATCATGACTGTCGAATTAATTGTTTCCATTTTGGGTAGTTTACTTCCTTGTGAAAGTTCTTGTAATATATTCGACAAAATGTCTAGATTGATAATATTAATATGCATCTACTAATATTACAAATGCGAGTGTGTTTGTTGGTTTGTCTTTCGGCACACGCAACAACAGACCAACGGATCAGCGGATTATGGGCTGGAGTACTCTCCAGGCTACAGCTTCTACCTGCATAACTAGGATAAAAATCCTAGCTATGCAGGTAGAAGCTTGTTGATAATTAACATATAGTTTGCACCCTTTACGTTCTCGTGGTGTGCGCAAGTTAAATTATGAAGGCTATCTTGGCTTTTTGGTGCGAGTCTAAGGTCTTTAGGGCTACCAGAGAAAAATATTACTTAAAGTTTATAGCAAACTTTTAGAAATCTGATAGATAGTCTTACTGGTTATCAGGGCCACTGTGCACGGTGATGACGCTGGGCGTGAGGGCGGAGATGATGAGCCCCACGGGGATGAACGCCGTCACCAGCCGCAGCAGGCTCTGCCACGGGTTCGCGCTATAACGAGGTTTAACACTCTTATAGCACATGTTTAACGCCGGCTTAGCCATGATTAGATTTGAAACATTTTCGCTTGCTAGCAGTAATCACAACTCGCACCACCCAGTTTTGAGATAAAAACCCTTTATTTGTAAAACCAATTCAATTGATTAATTTAATGACTAGCGCATTATCTTTCAAACGGCGACTATTTTGAGTAATTTTTACTATTTTTTTTAAAGCTATTAGATATATCTACCCTATACCTCACGTGCTGCTAGTGCCTATAGGCAAATCACTTACCATCAGCCGAGTTGTTTGCTTGTTCAACAAATTCATCCCAAACGGCTCGAATCTGAGTGTCTTGTTGAGTGTCTGAGTTGATTGACAACGAAGATCGGACTATCGTGTATCGTTTTTCGTAGTAAGGCCTCTTAACCGATACGTAGTTATTATTGATGTTACAATTAATATAACTAACGTCCGGCCATGTCGGTCGCGTCGGTGAAAGGATAATAAGTCGTCATAAACCTTCCGATATCGAGAGTGAATAATTACTGGTTCAAACCACCGCTGCTGTGCTGCTGACCACTTTCCAACTGCTCGTTTTGGTATGTCAATAATATGGTGCTCTTAATTCTATAGAGCATTTAATCATTGAAGGGAAATTCTTTAGTGAGTAATCATTCGTGACGAGGTGAATGCTGTATTTTTAACCGACTTCAAAAAAAGGAGGAGGTTCTCAATTCGAATGTATATTTTTTTTTTTTTTTATGTTTGTTACCTCATAACTCGTTTATTAACCGATTTGGAAAATTCTTTTTTTATTTGAAAGGGTACGCTTCCCGTTTGGTCCCATTGTCATCAGATCAGGATTTGATTACTTCTTAGTGTACTTTGAAGTCGGTTTAAGTTTTTTGTAAAACAGTCCAATTATGTAGCTATGCCGAGTTGCCGACAGTGTTACAAGAAAAATGTGTAGTAAATTTTTCGTTTACGTCGTATTATATTTCATGTAAGAGTTTATTCATGTGTAATTTCCATTCCTTATTGAATTATATGCCTAATAATTTGATGTCGGCGCAATATGTACGCTTCTTCCATTCGTCTCTTCTATCCGTCATACTAGCATTCACTTCTTTCTTACCCATGTCAACTTTCACACAATCCGTCCATCTCTTTTTCGGTCTTCCTCTTCCCGTATATCCATCCACTTTCGTGGCTTTAATTTCTCCACATAACACGTACATACCATGATAAACGATTCCCTCTCAACTTACGGCCATACGGCCCGCCTGATGGTAAGCATTTAATGTAATCCATAGACGCTTACAGCACCTGGGTATCACCTTGTAAAAATCTCTTGACTCTCAGAATGTGTATTGAGTGGAATCTCTATGCTGTGGTGGTAGCAGATGATACAAAATGCTGGTCCGACCAGCGGGCAGCAGTAGCCAGGGATACTACACTGCCTGCACAGCGTCTCCTCATGGTGACCTTACTCACCTCAGGAACACAAAAAGACAAAAGCAATCCAAGTTAGCTGCGATTGGCATGAATATCGGAATCTCGGAATCTCGTAATATCGGAATCTCGGACCTTTTTTTCCGATATTACAATATCGGAATTGAGTGATCTAATATCGTAATATCGGAATCAGATATTTTTATCTATGCTATACGCTTGCAATACCAGGAGTATAATTCGCGCGTTGCCGACCCTAAAGAAATCTCTTCACACCCTTTTTGATGTACCCCATGCTGTAGTCCATTGGGAAAACCACGGCGGGGAGCTCATTCCACAATCTGAGCGCCCGCGGAAAAAAACTCCTTTGAGCCCGCACAGTTCGAATCAATTCTGGTTTCAATGTGTGAGGATGAACTCCCCGTCGATGGCGAGAGTTGCGATGGTGGAAGGTGGCCGTGGGCATCAAGTCGAACAATTCTTTAGAACACTCTCCGTTGTACAAGCGGTAGAACACACATAAGGAGGCAGTCTCTCCTCAGACTGAGGGGTTCTAAGCCGCTTGTGAGCTCGGGATCGTCAAAAATTTTGATGGCACGTCGCTGAACCGAGTCTAAAGGCCCAAGCTAGTATCCAGGCGCTCCCGCCCATAGATGACAGCAGTACTCCATATGAGGCCGGACTTGCGACTTGTAAAGTTGCAGCCTTTGCCCGATGTGAAGTACTGCCTCGCTCTGTTGAGCACTCCGAGCTTTTTGGATGCCAGCTTAACCTTGTCTTCCAAGTGACTTCGGAACAAAACGTCGCTAGAAATGTCGACGCCAAGGATCCCGATGCTTTTACTGATGTTCAAGAAAGTGTTCTGGAATTGTGGAGCCACAAACCATTCTTAGCGGTGAACGCGCAGGCTTGAATCTTGGTGGGGTTGAAATGGACTAGGTTTAGTCGAGCCCAATCGGAGACACAAGTTAGTGTACTCTCGATTTCAGACACCAGCCGTTCGCGGCTTTCCTCCACCTCGGAACGAGGGATATTTGCACGGCCCGTGTAATGAGCGTCCCCTGTACTATCGTCCGCATAGCAATGAATGCCGTTAATACATATCATTGATATGCAGAAAGAACAGTGTTGGGAACAGCACAGAGCCTTGCGGGACGCCGGCATTAAAGCCCATGCTATCGGAGCAGCTACCGTCGACGACGGCTTTTATGCATCTGCTGGACAGAAAGTTGGCGACCCATTTGCATAATCCCTCGGGAAGCCCGTATGCTGGCAATTTCGTGAGAAGACCCCTGTGCCAGACCCGATCGAATGCCGTCACCACATCTAGACACACTGCCAATGCTTCACCTTGACTCTCGATGATGACACTTCTCTTCTTAACCAAACTAAAGAAGATATGGAGGACCTCTTGGCTCATTAAGAAACCACTAATCTCCAATTGGGACTTGCAATCAACAGAGATAAGATGAAAATTTTAATAATAGACCGGGCGTAACTTAATAGATTGGACGTACTGAAAAAATCTACATCTACCAATTCCAACACAGGATACTGTGAAGATGAGATCAGACAGAAGACGATGTGCAATCACAAGATCAGCAGTAGGAAGATTTGGAAAGACAGAAGTATAACTAGGAAGACAAAGATTCGACTTATGAGATGCCTGGTCTTTCCGATCTTTCTCTAAAGAGCTGAAACTTGGTCCTTAAGCCGGAAAATTGACGCACTGGAGATGTGTTGCAGAAGACGCTTTCCGAAAATGCCGTTGACAGCCTTTCGCACCAATAACGCGATCCTGAAGGAGAATTGAATAACAGATAGGCTTTCGTCGACTGTGCAGCTTCAAATTCTCAAGTTCTTTGGTTACATATGCAGAAACGAACACTCGATGCAGATACTTGTTGTCCAGAGTGGGAGGGTGTACTCGCAATGCTACGATCCGCAAAAAATGGAAAAGCATTGCGAAAGCTGTAACCCTAGACAAGGAGAAAATTGGCGTTGAATACCCACCATATACTACTATCTATTGCAACCACGACCCCTCTGACAAGAGTGCTTGACTGAGAAGAAGATGTTTTCAATCCAAATTTATAACGATCTAGTTGACTCCCAAGGTTTCACCCGCGTTCCCGGGATTAAATGTAGCCTATAATACTCGGGGATAACGTAGCTTCCTATAAGTGAAAAAAAAAACGAATCAGACCGGTAGTTCCAAAGATTAGCCAGTTTAACCAAACAAAAAAATTCTTCCACTTTATAATATTAGTATAGATAGATAATTAGTGCATTTTATAAGGAATATGTGCAATTTATAAGGAGTATGTGCACTTTATAATAAAAATGTCGAATTCCGATATTGATATCGGAATTCCGATATTGAGATCCAATATCGGAAATCAATATCGGAATTGAAAAATCTTCCGATATTACATGCCCTAGCTGCGATCTTAGTTTATGAAGCTTGTTATTTTTGTTGCCACTTCGAAATTGGCCTTTACTCACCGTTTCTTAAGAGAATTCTCCTTGGGATTATGCAGTTCCATCCCAAAGTCTTCTTCATCAGCATACAATACTGGTGTCTCTTTGAAAGCATCAGGTGACTCGTAAAAACCCCCAGCAGGTACCCTCACAGGTACTTGCACAGTAGGCTTGGATTCTAAACTATCTGCATACCTCCAGGGTTCTCTTGCTTTAGTATAGATGGCGTTTTCGAATTTGTAAGGGAATTCTTTGTGAGTCTGGTATATTTCTTTTGGAATGTTATTGAAAATATGGTCTTTTGGTGAACTGAAAAATATACAAGGTACAATTTAAATATTTGTTACGTCTGGCAATTTAGATTTCAAGAGGTAATGTATAAAAAAACCACGAATAAATGTATGTAATAGGTCATTTAGCACAAGCCTAACAATGATGTCTGAATGATGAATGATATTATGAAAAATAATTATAATTCGTTTATTACTATGAGAGAAAGAGAAACATAGGAGATTAGAATTATACATAATACAGGGTGTTTTTTTGGTCAGCGACAAGCGACCCAGGAGCGGTAGTACAAAAAATACATTTTCCAAAAATGGACTTCATTCTATTAAATACTGTAAATGCGTTGAGAAATAAATGCGTTGAAATACCTTATTTAATTTGAAATAAAATTACCGCAAAGTATGGTCACTGACTAGAGCTAGGCGCAAGCCGCCATCGCCCCCACCCCTTTACTCCCTCGCACTCCCGTTGAGTATTACGTCTAAAATAATATATTATTATATTATACTTAATATTTTTATTAGTATAAAAAAATAAAGTATTTTTTTTATATTTTTTTAGCACCAGTATCAGTTGTATTATCGACCCTGAGTCGCTCGTCGCTGACCAAAACAACAACCTGTATATTAGAAAGTGTCGAAGGCTTGTTCATCCTTTGGCGTAAGCACGGCAGGTACAATTATCGAAGACTTCATGAAGAAAAGCTGAGTCAGTGATTAGGAGCAATTTTGGAGCATTACTTATGGGTTATTCATTAATTACGTAACACATATTTGCCACTTTCAGACCCCCCTATGTAAGAAAAAGTAAGACTTGTTCGCACCCTCCCCCCTAGATCGTCTTACGTAATAAATGAACAACCCTTTACAGCATTAAATAAATAAAACTGATTACATTTAGTTCAAGTAACACCACAAAGACTCATGAGTAGAAAAAAAATATAAATAAAATAAAAAGAATTTCATAAACACAAGAAAGAGAACAAAGGGCAAAGGGAAATGTTAATTAACCACTATTTAACATCATAAAAAAGGTTCTTCAACACGAAATAGCATACCTTCTAAATCCAGCAGCTGGCTTCTTAATAACAGGAGTAAAAGACCCATAAGTTTTCACTTTAGGACTTTCTTCGTCACTTCCATCAAAAAAGGTCCCCAAATGTTGACTCGGTTTGAAATCACTAATACTACTAACATTCTTCTCAACACTCTGCTGTTCTTCTGAACTCTCTGTAGTTGTTTTAGGACTTTCTGTAGATATTTTAGAACTTTCTGTAGTTGTTTTAGAACTTTCTGTAGTCGCTTCGTTCTCAGTCTTATTTTTGTCTTCTTTTACATTTGATTCCGCAAATGCAGCTTCTATTTTCCAAGTACTAGCGTTGATTATTGGTTTTTCTTTAGGTTTTTCAGTAATATTTTGGGGTAGTGTTATGTTTGCAACAGGGTACAACGTGGTGACGTTTATGTATGGGGGATCTATGTCTTCTGTGCTATCGACTACTTTATCAGATGCAGTGATTGTAATGATTGGGATAAATATCAGTATTATTATCTGGAAAAATAAAGCGATACACATTAAAAAATTCATGTAGGTATTATTACTACGTATAGAGAAGACGCCACACATCGCAACTATGTTCCGTTCAAGTGAGGCCATCCGGCCACACTTGTTGTTGTAGAACGATGAACGAAACACGTAAGCGCCGCTCGTGGTGTTTGCGAGAAAAATACTCCTAAAAGCTTTCTGAGAGTGCTACGAGTCTCTACTGTCTGCTTAGACGACTATTTATTGTTTCAGCGCTAAAGAGAACTTTAATTGACTCTAAAAAATGGGATACAGTCTTTGCTTATAATAGCTTCTCTATATGTAGTAATAATAGCTCAATGACGAATTGTTAATTCTTTCTTAATTCACTTTTAATAGGCACTAAATATTACCGAAACATGGTTATTATGACACCAAAGGTGGTTAGTACACATAGATTGCCTAGCAAAAGCCAATAGTCTATGAATCTATTTTCAGAATCAGAATCAGAATCAGAAATATTTTATTGCTTATACTGTACAGAAATAATGGTGTTATAAAAAATACATTTCATGAGTCTCAACAGTCTCGTCCACATTGAACATGCAATATATAGTTTTACTAAGATTATTAATTATTAACATTATACAATTTTACCAGATCATTATACATTTTATGTCATATCATATACAAAAAAATAAAATAACCATTGTAATGTCAAAGTAATCGGAAATATTAACAAATGACTAACAAATGAAAATTTAAACATCAACTATCTTATTAAATTAAATATTGAATTGACTATTACATTTCGTATTATTCGGTAAGATATTCATTAATTGTATAATAACTCCTAGATGTCAAAAAATCATACAAATTCCTTTTAAATGTAACGACGTTATTCGATTCCAGCATCGATTTTGGCAAATGGTTGTAAATTATTGGTGCCATACCAAATACACTTTTATGGAATAGTGCAGTTCTATGACTTGGCATACATATTTTGTTTTTATTTCGCTCACTTTTATAAAACTTAAACAGATGTAAATTATTTCTTACGAATAAAGCGATTTCATAGATGTACAAACACGGAAATGTTAATATTTTATGTTTGATAAAATGTGGTTTACAAGAATCCGTCGATTTCAGATGGCACACAGATCGCAGACATTTCTTTTGGGCTCTAAAAATAATTTCCCTATCCGAGCAGTTTCCCCAAAAAATAATGCCGTAGCGTAAAGTAGACGTAACGTACGCATGATATGACGTGAGCACTGCTGACTGACTAACTACTTTAGACAGCATGTACAGGGCGTAAGAGTAGCTGCTAAGCTTAGAGCATACTGATTCAGCATGTTTAATCCACTTTAGTTCAGAATCAACATATAAACCTAAAAATTTTGTAACAGGAATGTCGGCAATTTCATTATTCATATAGCTAATTTTTGATGTCAATTTTTTATATTTATTAAATGTCATTAGATTAGTTTTACCAAAATTGATTAATAAATTATTACATGTTAACCATTTAACTATATTATTTAATGCAAAATTAATTTCCTCCTCTGGAGTATTATTTTTATCCCCAATGAAAATAGCTGTGCTATCGTCAGCAAATAAAACCATTGGGTGATTTATAGCTTGCGGTAGGTCATTGATGTAAGTTATAAATAACAATGGTCCTAGAACACTTCCTTGCGGTACTCCAAATTTAACACGACCCGCATTAGACGTATATTTAATTTCAGTTTTTGTATCTGGACAGACTTGTATTATTTGTGTTTGCTGATATCGATCACTAAGGTAAGATTTTATTAAATTCCGAACATTTCCTCTTACCCCATATTCAAATTTCATTTTTAAAGTAGTTTCCCCTCTGTCGTTTAAATTAAATAAAAAGCGGCCAAGTGCGAGTCGGATTCGTCATGAAGGGTTCCGTAGCAGCAAGTAACATAATATAAAAATGTTTTTTTTTATATTTTAGTTGATTGAATGAAAGGTAAATTGCGGTTTACGATTTGTGACGTATTAACATAAACTACTTACTAGATCTCGTTCAAACCAATTTTCGGTGGAAGTTTGCATGGTAATGTACATCATATATTTTTTTTAGTTTTATCATTCTCTTATTTTAGAAGTTACAGGAATTACACACATTTTACCACTTTGGAAGTGTCTCTCGCGCAAACTATTCAGTTTAGAAAAAAAATATATTAGAAACCTCAACATCATTTTTGAAGACCTATTTATAGATACCCAACACAGGGTTTGATGAAAAAAACAAAAAGAAATTTGTTCTAAGTATGGGGAACCCCCAAAATTTATTGTTTTTTTTTCTATGTTTGTTTGAAAATCTTAATGCGGTTCACATAATACATCTACTTACCAAGTTTCAACAGTATAGTTCTTATAGTCTCGGAAAAGAGTGGCTGTGACATATGGACGGACAGACAGACAGACATGATGAATCCATAAGGGTTAAGTTTTTTGCCATTTGGCTACGGAACCCTAAAAAAGTATGTATTTGCCAGTGACTCATGCATTCATAATATAGCACCATTGACCAGCCCATTGACTTGCTTTCGAAGCTAAAAGGTGTCTTTATACTACATAAGATTTCCATTACCGTTCGTCTTCAGTTAAAATTACTTTTAATCAATAAGGTGATAACTTAAACTGGTTCTTGAGAAAGCTATTGTGAAGGTCCGCATGGCGGCAAGGGTCGGAGGTCGAGCCGATGTTCGGGCTCCAGCTATATACCCTTTCCCTTTCTTATCTATGGAAGCTCATCTAACTAAAAACATACAGATATATTTGCTACATAGTATACGAAAGGTGAAATATGGCTTTTTAACCGACTTCAAAAAAAGGTGGAGGTTCTCAAATCGGTAGTATTTTTTTTATTTTTTTTTATGTTTGTTACCTCATAACTCCGTCATTTATTAACCGATTTGGAAAATTCTTTTTTTATTTGAAAGGGTACACTTCCCGTTTGGTCCCATCATCAGATCAGGATTTGATTACTTCTTAGTGTACTTTGAAGTAGGTTTAAGTTTTTTGTAAAACAGTCCAAATATTATCACGCTGTAGACCAATCTTGAAGTTTCTTCGTTTTACCAATATTTGGAGAAGGGTAAGTATCTAAAAAGTTTTGAGAAAACTAAACAAATCAGTGAAGTTACAATCTCATGCAGCCGTTTAACTATCTTCAAATGTTTTGATGGAAAATATATTTTTAACTTCGGAAAAGCTTGCTTGACAACAATACTATTTATCTATCAACCTAGTCTCATTTACAGCCGCATGCTACGTAATTTTGGACACAAGTGAAACTCAGCAGTTGTAATTGACCGCATTATCTTGACAGACGCGGATGGAGGTTGCGTAACTGAGCATCCTCGAGTTATCACCTACCGAGCGACCAAGCGACCGGCGGTGGTGAGGAATGTCCCCACGCCACTTGCACGCTTCCTTGTCTTTATGTAAAGATGCGTATATCTGCGGTTCAATGACTCTTTGAGTGCTGCTTTATGTTGGATATTGCCACTTATTTAAAGCTATTGGGTTTTCCAATTATCTCACAATGGTTTAATTATAATATAATACTGTATGTGGTGAATAGTTAGGTCAAAAGTAACTGATAATTTTAGTACTATGTTACATTGCGTAATTCAGTTTTCATACTCGCACTGTCAACTCCGCTTTACGGTAATAACACCTTTACTCATAAATAAACTGATAAATATCGACACATTGTTTGACATTGACAGTAAAGTGATCGATAAATATGTAACAACTTGGCCGTAAATGTTTTACCTAGATCCTATCAGTGGGAAGTTGGATGGACGTTTGTCGTTAGGCTCTTAAGAGAGGTAGAGCGTAGCGTTTAGCACAAAGAGCAGCTCGACTGGGGAAGTACCTCCACCTTACAGAATACCGCAGCCAAATAACTTTATGTTATGTTCCTGCGCGTGAGTAAGGTTGCCAGAGCTTATCGGGGTGGGATGGTTTGGGAACGTGTGAGTGATACCCCGTGTGTAAGTGTCCATATGGATATGGTAACCGCTTATCATCAGGCGGGCCGAACGCTTGATTACCGACTTCGACGTATACAAAATAAAACAATTTCTTTTATCAAATGATTTTTTTATGAAAATGTTTTACAATCTTTTGAAAATATTTTAATCATACTAACAAAATCAAAAAGTCATTTATTCAGTTTAGGCCCTAGTAAGGCACTTATGAACGTTAAATTGGTACATACAGTTGAATTTACCACCGGTTCGGAATACACTTAAACTGAGAAGACTACTCTGCAAGTACACTATACCTGCTAGATATGTATAAATGAATATTACTCATGTTATTAGAATTGTGTTAACAATACAAATACATATAGATAATATACATTGTACCATTCTGTGTCAATGTCCTACAATTAATGTTCTATTATGAATCACGTTAAATTCTCGGAAATTATCGAGTTAGTAGTGATTCTTATGACATCATAATGAACGAGTAGCTTTTCGGCTCGCGTCTTCGCCCGCAATACCCTCTTTTACCACCTTAGGGGTGGCATTTTAAAAGACCTTCCTTAGTGGATGACTACGTTATATATGAAATCTCACATTATGTACCTATAGATAGATATAGTTTCACAAACAATCGGCAATCCAAAACACACATCGAAACGTAAATGTATGACGGCTGAAAATTATGTCAGGTAAAAATTATACTAATAATTGGGTAATGATTAATTACATATCGGCTAAAATAAATTCAGAAATAACTCATCTTTTATTATTAAATTTTGTAAGACAAAAATGGTTACCTACTGTGGATCCATTCTTATAAGATAAATGCTCTTGCGAATTCTGTAGGCTTTCCTAAGACCTACAATTACGTGATGCAATAAATTGATCTAATGGTTTAGTCAGCGAATTGGTTACAATACAGAGATATCTCTTGTAATATTAATGTATCGGGTCTATTTGCGCATAGATTATTATCAAAATTAATTAAATTAATATTACAATGAATTTAGTTCGCGAAAGCTTAAAAAAGAGATATCTCTACTTTTTTTTCATATAACATTTCCGGAAGAACTTCTCTAGATGAAAACCACCGTAGTTTCAAATATAGTTTTACTACTTTCGCTCAGGGTTTTCCTGGGATTAAAAGTTTCCCATATATTGTTTCAGGTTATGATCTATCTGTGTGTCAATTTCATCCCAATTGGTTGTAACTTTGAGGCGTCAATTGTTAACCAAAAACCCACTTTAACATTTAGTAGGATAAATCATTAAGAGATATACATTTTTTGCATACCACTAAGGTGGCAAACAAGCATATGGCCCGACTGATGGTAACAGTTACCGTAAGCCTATGGACGCTTGCAACACCAGGGGTATCACTCGCGCGTTGCCGACCATTTTAATTAGTACTGAACATTATCTTGACAAAATAGCATGTATTCCAATACTACGGTCGATGAGATGACACCCTTGCAGTGTGCCTATTGTAGCCGTAAACCTGACGCGGCGCGTACACTGACGGACTGACGGTCAGTGACTTACAGTTTGGGGTGAAAGTGTGCCCACTCTCCTCGGATTATGCAACACGCGACCGGCTCCGGATCTCGGCATCGACTATGTAATGCGCACTGTCCGCCGCGCTGTCCACTGCTCTTTCAAACTTTTGAATCCGCTGATTAATATTGGGAATTCACCTATTGAGCGTGTGCAGGAGGCTCGTAATCTGGGTCTGATAATGGACGAAGAGTTACGTTTTGAGCGTCATATCTCGGATGTAGTCAGGAACTGCTTCTACCGTTTAAAGGTGTTATATCAGATACGTAAGCATCTTAGTGTCGACATTCGTATACAACTGGTTGACTCATTGGTTTTATCAAAGTTTAATTACCTAGATTCGGTCTATGGCCCGAGACTGTTAGCCAGAACGGCAGGCCTTATTCAACGGGTGCAAAACGCATGTGCACGTTTCTGCTTTGATGTTCCACCAAGAAGCCATGTCACTCCCTATTTTAATAATGCTGACATACTCAAAATGAAATACAGAACGGACTTACATTTGGCTACTCTACTGTTTGGGGTTATTTGTACAAAAAAACCAGAGTACTTGTACTCTAAGCTTATTTGGCCAAGTCAGAATAGTAAATATGCCTCACGTGTCTCAGCTTGTGTTCTAAGTATTCCGCGTCATAGGTCCACAGCTTTCCGAGGCAGTTTTAAGTATAGTGCCACTAAGTGCTGGAACAACATACCTCCACCTTTACGTAGGCTGACTAGCATTCCAACCTTTAGGTCAAAACTTAAAAGTATGCTCATCGGCATTCAAAAATCCAGCACTTAGGTAAATACTATACGAAGAGAATTTATTTATATATATATATATATATATATTTTCCTATGATTGATTTAATTAGTAACCCTTATGAAATTTATGAATACTTATCTAATTAAAACTATAATACTATTTATCACTATTTAATATCTGTTTTTTATGATTTAAAGAAATAATATATTTATTATGTAATTATTATTATTATTTGTTGCTTTGATGAGACTGATGTGTTTATTTAATTTAAGCTTTCTATTTTTAACCATGCATATATTATATTATAAATATGCACCGCCCAAATGTCCGTGATTCTCACGTGGCTTCAGCCGAAAATCAGCGCTGTAGTGATCTGCAGCACATGCTGAGCTGGGGCCATTTAGACCCACGATATCACACGCAAATTATTGCATTATATTTATTATTCTTTTAGTTTGTTGTGTTGTTTTTTCTTATATTTTTTATGTTACTAG
Organism: Polyploca ridens; assembly: GCA_951394255.1. Taxonomy (NCBI): domain Eukaryota; kingdom Metazoa; phylum Arthropoda; class Insecta; order Lepidoptera; family Drepanidae; genus Polyploca; species Polyploca ridens. Next base: position 15,638,006 of record OX596257.1, read on the forward strand.
TTGTTTCTTTCTTATTCTTATTGTTGTGTGTGAATCTGAGTGTCTAATAAATACCATTTTATCATTTTTATCATTATCTTTCTAATTAAATACGCCGTCAGGGTCACCGGTTGTTCTATTTGTTTGCCTAGTTTAAATGGGGTTTTCCCTCAATGTAAATAAACTTTTTTTTATTGGTCTTTCAGAATCTGGTGGTTAGAAGTTATTGTTGGTCATTGCGTCATTAGAAATTTTAAGGAAAACTGAATTATTACCATATGACGGTTTCAAAAACAGCTTATGGAAATAGAACAAGTTAACAGAAATAAATGATAGAATAAACTCTATAAGCTATAGCAAATGTCCCATCATCATTAGGTATATCATGCTTAGAGATGTCTGATGAAAGTATAACCTATAAGTAGATATATATATTTGAATGAATGTCTCGCTTCACATTCTGTATTATCTAATTCATTCTCAATGATGCTTGAAAGCCAGACAGTCTACGATATATAACATATGCAGAACATTATAAAGAATGTGACAAATCCGGAAATCCGTCCGCGTAAAACCGGCAAAAATTTACTAAATCAAAATGCTTTATGAATTTTATAACCAGCGCCGTTATGCGGTATGGGAATGTGAGATGTTGAATAATAAGTTATGGTGCTGAGTGCGGCAGGTGCGGTCCGCGGTGAAAGTGCTGGCACGGGCCGAGCGGGCCGGGCCGGGCCGGGCGGTGGTAGCAGAGCCGCGCTGTGGGGATCCGCCCGCTTTTAGCGGCTTATTGCTAATTCGATGAGTAGACTAGGAGTTGTGTCGGATTTGTTGTGCAGAATCCTAACTAATATTATAAATGCGAAAGTGAGTTGTTTGTTTTTTGTTTGTTACGCCTTCATGCATCAACTACTCAACAGATCATCATGAAATTTGGCATGCAGATAGCCTGTGGTATGGAGAAGGACATAGGCTACTCTTGATCCCGGGAACGCGGATGAAACCGCGGGGGACAGCTAGTCATGTTACAAATGAAATAGACGGGTGTCTATTCGATACTCAGCACGAAATATAAATTAGCATATTCATTCCATACAGTTATTCTATAGTATAGATTTATTTCTGCTGTATTTTTCGTTCTAAATTTCAATTATTATATTGAACAAAAAATATTGATATTCGTTTATACACGATTTGTAGTTTGAAATGCACCCATATTGCCACTGAGGCATCCAAACGTCAACTACCTACCTAAAGTTGTCGCTGAAAATCTGCGTGGTTTAAATAAATTAAATAAAAATAAAAAAATGCTGAGTAATCTTCTTTGGCAGCATATTTGGCATATTTATTCATTTGATATTGGTGCCGATTCTGTTGTAAATCGCATAAACTAATTTTAGTCACATCTCATCTCTTTCTTACGAATATGATTGAAAAAGGATAGAACATATTTTAAGTTGTCAAATTAATCTTTTCCGTCTTATTTTGCGTGTATTTAGGCGTAACCGCGATAGATGGCGACTAAAATTATATTGAGAACAAGCATTGGACTAATTTGACAGGACTACATTTATTACATTCTTTTCTTATGTTCTTTGTTAGAAAGAGACATAGTGACATTAAAATTAGTTTAGTTGTGAACAACAGAATCAGGGCCAATGTACGTTAATTTCTTGAAACAATAATTCGAACATAACATAAAAGTAACTAACCCTGTCTCCCAGCCTAAACATACCGATTACATAAAGAATCGAGGTTATGCTCGAACATAATTGAGACTGAATGGTTTATAGGTACCTACCGACAGTTCGCGTGATCCATTCATTCAAGCCTATTACAACATCTTCCGTACTCATGTGCTCTTATTTACTTACAATGATTTGCGATTATAATAATAGACATGTTTTTAAAAGTACATTTTCTACGTCGTGTTTTTTTGCATTGTCTTGGTTTAGTTTTCTATTTTTCGAGAGGCTTCTCTAGACTAGATGACGAAGTGTTATTATTTAATTGGATGAATTTGTTATTCTATTAATCGCTTGGCTCGCGGTTAAAAATATAACAATGACATTAATTGTTATAATAGGACGCGCGTCCCTCGCGAGAACCAACGGGTTAAAATAGTAACTTGTATATACTTTCCATGAGTATACGATTCTGTCTTTGCAGAGCTTAAAACTGAATACATTTTCACCAACAAAATCCTTATTTCAACCCTAATAGCTCCGCCATTTTGAAAAAAGTCAGGATAGATAATATATGAAAGCATTTTTGCCCAATCTGAAACGGAGACGCATTGTTCGCGCTCGCTCGGTCAATTAATGTATGAACACTTTACTATACTGAAATGCCACTTTTAGTTTCACGGGGCACTCCGGGGCATCACCGAACCATCCCCCCTCTCGGATGAACTCTGGCGACCTTACTCACGCGTAAGAACGTTATTTAGTTGCAGTATTCTGTAAGTTAGAGGTATTTCATCAGTCGAGCTGCTCTTTGAGCGAAAAAAAGACTTATTAGATACCTTTGGTCACTTAGAGTCAAACTTGTAACTAAACAACATCAAGAGAAATAAAAAAGTAATTTAAAAAAATTTAATACGTCGTGCTCTTTCGCTGACTTCAAATCAGTGTCAGATTAGAGTTATTTCATACTTTTCAGTGTATTCTGAAGTCGATTTAATTTTTTTAAATTACTTTTTTATTTCGTAATTTTCAGTTTTTCTTAAATGCACTATAATTTGACCAAGGTTTTGAGATGTTTTTCCTTTGACACCACACCCGTTGCTTGTATCAATTAGCCAGGCCGTCACACTTATTTGTTCATATCTTGAAAACTACTGAATAGATTTCGATGAAACTTGCACTGTTCCCTAAGTTGAAGTAAATGTAAATCAATAAAAAAAGAATGGTTACAATCCGATTAATATCTTCGGAGATATGCATGGACAAACATACATACATATATACACCTATGAAATTTTGTATATTTGTTTGGAAGCCCTAATAGATTATCATATGAATATATTGCAGTTCCAATAATATTACATACATACGTGTCGAATTGATAATCTCCTTGTTTTTGAAGTCGATTAAAAAAAGCTTTAAATACTTGTAACTTACCATATTGGCCGGCTATGTCGTCACACACACTAAGGGTGTCGCCTCACGCGACTCATATTTATAATATCTCGGAGATAGCCCGGTCCCATTGTGTGAGCGCGCGGTGAAAACTGCAATTTTCCGCAAGGTGTGAGCGCGCTCATTGTTGCGCGCGCGCCGCCCGCGACTCTGCCGCCGCGGCCTTAATTGTTTCCACGTATGCGTAACTTTTGACGCACGGATAATTTACTTGGCGTGATGACTTTAACTCTCATAATTCTCTGTATGTAAGGCATGTATTTTAGACTAGGCTCCTACCTGAATACCATTCTCCCTCTCCTAAAGAACGAATACCGGTGTTTCGGGTGCACTTTACGGCAAGAACCTTTTTAGGCTTTGTGTACCAACGTTGTCAACACACAAAAAACTGGGTATAGAATGAAATGTACCTTTTTATTAGTTAATATATTTATTCGCACAAATAAATAATTCAATTTGAGATCATCTTTCCTACGTTACTCTCAACTTGCCTTTGTGAGAGGTAAAATAATATGTTTATAAATATTAACTTTATGGAGTTTTATACTTCTGATTGCTTTCAATCATAGGATAGACCTTTCGATGGACATACTCATCCAAACAGTTATAGTAGTTGCATTTTGGAAAACTATTTAGCTACTCTATAAGGCGAAGTTATTCCCATTTCATGGATATCAGAGGATTAAGCTCTGAAGTGTTGATATCTCATTATCAGTCAGTCGGGCCTTGTTCCTTTATGAGCACAGATAAATGTGACTTTAAATGTATCCTTATTTATCCTCACAAACATTTTATATCTACATCAATAATTAGACTGTTTTACAAAAAAACTTAAACCAACTTCAAAGTACAATAAGAAGTAATCAAATCCTAATCTGATGACAATGGGTCTAAACGGGAAGTGTACCTACCCTTTCAAATAAATAAAGAATTTTCCAAAAGGTTAATAAACGACGGAGGTAACAAATATATAAAAAAAAGCAATCGAATTGAGAACCTCCTCATGACCTCCTCCTTTTTTGAAGTCGGTTAATAATGGTGACGTAAATTAATATTACTTTTCTTCTGACATTCTGCGCTATTCTTAATGCATGTTTCTTCCTTGGCTTTCATGCCCAGAAAGAGATAATTAGAAGCAGTAGGTAGTTGAACTAGATGACGTAGTGGTTGGGTATAGTAACGGGCCTCATGAGCCGTTTGGCGGAGTCTGATTGTTCTTCACGCTGTAGCTCTTGTCGCTGGCTGTGCACCACCGACACGAAGTAAAATAGCGTCACTGGAAAAAATATATAAATATTATTTAAGAGCTCATTGAGGAGGGGGTAGGGTCAGTCAGTATACATAAGTGATGTGGGTGTTGCAAGTGTCCGTATACTTGTTAGCCGACTTCGTAGGTAAAGTTACAAGGAGTGACAAGGAAGTTTAAGGTGCTGCTTATGGGGGCTGGTCTGCTCAAGTTTGCTATTTATATCGAGTCAGTCTACTTTGTAGTTTTGCCGCCACGCCGGGGCACGCAATTGTTGTCAGTGCGATTAGAATGTAAATATTATGTAGGTATGAATCTAAGCTTGTTTTGAAATTGCTGAGTTTATTGCCGGCTCTTCTCAGCAAATGCAACCTTCCAAACCGGTATTAGAGTATTAAGGTCAGACTTTTCATAAGTGCGTGCAAAGGTCAATTTGAATAAATGATTTTGAATTTGAATTTGAAAGGACCAAATTTTGATTTTAAATGAGAGTGTAAATAAAATTATTAGTTTTGTTATGAGAATTTAGGTAAAGAAAAAACCTTTCATAAAAATAGACAGTAATGCGAACTGATGGTAAAGAAAACTCAAGGACACAGCCATTTATTCCGCAGAAGACATTTTTAGTACTACAGACAATGTAATTTACCATCAAATTTCCCAGAGATAAATAAATTACACTTCAATCATCTGGTTTATCTCGTAATAACGATGTTTAAACATGTATTATATATAACCCTCAGATAGTGTAAACAAATTATTTAATAACAAAAACGTCAGAAAGTATCCGACGAGTTTCCTGCCATTAACGTATTTGGTGGACGGATTCACATCAACATGTATGATGGTAAAAGCGTTCTGACCGCTGCAATTGCAAATTGAAACCATTTCTATGCAATTTTTACAATCCACGTAGGTAGGTCATCATCATCATCATCATCATCAGCCTATAATGTCCCACTGCTGAGCACAAGCCTCCTTTCACAAATGAAGGTGAAAGGGAATGGGCAATACTCCACCACGCATGCCCACTGCGGATCGGTGGAGGTAGGCTAGTGGTCAACCTACTGTTGGAATTTTTCAAGCCGCCTAGGAGGCATCCAACTAGCTTAACGACTATCACAATTAAGTGATAACCGGGACCAACGGCTTTACGTGCCTTCCGAAGCACGGAAACGCTCGATTTGAAATACCACTAGGCGGTCACCCATCCAGGTACCGACCACGACAGGCGTAGCTTAACTTTGCCGATCGATTAAGAACGGCTAATCATGCTACAATCTCATTAAACTTACCAGCATAAACGAAGTAGACAGATATGACGGAGCTGGTCTGGCTGGCCGTCGGGGAGTCGGAGTACCACAGCAGGAGCACCATGCCGGCTATCGACACCACCATGAGCACCACGCACTTGAACCACACCACCACCGTCCAGGGAACCATGTACTTTGGTCTCCTCTGGAATAGGTATATTTTGTTATTGGACTATCTAATGATTTGACTGTTAGGTGGATCGAGCAAAATAATAGTATTAACTAAGTATATCAGTTATCTGGTTTTCATAGAATAAGCTCTGCGTAGTTTCGGATCTGGGGGCCTACCACAAGCTCTTAAAACAAGGTTAAAATAACCTTATTTGTCTTTTGTCCCGTTATGACGTCGGATGTAAAAGAAAGACAAAAGTCAAATAAGGTTATTTTAACCTTGTGGTTCGCCCTCGGATAGCCGTGTGTGAACAGTGTCCCAGGATATTATTGTTATTATCTCAATATTTATTCAGTTAAGGCCCTGATAGGCAATAGGCACTTGATTATGTTACATTGACTCTGCCATCAGTTTCCCACTTGTTCTTTTTCCAAATGGCCCTAGTTTGTTTTTCCCTTCTATAACACATTAAATGTGTTTGTTTGTATGTTTGTTTCAATTTGGTGTTTTTTTTAATGCGTTATTTGAATGGCGCTTTTCACTTCAAGAAGCTATCTTTCGTGGTTTCAGAAATATTTCATGATAAGTTAGTGGCTGTTTTATATTGATCGTCAGTGTATGTAATATGTGCCAAACTTTATCTAAATCCGTTCAGCCATTACGATGTGATTGAGTAATAAGCATTTATTAGAGATAAAGAAATTCAACTGTACCTTAAAAGCACCATAGACTAAAACACATCCAAAAACAAATTGTAGAAGTGCCGCAACTACCACAGACGCGTAGAAGGCCAGCCTACTCGGAGGTAGAGATGGCAATAATACCACTGATGTGCCATATAATATTAGTATAGCTGCTGATGATAGCTGTTTAAGAGAAATTAGGCCAAAGTCAAAAACATTGTTAAATTTAGGCTCTAGTGAAGGTAGTTAAGGCACTTTTGAAGTTCCAAACTACTGAAGTGACCACCGTTTGAAAATAAGTTGCTTTTAATTTGAGCTACATTGATACATTTCCCAAAGAAACTTCGATCGTTGGGTTCAAAGATAATCTGGAAGAAATCTAGCATAATTGTTGATATATTATGGACCCTAGGCATATAGGTGTAGGTACTCCAATTTGTTTGCGAGTATGAAGTAGTTCGGGTGTTCCCCGTAACTAGGTTTATGCTGTTATCTATGTAATCCCTTAGTAAACGATAATATTGTCTTATGGAATGTGGTAGATATAAAAGACATAAATATAGGTAAGTGTGAATTCAATACTGATAATGCACCTAGATGCAGTTAACCAATAATTACAAAAGACTTTGAGACTGTAACTTGTAATCAGTTGGGAAAATAAGGAATTATTATAAAGGAAAAAAAGGAAAAGCTGACTAATGGCAGTTGCATACACAGCTCAAAAAAAAATGATTTTTTGTACAGTTCCTTTATATAAGGTATCCACTTTGCAATTTTCAACCCACTTAAAGAGGGGATAGTGGGAGACACCACGGGGTGAAAATATAAACCTCTGAGATAACTTATTCAAATGAATATTGATATTTTAGGCTACTGTTATCAAGATAAGACTATTCATTGGAAATAAATGATTAATTATCGGACAGGTGCCAACAATATATAAAATCAATCATAACACTACACACAATTAATAGTAGGTGTATCTACTATCATACTTGAGAGAGGACTTTCAACCGAATATAATAACGTTACAAAAAAGAATCACTTACAGTGGAAATTAGACTAATAATCTTAGTCCCAAGATCAAGGTTGATGCAGCAGCAGAAACTGTTCACTAGAAGACACATTATCACTTTATTGACACCGATGATTGACGACTGACTACTGGCTGTTAATCAATACACGAACAACTCCACACTGATTAAGTTAATATCGTTGACGCCATTCTTTAAGGAATCCTATCTATAAGGTGTAGTAAATGATAAAGTGATACGTAGAAATATTTGATAAACTTGTACAAAACTAGAACCAATTGATTGAAACACAGTTGCACCGATACGTTCATGCAACTTCGAAAAAGAAACTGATAATAAGTGTTAATCTGATATAAATAAGGGAGTTAATGACTCTGCAGTGACGAATGATTTAGAAAATGATAATCATTAAGAACAGGCCAATCTCCGAAAGGAAGATTCCACATCCTTATTGATTCGATAGAAAGAGTCTAAAAGTCTTTAGCTTTTAATATGACGATTTCTACTCTATCTCCAAACTATATCAGATAAAGATAGATCAATGGTGTGCAGAAAGTTTTCCATAACCATCACAGTACCTACTCAATGATGAAGTTCACTCAAAGCTGCTATTCTTAGGGTGTCGTATTATGAACGCGCGATGCGACAATGTGAAATACTTTCATGGGATAGGCCTGTGAGTTCCTTGATCTAATGATATGTAGAGTGAATCATGTTTTTTTTTGTAATATGTGTTAGCGTTTCAGTAGTCAGAAGACAACGAACGAGTAATTCTGTATCAAAGATTTGGACACGGTTTCTTCCCCTTCTGTGTTTTTGTGATTTTCTTCTAATCATCCAATCGGTTCTTGTACATTTTTGTATGTATATGGACCTCCGACTGACCCCTGGAGAAATTATGACGAGGCCAAGGATGTAGCACGCTTACCCAAATAATACCTATTCACTTCTTTTCCATTTCACAAAAAATCAAACAAATCAACTCAACAGCTGACATTCCTAATGACATCAAAGGCATGATAAGTAATCTACTAGTAGCGAGTAATAAGATTTTAAATGATAAGGTAACTGACGCAGTCTTGAGGAATATCGCTAGCAAAATGATGGCGGACACAATCATATCTTAGCACAATAAAACTAGTGATAACGTACCCACGACGCTACGCAAGCGTGCTACGATGTGGATTCGTAATCACGCTAAATTTAACCAAACGCTGTTTACATTATTCTAGTCAACTCGAAGAACTATTTCTATTTAGTCGTGTAGTTCGATCGGTGCTGCTAAACGATTTTAGCTATTATTTTTATCGTGCTAGTGATCATAATGAGTGTCCCTATAGTTAAAACTTGCTGTTACTGTGTCAGTTTGCACACTGGTACTCTGATCATTGGATATTTGTATTCAGTAAGTATTCTATATTTAAATTGTTAGCTATTTTAGCTATAACCTCTTTCTGTCGCCAGTTCCTATTAAGCACCTATCAAATTGTGTCTAGTTTATTCTGGTTTTGATGTCATAGTCATCGTTATGACACCAATTTCCAAGTTCAAGGGCTCTGTTATTTGAAAATCATTGTACTGTTGTTTTTAATTTTTCTAATTAAAATCTTAATTTAAATATCATATTTATAATTTATACTCTAGTATATTATGCTTTTATCATTGTAGTAGAGTAACTCTTAATTGTAATTGTAGTAGAGTTTACTTTCTTATGCTCATCTCTACCACATGCGTTTTATGTGAAATATTGCTGAGTATATTTATGTAGGGGCTGCCAAGTGTGCATAATAAAATGAACTATGATGGCAGTGTCAGGCGCTTGCAAGGCGCTTATTTCCTTTGGTGTTTAGTAGATAGTAATCTATAATCGCAGTTTTCTAAAATTTTGAGTGTATGAATGGATTGAATTGGAACTTGGCACACTGATTTATACCTTGGAAAAACATATAGCCGGGAAAACCTCCACAAACCAGAGCCTTCAGACGCTGGGCGATAATTTAGATAGTACCTATAATATTATACTGGGTGTAACGGAAAGTGTACTATATCCATTACAATAACCAACTTTTTTGGTACTAGGTGCACGGATCGCGGAAGAGAAAATTTTATAGAGTCCGATATTCTACCTTGGAAAAACATATAGCCGGGAAAACCTCCAAAAACCGGAGCCATCAGACGCTGGGCGATAGTTTAGATAGTACCTATAATAATATACTGGGTGTAACGGAAAGTGTACTATATCCATTACAATAATCAACTTTTTTGGTAGCGCACAGATCGCGAAAGAGAATATAGATAGAGAGTCTGTACCTGATGTAGTTTTCAACCCTTTCATCCGAAATATATATATCCTTTTCGTTACACCCAGTATAAAGTCTTGTAACAATATAATGTGCATCGTTCCCAGATATGGGCGCTGATGGAGCTGACGATCTACTGCCTGCTGGTGACGCTGGCGCCGCTGGGCCGCGACGGGAACGTGTCGGTGCACAAGCTCGTGCTGTACGCCACCGCGGCCGTCGTCAGCGGCACGCATCTCATATGCTCCGTGCTGCTGGTTGTTGCTGCCGTTAAGGTGAGCCTGCGATGTTATTGGCAACATTGTTGGGTTATTTCGTTCAAAAAGTAGTATGGTCGCCAGAGCTCATCGGGTAAAACGGATGGGTCGGTAAAGCGTGAGTTAGTGCCCCAGGCTGTCAAGGGTGTTGCAAGCGTAGGTACATGAGGCTACGATAACCACTTACGGCTTAGGTATTTAATGAATTATCAAATTTGAACATTCTGGAAACTGTATAACAATATGTTGATTTTATAAAACCACTTCAGGTGGTAGGTATACTACGTCTAACAGATTTGGATGCTAAATCATTGAACCGTTTCGTTTAGAATCGCCTACTGAATCATAAATACATACATCGATACAGAAAACGATTCTGAACCAACCGTTTAGCGGTTTAGCATCTAAATCTGTTACAAGTTGTATATGGTACAAATTCGTTGGGCATTTTCATAAACTCCAATTATAATTATGTATAATGACGACCCAACAAACATCTTTAAGAATAAAGTCCCCACCACCCGACTCTCCACCACCTCATAGAATCTTCTATGACTTACAGAAGCTGGCGTCCCTCACTCTACCCTGGACGATAGTGACGGGCATCATGACGGCGATCTTCTTCCTGCTGTGCCTCACCGGAATCAGCCTCATCCTCCAGGACACTGGGGAGATGCTCGAAGTGGAGATCCTTATTATCATCATACATCTTGCTAGGGCTTGTGAGTATTGCTGTGCTATTCTGAACTCAATCGATGAATTCGCTATCTCTCTCACGAACTCGATACCCAAAGGCCTACTTGAAACGAATCCAATTAGGTACTAATTAATCACCAGTTCCTGCTAGCAGTAGTAATTCAATGGAGGTACCTACTCATACGGCACTACCGGACCGACAAGTGAACAAAATTATCGTGATTTGAGTTGCTATGGGTGCGAAGTTTAGTTTCTAAATTAGTTAGTAATCCTACATGTGGGAAGAGCGCTATGCTAACAAACTGCTAGCTTAGATTTAGCGTCTGCGTATAATAAAAAAATATGGGAGGAATTAATTCTATACCTAAGTATTCCATGAAAAGCGTAAAATGTAAACGTAAATGCGATACTAATAGCGTTTGCTACCATAAATTGTTTACATTCTGGATACAAGTAGCGTGGAAAAACTGTAGCCAAGCACTTTCCGGTGCTCCAGCAGTTGTACTTACGAGCTAGGTCCTGCTGGGTTTTGATTTTGGCATAATAAACGAAATAGGTAAATTTTCAGACTCTCCGTTTACGAACCTGTGGTAGAGTCAATTGTAACTAACTACATATATTACTAGGGTAAGGACCAGGCCAACCGCGCGACGAAATGGCACCAACGCGCTGGCCCTAAAAAGTCAGTTTAGGGCCAACGCGACTCAGTCGTCTGCGGTCCGCGGAACAGTCCGTTCATTTATTGTTTATTTTTTTCTTATATGTGGGCATTGTACGCACATACAAAGTTACACCGTACGCCTATAAAACGTCGTAGTTCGATCGATTTAAAAACAAATGGCCGTACTGTTTACTTGTATGAAGAAGTTTTTTGCAAAATGTTACGGTGGGCCTATCCATAGTTTTGAAATCATTGTTTGCAGGTATATCAATATACTGCATAGTGGTGGTTCACAGCCGCCACAAACAGATAATGTACGAGGAGGACGAGAGGCGATTCCAGCACTCCGCCAGGATCTATCACCCTGTGAAGACTGAAGAGCATGCAGTATAAGCATTAACATCAATCTCACACAGCATCATATTTTGAAGCCAAAGTCTTCATGTGCTTTTTAATGTGACCATACGAACCAGTGACTTCAAGACACTTTCTTTCAACGCGGCTGTGAAATCCCGAATTCCGCATACGGAAGTTGTAGCGTTTGGATTTTATCTAGACTCTGTTCCTTCACGATCGTAGGTGATCACACTGATCCACGTAGCTTTTTTACTTAAATAGTTTTAATTAATAAAAGTCACGATGCGAGATGGGATGGCTGACTAAGTATTAGGTAGGTACCTGTATATTTGAATAGCCCAATAATGCTTCTTCTTGAAGCTTATTGGGCTATTTTTTAAACATTGACAGATATTGTGTTCCTACTAAGTAATCAATAACATGAATACAATTTACTATGTAGTCAACTGTGATCTGTGACCATATCTGTGCTTATGAATTTAAAATAATATCTAGAAGATTCACGGGAAACTGCACTTATAAACATACCTAGATAAATTGTTTTAAAGTTCTAATAATTGTATTTGTCACACACTTTATTAAGTAGGTAGATAAGTTTTTGTTACATATGTTTGTTACTGTATTTATTCGTGATTGATCTATGATTCCGTTCGGGTGCTCAAGCACAGATCAAACGAATCCAGACTGACATCAATCTGTCTAAGGTAATGCAAAGGTTGATCGATTACTAACGATGACGATTGTCGACAACCATCTTGTCTAGGCACCCTGTAGGATAGTTGTGTCTTGCCAATATCTGGTAAGAAAAAACAACGGTAAAAATAAAATGTGAATACTTAATCAATCAAAGCATTTTATTTATAATTCGATAGCTATGAATGTGGCCTTGGGTATCCTGTCTGAATTTATAGAAATACCCAAGAATAATAATATCGTACCACTGACGATGACCACTTACCTATGTAGTTATAAGTTAAGTTTGTTAATTTGTGTCTAAGAATAATTTGTATGTTGTGTAAATTGGTACTTTTTGTGAATTAAACGTTTACTCAGATATTACCTTGTGCTTGAAGCACGTTCTTACATCTTTCTATTGCAGTTAAGAGTGTAGTCCTTGAAAACTGCCAAAACGACTGTTACGGTTTGTAAGAAAAATCTTCGATATCGTACGTTTAAAAACATTTAAAAAGCATTTTACAAACTTAAAAGGTATACCTACAATCTTATCACGTTATATTTGTGAAATAATCCTTCATTTCCAACAAAAAAACTCGATAAAATCTCTCAAAACCACAAAAAATACCTTTGCTGTTTGCAACATTTATAGTATTTCGAATGAATTGACTAAAATCTTAGTGGTTAAAAAAAACACAAAAGGGTTGAACCCCAACGCTACCATTTCAGTTTTTTACAATATCAATCCATAAAATATTAAAATATTCTTTGCTTTTGCATGAAAATCGTGCGCCATTTTCCATAGTAATTACTATGGAGCGGTTGTCATATTTTGAATTTGTATAAATTCGAATGCGCGCATAAAAATCATCCAGTGTCCTCCTCATAGATAATACACTATACTAGAGAGTGGTCCTCCTCGAGTCCAAAGTGGGAGCACGTCGCTTTGATGCTCGCTGAAGGTCGCCACCGTCTTGTGTCATTGACATAAAGGTAGGTCGTGACTGCTGAGGTAAAATAAAGAAAGAAAATACATTTATTGATTTATCAAGGTACGAGATTTTATTTAATTTAGGTATTTGTACTAACTTATTCAATGTTTTTACATTTCTTATTAATTATTATTATTAAAGTCCGACCGGAAATATATGATGATACATAATAAAATTCTAAAAGGTATTTGATAGAACTCGGGATCACAAAACATGAATCTTCTCAAAATTTTGAAAACGTGTCCGCCATGTTGAACTTTTGAGACACTGCACCGATTGCTTTCAAAATCGATATTTGAGAGACCTTGGGGTCACAAAACAAGAATATTTTCTCAGAAGTTTGAAAAAGTGTCCGCCATGTTGAACTTTTTAGATACTGGTCCGATTGCTCTCAAAATCGATATTTGAGAAACCTTGGTGTCACAAAACAAGAATCTCTTCTCAAAATTTTGAAAAAGTGTCCGCCATTTTCAACTTTTTAGATACTGGTCCGACTGCTCTCAAAATCGATATTTGAGAGACATTGGGATCACAAAACAAGAATCTTTTCTCAAAATGTTGAAAAAGTGTCCGCCATGTTGAACTTTTTAGATACTGGTCCTATTGCTCTCAAAATCGATATTTGAGAGACCTTGGGATCACAAAACAAGAATCTTTTCTCAAAATGTTGAAAAAGGGTCCGCCATGTTGAACTTTTTAAACACTGCACCGATTGCTTTCAAAATCGATATTTGAGAGACCTTGGGGTCACAAAACAAGAATCTTTTCTTAGAATTTTGAAAAAGTGTCCGCCATGTTGAACTTTTTAGATACTGGTCCGATTGCTATCAAAATCAATATTTGAGAAACCTTGGCGTCACAAAACAAGAAACCTCAAAATTTTGAAAACGTGTCCGCCATTTTCAACTTTTTAGATACTGGTCCGACTGCTCTCAAAATCGATATTTGAGAGACCTTGGGGTCACAAAACAAGAATCTTTTCTCAGAATTTTGAAAAAATGTCCGCCATGTTGAACTTTATAGATACTGGTCCGATTGCTCTCAAAATCGATATTTGAGAGACCTTGGGGTCACAAAACAAGAATCTTTTCTCAGAATTTTGAAAAAGTGTCCGCCATATTGAACTTTTTAGATACTGGTCCGACTGCTCTTTTTTATTATGATTAGGAGTGATTATTAAATTACTAATCGCAACACTTGCCGATGCAATGTGGTGTTAATACTTTTTTCTTTTTAAGATTTTTTTACACGATTTGTTTACATGAAACGTAAATTTTAATAAAAACTGCGGCAGCAAAATTACAGCGGAGTGTGCAATACGAACTGAGAGCAGTTTGCTCAGAAGCCCCCAAAGCGGAGTGATATAAATTTGATGCTTTGGTAAACTCGACTATCCATCTGGGTAGAGGCACGATGTCCTATGAAAATATTTGATTAATAATAACATAAGTTGGTTACGTTGGGCATTTAATGTTGATAAAGTTTGCTCTTTAATTAGGTACCAAAAATAGTATTCGCCATACCGTGCTCGTGCGGCGGGCGGGGCGGCGCGCGTGCCATGTCACCACACAGCATAGTACCTAGTTACCTACATTGTACGCGTGTGAAGCCGAGACGGGTCGCTAGTAAATTATAAGAATAATCTGTGGCAAAAATTTCAAGATTCTGGACCTTACGATCTAGCTGTATGTGGATCAGTCATTACGCCATTTTCTCTTTGTATATACCTATATGGATTTAAGTAAGTAAAGGTAAAGTAGTTGTTAAGATTGATATAAAAATAACAAAGTTAATCAATATTCTCAATAAAGAAAAATATCAAGAATGATCCGGTACTGCTTACCTAATTAGCACGAATCACGCGAACACTGTGGCTCTAACCTTTTCTATTGCCAATATTGCCATCTCTTTTACCACGGCTACTCACAAACTGCGGGGCGGCGAGTGAATAGCTAATACATTGCGCTGTTTCTATAACATGCTTACTAATCTTACAGGCGTGAACTCGCACTGTATAAATAATTATTCCATTGCGCCGTAAATCATAGTTGTCTGTCTCAAAGCAATGTGTAATATAACTGTGAGACGCATCTTTGTAGGCAGAATGTGTCGATGTGTGAGCTCTATGAGAAATTACCACGCTCGAGGACTAGGCTCTTAAAAATTTAATTGGTATCCTCATCCATCCCACATGTAAGTAGCGACATCTATTAGTCACTTTTACATAGTTCACACTTTAATGGATAGATGGCGCCACAGACATAATCCTACATCCCTACATATTGGAGCCTGCATTCCAGTCTTGAATTGGAGCATTACAGTCAGTTCAACATGAGTACAACTGGTTAAAAAAACTCTAGTTTTCATTGGAGGACTCTACTCTTGCTCCTTTATAAATTAATTACATACCTGTTATTGTATTAGTTAGTTAATACCTATCTACAAACCTATATAGGTTTGTATATAAAGAAAGAAGGGAAGTGTTTAATTTCAAATTGTGTGCGGTTTTCCCAGAATGACTAATGTTAAGTAGGTACTTATTTCTGTTTTGTCGTAAACAACATGGAATTTACGCACGCAATGCAATGGGAGCAGTAATAAAGAATACTATAGGTACAGAAGGTCCGCAGTCCTAACCATGCCATGCTAAAAATCAGAATCAGACAGGATAATTCATTGTTATACATAACAAACATTGCGTTGTGCGCTAAACGGTCAATTGCACTAGCATCCCCGTCACACTCACTCGCTAATAATCTACCTATAACTTTTGAGCAATAAAGTTACTGCAATTCGGAATTATTATAGTAATATTAGGTAACTAACAGCAGTGGTGGGTTTTTGCGTTAAAATATCAATATGGAAAACGAGGAGCCTCCCAGGATAAAGGTAAGGACTTACCAGGAACTCCTATGGCAATCCAATGATTATGCGCACTATCACAAATCACAAATTTCACATGCGTTTCTATCTGTAGTGTATTTCGTACTGTTTATTTATAAATCACAAAGTTTGATGTTTCCCGTTCGGTAGCGGATCTCGTACTGCCTTTTTGCGGCGTTGCGGGGCGCGCGCCTTACGTTTTGTGATGCGTCGCCGAAGTATGTAGAATATTCCCGAAGCTCTTGTCTCGCTTACACATATGAGGTGGGAAAAGGAGAGGAATCGGGAAGTAGAGGCTCGTCATTGATACTCAATATGAGTAGGTTTTACTATAGATATTATTATAGGTATTTTGGCCTAAACATCCTCCGCCGCCTTGAGAATACGTAGTGTTCTCAAAAGAAAGAAAAAATAATTAATTATAAGAACTAATTACAGATTATAATAATTACTAAAATACTGAATATAAGATGCGGTATGATTAATTTTTATTGTGAGGGTAATGGACATAACTTGACAATGGGTCTTTTGAATGATCCATTTGAAGTTTTTACTAAAGCGACGCGGATATTTCCATCCTTGCCAGGATAAACTTGTGATATTATGCCCAACGGCCAACGTAAAGGGGGAATATCATCTTGGTGTATAAGAACCACAGTACCAATCTTAATGTTATCTTTATCAATGAGCCATCTCTGTCTAACTTGAAGATTATGTAAATATTCTATACGCCATCTTTTCCAATAGCTACACACCATCTGATCTAATAATTGTTTCCGACAACGTAAAGATATGGTTTCCTCGGACACATTCTGAAGCGGCAATGAAGTCAATGGTGAAGCCATTATAAAGTGATCGGGAGTAAGAGGCTCCGGGTAGGGATCCTCAGATAAAATGCAAAGCGGTCTAGAATTTAAGACTGTTTCAATTTGGGTAAGAACAGTGAGGAGCTCTTCATATGTGAGGAGCTGCGAACCGATAACACGGTATAAATGAGTTTTAATCGATTTTATATTAGATTCCCACAATCCTCCGAAATGTGGGGCGCGGGGTGGAATCATTTTCCATTCAATGCGGTACTGATCGGTAAGTAGTTCTTGTAATTGAGCTTTAGCTCCGACAAAGTTAGTTCCGTTATCGGAGTAAAGAAAAGAAACAGGTCCTCGACAGGAAATGAATCGCTTAAAAGCGGAAATAAAAGTATCTGATGACACATCAGTTGCCAATTCGATGTGTACAGCTTTGGTTACTAAGCATATAAACAAACAAATATATGCCTTTTGGCTCTTTTGACCTCTGCGTCTACATAATGTCACTTTAATGGGTCCAGCATAGTCAACGCCCGTATGCACAAACGCTTTGGTCTCCTGAACGCGGCAAGAGGGTAAATCAGCCATTTTTGGGCTGAGAAATGAAGGGGAATTTTAAAAACAAAAGTTACATGAATGTACTCTGTGTCTAATGACACTTCTAGCGGACAGTATCCAATATTTCTGGCGCAACAGTGAGCTCAGAAGATTGGCACCAGTATGGCAATGAGCACGGTGAAAATAGTCTATAATAAGATGAGTAACGTGGTCATGTTTAGGTAAAAGAGCGGGATGCTGAGCTTCATACGGAAGATTTGCATTTGAAAGTCTACCTCCAATTCTAATAATTTTATCTTGATCTATAAAGAGGTCAAGTTTTTTAAGAGGGGAAGATAATTTAACTTTTTGAATATTATTAAATAAATTTTGAAAATGAACTTGTTGTACAGAGCGTATTAAATATACTTCAGCTTTATTTAGCTCAGAAGCTGTGATGCGGCTGTGACCTTGATCACGAGAAATTATGCGAGAAAATCTAAGTATGTATACTATTATGCGTAATATTTTATTCCATGATGAGTATTTCAGAGCAAGCTCGTAAATTAAATTAGGCTCAACAGAAGCGGACGCGGTACAAGTAACAAGCGTTTTACTATTAAATTCAGGTAGGTCCTCACAGCATTCGGGACTAAATGGAGTGATAGGCCATTCTGAAACTGGATCTTTTAACCATTTCGGGCCGTGCCACCATAAGTGATGTGACACTAGCTGCTTTTTTTTTTTTTTTTTTTTATTGTTTATAGACCTGTGTTTGACCGCAATCTCACTATGGTAAGTGATGATGCAGCCGATGGTGGTAAGCACACAAAGCCTAGAAGGAACTGGCTCTCAAGTGCAGCTGTCGGAACACACCGAAAGGCGCTTGGCGACAGATTTTCAACTTGAGGGTGGTAGCCAGCCAGGCGGGTACTACA
Organism: Polyploca ridens; assembly: GCA_951394255.1. Classification (NCBI taxonomy): domain Eukaryota; kingdom Metazoa; phylum Arthropoda; class Insecta; order Lepidoptera; family Drepanidae; genus Polyploca; species Polyploca ridens. The sequence continues at coordinate 15,656,618 of OX596257.1, forward strand.
AAGTACCCTACCACCGTGCTATGGTTTCCTCACGATGTTTTCCTTCACCGAAAGCTCAAGCTCATTGTAGGATTCGAACCCGGGACCTTCGTCTCGGTATCCGACGTCACTACCACTGAGCTATCATCGCCTTAAATATAAAAGCCAGGTAAAATACCTCTAGAGAGACAGTCGCTAGGATTTTCTATACCACTAACGTGGTAGAAATGTTTTGGGTCAAGATTTTCTTGACATTTAGCAATGCGGTTACTAACGAAAACATTCCATCTATGTGGAGATGAATGTATCCATGACAGAGTAATTTTAGAATCGGAGAATGCGAATATATTATCAATAGCGGTTCGAGCACTATAAGTCTCATTATAACTAGCGCGTAGCTGTGGATCGCGTAGCTTGGTACGCTCCAAAGCAAGTAAACGGCGGTGAGCAACGGAACGGGAATCACCTAACACGTCAGGATCCTCACGAAAAGGTAACGCGGTGCAATATCTGCCTGCGGAGTCCCGTGAGAAGTTACGAGAGAACAGCTGTTCACACTCCTTTTCGGCCGAGCTCATAAATTTTTGCGCGGGAATTTCTTCGAGCTCCCAAAATTTAAGTAGGGAATCATCTAAAGAAATAGTAAGGTCATTGGGACCAGAAATGAAAAAAGTCGCGGTATTAAAATAAGTGGATGTATTTTTATTAATATTAGAGTTAGCGGGAACGTCGCCCATAAGAATATAACCGAACACGGTTTCAAGGGCAGAAGGAGCGGGAGGTGCAATAATTTTTTGACCTAACAATAAAAATGGGAACAATTGTGCCCCGAGAACTACTTCGACCTCTCCGGGGATGTGCCACAGAGGGTCAGCGAGCGGTAAGTTACCTAAATGTTGCACTATAGAAGTCTCAACATATTCAGTCGGTAACCTGTCAGTAATGCAATCAACGACAAGAGCGGTAATATTATAAAATATTTTTTATTTTTCGCGGTTATTTTAAATTGAACGTAGCCGTGAATAGGACGCGAAGTGGATCCTACACCCTTTATAAAAGAATTGCTAAGCGGTATTATATTTAAATTTAGTTGTTTACAACAGGCAGTTGTAATTATGTTGTTTTGAGACGCGTTATCTATTAAACATCTAACTGAAATATATTTATTGTCCTTATTAGACGCATAAACTTGAGCGGTTGATAAAAGTACAGTAGTATGGGAAGGATTTAATTTATTAAAAGAATCGCGTTCGTTATCATTATTCTTATCAACTCGCGCTCGGGTGCATAGCGACACCGGTTGCGGAGCGTCCGTAGCGTTAGAAGGAGACGCGGTCGGATGCGCGGGCGAGGCTGCGCACGGGAGCGGTCGCGGCGCGGCGCGGGCGGCGGCGGACGGCTGCGCGCAAAGCTGCGCGATGCGGTCATCGCACTTATCAAGACGCGCCGAGTGAGAGGGACGCGAGTCGGAAACTATTTGTTGCGATTGTGAATTACTATCCAAATGCAAAAGAGAATGATGGTGTTTATTACAAGTTTTACAACTATACGACGACTTACACTGAGAAGCAGTATGCGTAAGGCTGAGGCAGTTTACACAGCCTCTTTTAGATTTAACAAAATCTAAACGATCTTTAGTATTAAGTGCTTTAAAAGAGGAACAATTAAAAATCTGATAGTGATCAGATTTATTACAAAATAAGCAAGTGCTTTTATTATTATTATCGCGTGCAAGGAAAGCATGTTGGACTGTATTTGAATTACGCGGTTGAGACCGAGAAGCGGGCGGATTATTAAGGTTGCTACCGACTGGGGCGGTTCGCGCGGAGCCAGCAATTGGCGTAGAAGTGCGGTCTAATATTTTTACTTGCGATTTAATAAAATCAACAAAATCCTTATAAGAAGGAATTTCTTTATTCCTCATAAACATTTCAAAGGAATTAGCGGTTGCGGGATCTAACTTCTTTAAAGCTAAAGAAAGTAAGATAAAATCTTTTATATCTTCAATACCTAACTGTTCCAAAGCAGATACAGAAGCGTGGAAAGTTTCAATGAACGTATTTAAAGACGCGGAATTATTTAATGCGGGTTTAATATTGAATAAATTAGACATGTAGTGTGAGCCTAATGCTCTTTTATCTTGATATTTTTGAACTAAGCTGTCCCAAATAGAATTATAATTATCACCGGACGGTATAATACCTGCCGTGATTTTTAAAGCATTTCCTGTTAATTTACCTACAAGATATTGTACTCTTTGAGAATTCGAAAGATCAGGATTTGAATGTATATTAGATTTAAAAGATTCAAAGAAGACGGGCCAATTTTCTATTTTTCCATCAAATGACGGAATTTGAATTGGTGGTAGTTTGATACGACCTTTATATTGGGACGGAATAGTATTCTGCGCAGACACATTCGACGTAGTATTTGTTTTATTGACGATAAGAGAACGAACCCTTTCTATTCGGGTGTACACTGTATCAAATGAAATCATTTTTTTATAATCAATCTTATATTCTGGATCAAGTTGCATATTTAACGCGTTAATTGTATCTAAATTGGCACTAAATTCATGACGAATTGTACTAATAATTTCAGTGTCCGCCATGAATGTCTCTGAGGAACGAAGGTCTGCACTCGCTGATAATTGTTCAAAAATAGCTTCATTTTTAGCTTCCAATATTTTAATTTTAGTTTCAATAGCTTCCATTGTGAAAGATTGCGTAATAATAAATTGCAAAATTACCTAATTAAAGTAAAATGACGTAGGTAAGTAGGTAGGTATATCCAACAGTTTAGGCACCTACCTATATAGGTATGAAAGTTTATTTCAAGTCGACAGACAAGGCTCATAGAATGCAATTATATGCGTAGTAATAGTACAAATAGTAAGTACGTATTGCGGTTATTAGTACACCATATCATTTCGTATAATAAGATACGAATCGGTACCTATAAAATCTAAGTCCTAAAAATATGGAGGAGCGGCGGCGGTATTGAATACCTAACTACTTTTTATCACGATTGGCGTGGTAAAAATGGCGGGAGTACGAAATATCGTATTTATATAGTCTAAAACCTATTTATGAGGTATAAGACTTGCGTATTATGAGGTATATACCTATTTAGAGGCATAAAACCTATAGAAAGCGGGAAATTATACGTGATTTGATATGAAATTAAATTGCTATAATGGCTGACTCAAAATGAATCCGCTCGAAGGCGTACCAGAAAAATGATGGGTTTTTGCGTTAAAATATCAATATGGAAAACGAGGAGCCTCCCAGGATAAAGGTAAGGACTTACCAGGAACTCCTATGGCAATCCAATGATTATGCGCACTATCACAAATCACAAATTTCACATGCGTTTCTATCTGTAGTGTATTTCGTACTGTTTATTTATAAATCACAAAGTTTGATGTTTCCCGTTCGGTAGCGGATCTCGTACTGCCTTTTTGCGGCGTTGCGGGGCGCGCGCCTTACGTTTTGTGATGCGTCGCCGAAGTATGTAGAATATTCCCGAAGCTCTTGTCTCGCTTACACATATGAGGTGGGAAAAGGAGAGGAATCGGGAAGTAGAGGCTCGTCATTGATACTCAATATGAGTAGGTTTTACTATAGATATTATTATAGGTATTTTGGCCTAAACAAGCAGGGTGCTTAATACTTTTTTAAATTGTGAATTGGCGATTTTCTCGTATACATAAATAGGTAAGAAAGAAGTAACAAATAGGCATAATAGGCTTTTAGTTAATGTTTAACCGATTTTAAAAAAGGAGGATGACTTATTACTGCTTTGTCTTTTTTACATAGGTATATTCAACGATTACTTGGAAACGGCTTATCCGATTTGGTAATATGGTAAATCCCGCGGTGATGGTAAATCCCGCGGTGGTTTCATTTTTTTTTATTATGTGATCATAGAGTTTGAAGATATTATGGAATTCCTCAACGGAAAAGAGCAATATCATCGCAATTAAATACTTAAGTAGGTAATTAAAAAAAACAAGAACGACCGTAACGGACCTTCTACGTATATTCTTTGATAAAAGATAGTGACGTCAAAAACGCAAAGATAACTCAATGAGTGAAACGAAATACACCATGCGTCACATGACGTCATTTGCGTCACAAGGTGTCGAAACAGTGTATTTGCTTCTCACTCACTCATATTCATATTATTCATTCTACCCATCCCATTCTGGCCCACGTTCCGTTACAATACAGGCGTACACGATCCTCCGCTCGCCAGAGTAATAGTATTCTATGATCCTCCGTCCGTCCATGTCTCACCAGTGGTGCCAGATCTACTGATAAAGCAGTAGATCTACCTGATTTTGGAGCTATCTACTGATCTACTGACTTATTTCTAACAATTCGAGAAATCTACCTGCTTTTTTAATGTCGTAGAAAAATCTAAGCTACAAAATATACAAAACCAAAATCCGTCTATCTATTCAAAAACTATGTAGCAGCATCGTTTCCACCAGTGGAGGAAGCGGAATGTTCAGCAGTTTGACGTTTTTTTTAAATTTGCCGTTTTACGGCAAATGTCAGAAGTATGTCAAACTGCTAAACATTCCGTTTCAAAATCGGCGCCAAGATTAATTGAATCCGAAATATTTTCATCACTTTTCACAAACGAGTCATAACAAAAACAAATGCCGAAAGTTAAAAAGTTAAAAAGAAGTTAACGTTGATTTCATTAAATGGTGCCTTTAGTGTATGTATGAAGATGAAGAAAATCATTTATGAATAGTTTTTAATTTATACTTGTAAATTACTGCATTGCTTAAACTTAACAGGTTGGTAGCTTTGGTGTATGTTTTGACAATTGCATGAAATTACTGAAGATGTTTATGACTAGAATATCAACTTTTACTGTCTACTGATTTTTTCCTGAATCTACTGATTTTTTTCTTAAATTTCTACTGCTTGTTGCAAATTTCATCTGGCAACACTGTGTCTCACTCAGTCGGTGAAAACAACAAGCTAAGAAACTGTCACTTGAGTGGTTCAGTAAATTAATTTTATTTATTTTCTACGTAAATAAATAAATCATACGTGACGAAAATTTAAAATTGGCCTGAAAAGAAGTTCTCGATTTTAAAGTTTACGCGCACAAGGAGGAATCTTTTGCTTTGGATATTGGTGAGTTTTGTGGTTTATCATATTTTGTTATTTTCTTGATCAATTCAAGACAATAATCCGTAACTCTATTCATATTTAGTCTACCTATTTACATAACATTTGTTTTCTGAGGTAGGTTTTAATGAAGATTATAATTTTGTTAAGATACAATTATTTGGCGAGATATGGGCGAGGGACAAACCAATTTCAGATTGTAATCACTCAATAAATGCAATGTCACATGAATGCATTCAATTTGACCTTTATTTCTTAGTGAATAGAGACTTGTGATAACCGACACCGTTTCGGTATTACGTGATATGAATACGTAAATATTTTTCGCGCCAAGCAAGACAATGATAAAATGATCATCATCATCATCATCAGCCTATAATGTCCCACTACTGAGCACTAGCATCCTTTCACAAATCAGGGTGAAAGGGAATGGGCAGATACTCCACCACGCATGCCCACTGTGGGTTGGTGGAGGTAGTTTTGCCGCCTAGGAGGCCTCAAACTAGCTTAACGACTATCACAATTAAGTGATAACTGGGACCAACAGCTTTACGTGCCTTCCGAAGCATTGAAACGCTCGATTTGAAATACCACTAGGCGGTCACCCATCCAGGTATCGACCACGACGGTGGTAGCTTAACTTGCCGGTCGATTAAGAATGGCTTATCATGCTACACCACAAGGTGTTTGGGTTGGTTTAATTTCAGCAATTTATGTGGTCAGCAAAAAACTAGGTAGTATTTGTTTGTATACGTAGGATAGCTGACCTTTACAGGACTGTTTTCATACTAATTTTATGTTGTAGCCATAAACCACTAGGGAAATAGAATGAAAACAGATTGCTGATTGTATTTATCAATTTACTATATCACTGGGAACAAAACGAAACCTGGCTATTTATAAAATAAACATGAGCAGATCATTACAATAATACCAATTTTGTACCTGTAAAATCTTGGTGACTTTTCAACATGTTATGTTTAACATACAACTTATGAATAAAGGTGTCAGTAGTTAAATGTAATCACTAAACTATGGCTATTATAATAGGTCACTTTAGACCATATCCATCAATGTCCCCAAAAGAGACAAATATATTGTGGCATGAAAAATCCTCTTTACAAATATGGCTTCTTAGCTTTAGTTTAGATATCTATCTACTATAAATAATAATAATAATTAGTGCAATAGTAAATATATTTTACATAGTTTGTTAGACAACTAGGATAACCTGTATCTTGTGGATCTCCTTCGTAGTTGTACATTTTAAAAGAGATAAATAAAATCCAAGACACTTCTAATTATATAAGTTATTTATTTTATAAGATAGTGTTTACAAGTCTTTCACAATAACCAATAACCAGGGAACATATGTGGCATCACAAGGTCCATCGAGCTACTGTAAGCACTTACCACCAGGCAGACCATATGCTTGTTTGTTTGGCAATTTAGTCGTATAAAGTATGGGGAAACAGTATGAGTTATTATGGACACAGGACATTTTTGTGCATGAACATGTCTGGATGTAATTATGTATATTAAGTATTTATTTACAACAAAAAGTAGTAAATATATTATATCAGTTATCTGTTTTCCATAGCACAAGCTCTGCTTAGTTTGGGATCAGATGACCGTGTGTGAGTAACGTCCCAGGAATATATATGAACAGTAGTTCAGAATTATCCACTTGCTTATTCAAATGTTTTTTTTTTTATTTATTAGAAGAATCACTGATTAATTACCTATCACTGTTTATATTTAAGATACCTAGTAAGTTGTTTTTGTTTTATTCTCTCTTTTTCTTGTCAAAAGATTTTTTATTAATATGTATTAATCAATCTGCACTGTGTTACTTATGTGTAACACAACAGCCATGCATGACCCCTTTAATCATTAATCACAGGCATACTATTGTGCATTGTTAAGGCCTCATTTAGTATAGCGCTGTGACCTTGACTGTCTGCATCAAATAACAAGTTAAGAGGAGAATTTGAGTGACTCATCTCTGTAATTAATGAATTTGACTGTAGGTAAACTTCTCATTACAAGCTTTTATTGTATGTTTGTTAGGGTGGAATCTTGCAATTTGAATTTCACCCACTTCCAGTGGTCGGATTGACTCAATATTTAGTGTGCATTAGTATATTAGATGACAATGCAATTACAATCAACAAATAGTACAGTCATCAAAAAAGATTGTATTAAAAATTAAATTTTTAACAAAAACTTATTCAAGTTGCCTTGATGATTTATTTTCGAACCTTCAACATGTGCTTAAATTTTTCACTAAACTAGATCTTTATTCTCATGTTTGTTATGGTAGTTACTTACTAAATGCCCAATTACAATATTCAAAAACAGCTTTGTACATATACCATAGGTAATTTGAACATATTGTGCCTTGAATGTATCAATAAAATAAATCATTCCCAATATGAAGAAATTGAGGTTTGTTTGTCCTTTTTTCTTGATTAGTTGGTAGTACCTGCTTAATTCAATAGGCTATATGCCCATATTACTTTATTCTTTGACTAAAACTGTCTCCCCCACCAAGGTAATTGTCTAGGTAGTTGAATGTTTTATGATAATGCAGTTAATTAGGGTACAGAACCAGTTCCTCTAGTCTTGTCGTAATAATGTAACTGACCCTATGCATCTGCAGCATACATGTTTATATACAAAGTGTACTTAAAATATCAACAATTAATATAATTTACTTGACTGTCCTGAGGGCTGGGAGAGGGCATCGAGGCTTGGGGTCTATAAAACAAATTTTTCGTTTTTGGAACATTTTCTAAAAAATATATATAATTTGATAGACTTGCGTTGCCAACCAATATTATTAACAAAATGAGTTTTGTTAAAGTTTGGCTTCGTCCAGTCCAGCCTATGATGCACCACTATGTTACTATACGTTTTTATCACTTCTGTTAATATTTGCTTGAACTAAGGCGCGTAACAGCAAAGAAACCTTGATAAAACAAGATATCCAATGGAACTTAAACAAATGAGATGCATGAATACTTTATTTGGAGCCATGTTATTTTTTCAATATTATGGGCATCCGTGAATTACGTACCTATACATTATATATTTTTTCACAAAAATCTATACCCCCTTATTACAAAACATGGTTTAAAGTAAAGCCAGGTTTTATAATAGCCTCGTCTCTTTTTATTATATGACGTTAGAAAGTGACCGAATGACAGTAAAACCTGGGTTTGTTTTAAACCATGTTTTGTAATAAGGAACAGTTTACAGCTCAAACAGCAGGGTCTAGAAATTCAACCCCTAAGGGGGTCGTTGCTTAGGCATTGGGGGGGATTGCTTCTATGTTTGCCTATAAATCAACATATCATCTTATCAAAGTCATTCAGTAATACAACACTCTGTAAACACAAATTGAATCAATAAAGTGTGAGTAGTGATGAGAGGCGTCCTTGATAAGTTCACTATCGCGTGTAGTTAGCGGGACTCGGTCAGTGGATCAAGTGACAAGAGTTAATGCGGTTAGAGCTGGCGTCGCGACCGCAACACTCGGTTTGTTTACATTATACTGTTTCAAAACAAACGATGGAATTTTACATGTATACTTCCTAGTAGTGGTCTTTGCGAATATCGTGGGTTCGCATTCTACAATAAGCTAGAGCTTTCGTTAAAGCAGTGTTTTTCAATCTTACTGACTTTGCGACCCCCTTATAGGTTGAAAAATTCTGGCGACCCCCTTATGAGACATTAAGAATTTATAAATTAAAAGACTACGATAATAATTTTCTTTATTTTGATACCTTTGCTTATTAGTTAGCAAGAAGCCGTGAGAGGTTTGCAACTAAGGAAGAGGTAAGTGGGGGCGTCCCACTTACCTCTTCCTTACTTACTTCCTTACTTCGCTTGCGCGAAGTCTACCTTGCCTTTTTCCTTCTGCCGGCGACCCCCTGACTAAGGTTTCGCGGACCCCTATGGGGGTCGCGACCCACAGATTGTAAAACATTGCGTTAAAGGAAAGCATGTAGTAGGATGCATTGTTGTACCGCTTGGCTGGCTGTCACCTTCAAGTTGAAAATCTGTTGCCAAGCACCTATCTGTGTGTTGCGACAGCTATACTTGAGAGCCTATATAAAGGCAAAAAATAACACGAATTTTAGGCCACAAGTCTGCATGATTTACATGATTAACTAGCAGTCTCCAACCCGCGTTTCCGGGATAAAACGTAGCCTATAAGCCTCTCCATACCATAAGCTATCTGCGTGTTAAATTTCATCACGATCGGTTCACAGGTTTAGTCGTGAAAAGCTAATAGACAGACAGACAGTGTTACTTTCACATTTATAATATTATAGTATGGATTTTATTACTAGATTCAGCCCCAATACTGTCAATATAAAAAATCGCTTGTAACTCTCAACTCGCGCCCTACCTATTACTCGATCACAAAAACTAGTACAATGATCTGATCACACATGTAACAAAGACAGGTCCTGTCATGTGTGCTTTCGTCCCGAGATGCGCATGCACCTATCAGTAATACATTTTGTGCGATCTTGTACACTTGCCAATGGAGGACGACGAGTGAGTCGAATTGTTTTGCATTTATTTATCCCAGAATATCTTGCCTTCACAGAATTTTAAACGATAACATTTTATTGTTTCAAAGTAAAGTTTACGTGTAGGTATTAACACTGTCTTTGACTTTAGGGTATAAATCGTTGCTTTGAATGTTTTGAAGGTGGCTGTGTGTAACGAAAATAACGAAATAGCTTTGTAATGATGCTATACACGCGGTAAGTTAAAAAAGGGGCTCTTAAACATTTGTCATTCTCAAAGAGGGCGTTGAGCGAAATAAGTTTGAGAACCTATTAAGCGATTTTCACGAATATATCTACCTACTTTTATAATGTCGTATTTTTGTTATTTCAGGCAACAGGTGAGCAGAAGAGTCATCATGGTGGTGCCACACATCACGTCGTTCTGCTGGTGCATGGGTCTGGAGATGGGATCCAAGTTCATCGGCATCGTACATCTGGTATATTCACACTTTTCTATACAAATGCTAATATTATAAACAGAATAAATAGGTACAGAAGATTCGCTTCGCAAAACATATAAATACATAGCGACTCTTATTTTGCCGCAATAAAGTGCAATTCAGCTCGCATTCATAACCATGTCCACCAAAGGTAGCGGTAGCCCCGCAATTATTTGGAGTCGTAATGCATTCTTACTCATATTATAATTTTGCACACAATCCATTGTAGGTATAAAAAACCCGCGGGGAATGTTTACGATGTAATTTTATAATTACCTAATTAATTAATTAATAATTATAAGTTATAATATAATAGAAGCGTTTTACCTGAAAATAAAACGCATATTAAATACTTACCTTATTTGAAACTTTATATTTGAGATAGGCCCCTCCTTGTTTTCTGCTTTATCGTACCTTCTTTGTCTACCTTATATCGCCATCTCGCTCGCACATCCCCCTACCATCCACGCCAGGCAGAGCGGCGGGCATGAGCCGCGCGATCTCGTCATTGTGTCGAAAATACCAGGCAGAGCTAAAAACTAAAGTTTCAAATAAGGTAAGTATTTAATATGCGTTTTATTTTCAGGTAAAACGCTTCTATTAAACACTAGACCGTTATTTGAAACTTTATATTTGAGACGTGTTTGTTATCGCCTGGTAGAAGTGGATGCCAATGTGACTTTATGCTTAGTTCAGTAATAGTGGTAAAAGCATAAACTGATTTGTGATAAAATAAAATAATAAAATAAAATAATATTTATTAGTTTCAAAATAATTTTACAAATAGATGCGGTCTCCAGTCCCCACACTAGGATTCCCTGTGTTGTGGGGACTGGTCCCTTCCAGAATGTTTTACACTTAACTTTTTTTTTTTTACATTTTATTAACCTGTGTGTATGTGTGCGTGTGTGTGTGTGTGTGTGTATGTGTGTATGTATGTGTGTGTGTGTGTTCAAATATATACATACATATATATATATATATATATATTATTATATATCTATAAGATTTAAGTGGAATATTATATTAAACATGAAATTAAATATAGATATATGTCATAATAGGTAAATTTGCACACAATGTTATATTATTACTTCTATCTTTTACCGGGTTGTCGGGTACTAATGCCAGGAATACTCCCAGCCCTACGAGTTCCTACGAATTCTTGGGTTCACTAGTGCCGTGCCATGCACTAATGCTAGGAATACTCCTAGCCCTACGAGTTGCTGCAAATTCTTGGGTTCATTAGTGCCGAGTACCAAGAATATTCCCAGTGCCACAAAGTCCAGTGACTTCTTCGTGACATTACTGCTCTGCTAGGAAAACGTGAGTTAATTACGTTTGTGTACAGTTGCGTTTTAATTACGTTTTATACAGCAATTTTTATAATGTCTTCAGTCTCTGCATAGTCTAGACTTTTCAGCCATGATGTGGTTTTTTTTTTACAAATGTGTCGCGAGTCAGGTAGGATGTTAAGAATTTTATTGAGTCTATTGTAGATTGAGGGGCCCTTGAAGTAAAATGCACGCTGGGCAAGATGTGTACGAGTCTGTGGTATGACCCATCTATTTTGTCTCCTAGATCTGGTAGTTTTTGCAACATTTTGTAATGCTGACCGGTGAAATCTTAGCACCACGGAAAGCAAGTAAAGTTGGCGTACACTTAGAACCCCACTGTATTGGTAGAGTAATTTGGTTGGGTATCTGAAAGGCTTGCAGTGGCCAACCTTTAGCAACATTCTTTGCGACCGCTCCACTCTCAGAAAGTGGCTTTGGCTAGCTGAACACCATACCACAATACAATAACTTAATACTGACTGAACCAGCGCCGTGTAAATAAGTTTAATAAGTTCATGATCCGCCACACGACTCAACTTTCTAAAAATATGTGATAATTTTCTTACGCGAGTTCTAAGACAATCAAGTTGAGTTTTCCAATCAAGTTGCTGGTCAATATAAACACCGAGATATTTTATACTGAGAGTTGAGTCTATCTGGGGACATAAACAACTATTTGATGGTGAGTGTTCGTTACAATAATGTAGTTTTATATCAAGTGTGTCGGGAGGTGCATTATTATTGGTCATTCTAAAGGCAATATATTTCGTCTTATCCACGTTGAGTGTGAGGAGATTTTGTTGCAACCAATTAGCAACCCTTAGCAGCCCCTTCTGTGCCACATCAGCGACTGCATTCCAGGTATTGGCATGAAATATAATAGCTGTATCATCGGCATACGAAAATATTTCAGCCTGTTCTAGGCTCAGCTGGCACAGATCGTTGATGTAGATTAGAAAGAGTGTAGGGCCCAACACGCTTCCTTGAGGCACTCCAAAGGAATTTCCAGCCCAGTCACTGAGCTTATCATCAACTCGTACGCGTTGCTTACGATCTGAGAGATACGAGTTGAACCACTCCAGCGCCGCTCCTCGAACACCCATATGCTCCATTTTGCTAAGAAGAATTGGCCGAGAGACAGTATCAAACGCTTTCGCAAGATCAATGAAGACACCCAAGCATCTCTGCTTTTGGTCTAGCTGCTTCGTCACAAAGTCAACTAGGTTAGTTACTGCGTCTTCAGTTGATCTATTAGCACGAAAACCGAACTGTCCCTCAGCCAATAGCTTCTGTTTTGTGATATACCTGTGACCTACGTATTTTCCCAGTTTGGGATATACGAGTACTGTATTCAAGTATACTTCTGAATGAGTCTGTTTGACCATATCGCGAGACAGAATATATCAACAAATATAAAGATGTGCGAGGTATTACCGTAATTTGATTTATAAAGTACAAACCAAAATATATAATTGACTAGAAGCAATTTCTGAAGTTCTTATCAAATAATTGATTAACATAGAAATATATTTTTAATTAATAAGTTTCATAAACATGTCAATGATCTTGAATGAATCATGCGAGGATATTGTTATCCCGCTATTAGTGGCTTTTTATCAGCTATAGGACTATCTGAAAGTATTGCATAATTGCATACCTATCTCCAATAGGCACGTGACCAGATTTCGAATCAGATCGGATAAGACCAATTTTGAGCTGCTGGGCTGGCTTTTTAGCTGAGCGTATGTTGCCCGGGAATGCATTATGCCCGCTCCAGCGATGATTTATTTCATCTTGCAGTACCTACCTACTGTTCCAGATGCAGATTTGGCTTGTCGTCTCAATCGAATAATAAGTTGATTACATTTCGGTGTTTTACGTCTGTTGTGTAAAGTACGAGACATTACACATAATGTAACAGATGGCTATATGGTTGCTATAGTTTGTATGCCGACATTGTTATTCACCACCGTAATATACCAACCAACGTAAATCATAGGTACCTAATATATTATATCAAAACGTTAATTCTTGTGTATACTTAGTACATTTTATTTTACTCATGTTGTATTTTATTATAATAACCAGCGACGTTATCACTCAAATATTTACCCGATTTATAAGTCCTAGCGTTCAGTCAAGGGAAAACATAATTATAACTTTTACATGTTGCAATTTAAATTTGGAAAAGTGAGGTCATGTACTCTTCAACCTGAATCCTAAGACAACAGTGTATTTGATCTGTATAGTTATGCACAATTCGTAGACTATAATTTTGTTTCTAAAAAATTACACGAATCCATCGTAAGCTATAAAATATATCTCAAAATATGTCCAACGAGCACATGAGTGCACGAAACTGCATATGTATAGTTATGATATTAACAACTTGTATATTATAATATATCCCATAGTCGGACAAATGGATTAAGTTTGAGCATTTTATTTCAAGCAAGCTATGGTTAGAAGCGGGTTGTGCTACAAAGACGACATGGTTACAACAAAAGAGTATGTGGACCAATCTTTGGAAGTAGAAAAGCTGCCAAAGATTGACTTGAGGTCTGCCCCTCCAAAATCCACTCTTTTTCCATCGAGGAATTACTAGCAAGTTTATGCCTCAAGCCGATCTTGCTGAGGTAGCAGTTTGGAGAAGGTAAAAATGGTTATGCTAGGTGCTTGGGCCTTCGTGAATTATGTATTGATGGTCGGTTTGGTCGAAACACTCAAAATTTGCAACTACGTATATGGGAATTCCATAAGCAAATAAATCTACAACAAGTATTAATTATAAATATTATTCTGTGTAGGCGTATCCGCTACGTAAGTGCTACTCTGGCGGTAGTCGATAATTAGTAACGATAGATGAACTAATAAATGAAACAAACGATACATTCATATGATAACGATACGATTCATTAGATGATTTGGTCACCCTCGTTCCGAATCGACATCTCATTTGGGTCCTGTAGTGCTTTCAATTTCTTTGTGATTGCAATGCAACTCTTGTGCCAGGATATACCACTTTTAAAAACTAGTCCGTTTAATTGGCATGATTTGATTACATATTTCACTAGAAAATAAGAACGCATTTGCAGGTGAACCAACGAGCAGTATGCTGAATCACGATAGTGCAGACTCGTTTGGGTTATGTATGACATAGCTTGGTAAGTTTAAACCGATTAGGCTCCAAGATGATTGTTAAGGAAAATAATTATTATTTCCGTATAATAAACATACATTCCGTATAACACACGTTACTTGGGGCATTGGTATTAGCTTGTCGAGGTTATTTGCTAATAGAGATAAGTAGCCTCTGTATAATTTTATTCATTCTCGTTTTAGAATGAAACATGACAAAATTTTAGACAGGAGAAAGTCGTTCAAATAACCGATAATACATATTTATTAATCCCCTATATGTTTGTTACCCAATTGTCTAATTAAGCAAAGTTTCGGCTTAGACCGAAGGTAAGGTAGGCAAGTATATGTATAATATGTAGCCGTTACTGGTCGATCGACATCTATGTGCGGTGCGTCGCACACATTCGCTAGTGAAAATATGCCTGTTTCTACCTTACACAACCAGGGTTGAAATAAATCGGAGACACGGTAAAAAATATTTGTCCGTGATCACAAGTTTTGTCCGTGGTCAGTGAGACCCGCCACTTTTTTGGATCAGCAAACCTTTTTAATGGTGTGCCCGACTCGGTATCTAATAATATACTCTTAGTACTGAACCGATTGACTTGACTTTACCAACGGCAGCTTTTGGTAAAACTATATGCAACAACCGTGTATTATTTTCAGTATGTCAATCGGAGATTAGTAGATGTTACCACTATTGGTGGATTTTAGATTATTGCCCCGCTTTGATAATATCAGTATCAAGTCTTCAGAGTACCTCACAAGGGCTAGAATGCTAAGAACCCCGCGAGGATTGAATATGTTAAGGAAAGTGCGTAGAAGCACCAATATCCTAGTGAGGTACTTAAAAATAAATACACTGTAAGGGTACATTTTGTTACCAGCCTCTGTGAGAGTAGATAATGGTGGGAAATATGTGTAAAGGTATCCCAGTGTAGGACTATGCGAATATACATTACATTTAAAACCATCTGTCCCCATGAGGGTAGGTTATGTTAAAGCATGTGCGTGAAAGTGCAATATTCAAGTAAAAAACCCTACGAGGGAGCATTTTAAATTATCTGCCGTTGCAATGGTTGATTATGATGGCGAATGTGCGAAGAACATTTATCTAAGTGAAGTACCCTGCGAAGAGCATAGATATTTGGGTTTTTTCTTTACCTACTAAAAATCTGCTTCTAAAGCATTTGATTCTAGTCTATTGAAAGGCAAAAAGTTTTTTGAACACCACCTGCCTTTTTAATGTGCGTTGAGGCACAACATCCAAAATATAGATATTTGGGTTTTTTCTTTACCTACTAAAAATCTGCTTCTAAAGCATTTGATTCTAGTCTATTGAAAGGCAAAAAGTTTTTTGAACACCACCTGCCTTTTTAATGTGCGTTGAGGCACAACATCCAAAATAATACCCCGCGATTTCAACTCACCTGCCTGCCTGGGGTTGGTTATTATGGGGAATGTGTGTACGGGCACAACATCCAAGAGAATACCCCGCGAGGGTATATTAAAACTCACCTACCCCTGCGAGGGGTTGATTATTATGTGGAATGTGCGTACGGAGTACGGGCACAACTTCCAAAAGAATACCCTGCGAGGGTATTATAAAACTCACCAGCCCCTGCGAGGGGTGGATTATCATGGGGAATGTGCGTACGGAGTACGGGCACAACATCCAAAAGAATACCCTGCGAGGGTATATTTCAACTCAACCTGCCCCTACAAGGGGTTGATTATTATGGGAAATGTGCGTACGGAGTACGGGCACAACATCCAAAAGAATACCCTGCGAGGGTATTATAAAACTCACCAGCCCCTGCGAGGGGTTGATTATTATGGGGAATGTGCGTACGGAGTACGGGCACAACATCCATAAGAATACCCTGCGAGGGTAAATTTCAAGTCACTGCCCCTGCGAGGGTACATTTCAAGTCATCGCACCTGCGTGGGTTGGTGTGTGGCAGCTCAGACTAGCTTGCAAAGCGGGAGCATTTGATCATTTTACTATAAAGGCAAAAATGTTTTACCGTTTTAAGCACTGTAGTTAACTCGTCTGGTATTAATAGCAAACGGAATCTTTTGGTAAGTGGATTACGAACCCTCATTCCTCACTTCAATAATTTCAGACCACAAATAAGTTGTAATTACGTTAACTCAATAACAAAAAATCTACCTTCAAATATAACTCGTAATGTTTCGTAGACTTCATGTAGGTTAAATCACTGTCTTTATTACTTCGAGTAATTTTAGCACACAAGACCGTTTCTCAAATCTAAAAAGCCGGATTGAATTTGTATTTTAATTATTGAAATTATTTACAATATGCTGTTTTACATAATAAATTGCTACACAAATTATTTAGATGGCAGATGACACCTTAACACTCCCTTGTGGTCATGATTTATTTTAGTTCAGAAAATTTGAACATCACAGCGATACCGCGATACCCGTTATCACAATTCCAACGTTGTGATTTATTACGGTCGGTATTAAATTATTTTTGTTCAACTGTATCTAAACTAAACTGGAACCAACCTAGGAAAAACCTAGGATAAAAATGTTATAGTACACACAAAAATATCTTTAAAAAGTGGGTAGTATTTAAGAATTAGTTTGTTCAAAGCTTTGAACATAACATTTCAACAATAATTTGAATTATCGAACGGTAAAACCGTTAAAATTATAAATTATTTCATATTATTAAAATAAGAAGGTATATAAATACAAATAACTTACATGTGTGCCTAGGCTACGCTAGCGCTAGGCACAACGGTGCGCTGCAGAAAACAAGACGCCAATGACGAGATCGCGCGGCTCATGCCCGCCGCTCTGCCTGGCGTGGATGGTAGGGGGATGTGCGAGCGAGATGGCGATATAAGGTAGACAAAGAAGGTACGATAAAGCAGAAAACAAGGAGGGGCCTATCTCAAATATAAAGTTTCAAATAACGGTCAAGTGTTTAATATACAACATTGGAATAACTGTCATCGTTCTGGGAACCGCTTTAGATTAAATTAAGGGCAATTTGTGGAACTTATAGTAGGTACCCACCCCGTCGAATTAAATGAATCATTTATTGAAATTAACGTGTCGAACGTCCTTACATTAATTTCCATGTATGAAAGTACTAGTTCCCCGCGGTTTCACCCGTGTTCCCGGCATAAAAAGTAGCCTATGACAAGTAATTTAGGTAAATTCATCGTGATCGGTACGGCGTAAAAGTGTAACAAACAAATAAAAAAACTCACATTCGCATTTATAATATAGGTAAGTAAGGATTATGTTTATGAACAAAAATGGAGACTCATAATATCAACACAAGAGAAACGGAGAAATTAGTCGTTTCGTATTTTAAACTAGCTAAGGGCCGAAAGTAATTTCTTGGAAAGTGTGCGTGTTATAATAAAATAACAAAATCAAACCGAATCGAACCACAAGGTGCTGGGAGAATTTTCATCCTTACCTACGTTGCCAACATCCCTCACATTCAGTTACAATACTTTGCTGCTTCCTCATTTATCATGCAGACAGCAAAGGAGTGGAATACACTTTCGGCGTTTGTGTTCCCTGATGCCTATAATTTGGATACTTTAAAGAGATGTTAGCTCATGGTAGTGACGTCGGACGCCGAGACGAAGGTCCCGGGTTCATATACAATGAGCTTGAACTTTCGGTGAAGGGAAACATCGTGAGGAAACCATAGCACGGCGGTAGGGTGGCTGGCTAAAGGCCTAAAAGGAACCGGCTCTCAAGTGCATAGGTAGGCCCTATGCACTTGAGAGCCGGTTCCTTTTAGGCTTTGTGTGCTTACCACCTTCACCCACATCATTACTTACCATGGCGAGATGCCGGTCAAACAGGCCTATACACCTGCAGGGCTATTTTAAAACGCTCGGATTCGATATCGGAAACGGATTCAAAAACGATCGAGGCGATTTTTCGCATTTGCTATTTTAATTTCCGATTTCGAATATTTTTGATGTTTCTTTACGGAAATATCAATTTGATTCATCGAACAGTTTTCGGAAATTAAAATAGCAATTGCTTAAATTCGCCTCGGAAATTTTTGAATCCGTTTCCGATATCGAATCCGACGTTTTAAAATAGCCCTGCTGAACAGATATATCTTCCGCTTTGACATGCTCATTCGAGAGTGAGTGCGAAGCAACGCAAGCTCATGAGAGTGTTGGTGTGTCCAGCTGGTGTCGGTATCAATGATGGTGGTGTGCTCGGTGTTCGCGGAGAGCGCGCGCGGGCTGCGCGGCTCGGTGGAGGACCTGGACGGCGTCTACTCCGCCTGGTACATCATCGCGCTCGTCGTAGCCATCGTTTCGGTCGTGCACGTACTGCTCGCGCTCACGCTCATCTACTCCGTTTACAAGGTAAGCGTTTTAACTTGTGTGTTTAGTAGTTTCCCTTTAGTATTTTTTTTTTATTTCTAAGGCAGACTTAATTAAGTCATGCTCACTTTAAGGCCTGTGCTTGCGGCGGCGTTGTGTGACGTGTCGCTCACTTCCCTCCACTATGGCGAGGAGGGCGGTGGCTGCCACATGCGTCATACTTGTGAACAGGTGCTGCTTGTGGGGGCTGGTCTGCTTAAATTTGCCATTTATTTACTTATTAAATATAGATTCAGTATACTTTTTAGTTTTGCCGCCGCGCCAGTGGCACGCAATTGTTGTCAGTGTGATTAGAATGTAAATATTATGTAATGAATCTAAGCTTGCTTTGAAAGGAGTAATTGCTGAGTTTATTGCCGGCTCTTCTCAGCAAATACAACCTACCGAACCGGTATTAGAGTTAGACTAAATAATTTTGAATTTTTGATTGACTACTAAAGTAGCAAACTGGCATACGACCCGCCTGATTGTACCGGTTACCATAGCCTATGGACGCTTCCACCTATGGTCTTAATGTTAAATAAGTAGTAATATGTGTTCCAGCGAAAGACGACCGGTCTGCGCGTATGGACGTACGTGATGTGCGTGCTGGGGAGCGTGGCGCTGCTGGGCGTCGTGCTGAGTGTGTTCACCACCGGCCTCGCCAGCTCCGGCTCCGACATCTTCCTGTCCTTCCTCGAGGGAGTGCTGTTCTTTGGTGAGTGTTCCTATTAGTGTGAGTGGCGTGCTGGTGAGTGTGGCCACCACCGGCCTCGCCAGCTCCGGCTCCGACATCTTCCTGTCCTTCCTCGAGGGAGTGCTGTTCTTTGGTGAGTGTTCCTATTAGTGTGAGTGGCGTGCTGGTGAGTGTGGCCACCACCGGCCTCGCCAGCTCCGGCTCCGACATCTTCCTGTCCTTCCTCGAGGGAGTGCTGTTCTTTGGTGAGTGTTCCTATTAGTGTGAGTGGCGTGCTGGTGAGTGTGGCCACCACCGGCCTCGCCAGCTCCGGCTCCGACATCTTCCTGTCCTTCCTCGAGGGAGTGCTGTTCTTTGGTGAGTGTTCCTATTAGTGTGAGTGGCGTGCTGGTGAGTGTGGCCACCACCGGCCTCGCCAGCTCCGGCTCCGACATCTTCCTGTCCTTCCTCGAGGGAGTGCTGTTCTTTGGTGAGTGTTCCTGTTAGTGTGAGTGGCGTGCTGGTGAGTGTGGCCACCACCGGCCTCGCCAGCTCCGGCTCCGACATCTTCCTGTCCTTCCTCGAGGGAGTGCTGTTCTTTGGTGAGTGTTCCTATTAGTGTGAGTGGCGTGCTGGTGAGTGTGGCCACCACCGGCCTCGCCAGCTCCGGCTCCGACATCTTCCTGTCCTTCCTCGAGGGAGTGCTGTTCTTTGGTGAGTGTTCCTATTAGTGTGAGTGGCGTGCTGGTGAGTGTGGCCACCACCGGCCTCGCCAGCTCCGGCTCCGACATCTTCCTGTCCTTCCTCGAGGGAGTGCTGTTCTTTGGTGAGTGTTCCTATTAGTGTGAGTGGCGTGCTGGTGAGTGTGGCCACCACCGGCCTCGCCAGCTCCGGCTCCGACATCTTCCTGTCCTTCCTCGAGGGAGTGCTGTTCTTTGGTGAGTGTTCCTATTAGTGTGAGTGGCGTGCTGGTGAGTGTGGCCACCACCGGCCTCGCCAGCTACGGCTCCGACATCTTCCTGTCCTTCCTCGAGGGAGTGCTGTTCTTTGGTGAGTGTTCCTATTAGTGTGAGTGGCGTGCTGGTGAGTGTGGCCACCACCGGCCTCGCCAGCTCCGGCTCCGACATCTTCCTGTCCTTCCTCGAGGGAGTGCTGTTCTTTGGTGAGTGTTCCTATTAGTGTGAGTGGCGTGCTGGTGAGTGTGGCCACCACCGGCCTCGCCAGCTACGGCTCCGACATCTTCCTGTCCTTCCTCGAGGGAGTGCTGTTCTTTGGTGAGTGTTCCTATTAGTGTGAGTGGCGTGCTGGTGAGTGTGGCCACCACCGGCCTCGCCAGCTCCGGCTCCGACATCTTCCTGTCCTTCCTCGAGGGAGTGCTGTTCTTTGGTGAGTGTTCCTATTAGTGTGAGTGGCGTGCTGGTGAGTGTGGCCACCACCGGCCTCGCCAGCTACGGCTCCGACATCTTCCTGTCCTTCCTCGAGGGAGTGCTGTTCTTTGGTGAGTGTTCCTATTAGTGTGAGTGGCGTGCTGGTGAGTGTGGCCACCACCGGCCTCGCCAGCTCCGGCTCCGACATCTTCCTGTCCTTCCTCGAGGGAGTGCTGTTCTTTGGTGAGTGTTCCTATTAGTGTGAGTGGCGTGCTGGTGAGTGTGGCCACCACCGGCCTCGCCAGCTCCGGCTCCGACATCTTCCTGTCCTTCCTCGAGGGAGTGCTGTTCTTTGGTGAGTGTTCCTATTAGTGTGAGTGGCGTGCTGGTGAGTGTGGCCACCACCGGCCTCGCCAGCTCCGGCTCCGACATCTTCCTGTCCTTCCTCGAGGGAGTGCTGTTCTTTGGTGAGTGTTCCTATTAGTGTGAGTGGCGTGCTGGTGAGTGTGGCCACCACCGGCCTCGCCAGCTCCGGCTCCGACATCTTCCTGTCCTTCAAAATTCAAAATTCAAAATTCAAATTCAAAATCATTTATTCAAATAGACCTTCGCAGGCACTTATGAAAAGTCTGACTCTAATACTCTAATACCGGTTCGGAAGGTTGCATTTGCTGAGAAGAGCCGGCAATAAACTCAGCAATTACTCTTTTCAAAACAAGCTTAGATTCATTACATAATTTTACATTCTAATCGCACTGACAACAATTGCGTGCCCCGGCGCGGCGGCAAAACTACAAAGTAGACTGAATCTATATTTAATAAGTAAATAAATAAATGGCAAACTTAGCAGACCAGCCCCCACAAGCAGCACCTGTTCACAAGTATGACGCGTGTGGCAGCCATCGCCCTCTTCGCCATATTGGAGGGAAGTGAGCGACCCGTCACACGACGCCGCCGCAAGCAAAGGCCTTAAAGTGAGCATGACTTACTTAAGTCTGCCTTAGAAATAAAAAATAAACTGAAGGGAAACTACTAAACACGCAATTTGTTATCACTGTGACTATTGACAAGTTTATACTAAATATCATTTAGGTATATAGAAAATATAACAATTAAGGGTAGTATGTAGGCTAGATCGCGCGCGAAAACCAGCATTCATTTGTTACTTTGCAGTTGTGTTACAGGCACGCACACATGCATCAGATCCAAACATGACGTTGCGTCAAGTTAGGTACGTACCGCATAACGTGGTACCAGCCGATAAAATTCCAATATTATTGAGTAATATAATATTTAATTTTCTATTTAAATACCTTTTCTAGTGGCTTATTTAAATAGGCACGACCAAAGTTTACATAATTATTAAACAGCATGGATTCACTACTTATAAGCAAAGGAAATTCAGTGCGATGCTTTATATTAGTACTTTGTGGGTACTTATGTTAACTTTTTTTGAAGAGGTAGGTACATACTAATCCATAGTAACTCTGTTTGTTTAAGAATTAATAAGTAGTAATAATAATAAATGGTAATAAGTTTAGTAATAAATAATAAGTTTAAATAATAAATAAATAAAATAAACATCCTGGGATATTCCTCACATACGGTCATCTGATCCCAAACTAAGCTGAGCTTGTACTATGGACATCTTTTTGTTTGTAAATATATAAATAACATAATGTACATAATTACACCCAGATTCAGGACATACAGACATGTTCATGCACACAAATGCATGTCCTGGGTGGGAATCAAACCCACGACCTGCAGCGCTATAAGTGGAATCATAATCAACTGCACCAACTGGCCCATTTGTTTTTGTTTGCTTACGCTTTCACGCCTAAACCACTGAAGCCATCGTATTGAGATTTGGCTATTTCAATTATTGCTTCTGGTCAAAAATACTATTTAGTACATATTATTCTAATTTTTAAATGTTTAAAATTTTCAAATGATCAAATTTTCGAATTCGAATTTTCAATATTTTTAATTCTCATAATTGAAGAATGTCCCATCAGACATTCATTCATTTCAATCAGTACTGAGACGCAACTTGTGTGGACATGTTTTTAAAGTGAAATAATATATCCTAGTAATACATTAATACAGTTCGTTTACCAGTGCATCAATAATATAAAGAATTATCATACTAGAACCCAGCTGGGTTCTTTATTTTTACGCAATAAACTTTATGGATGACAGTCATCAGTTTCATCTTCTTCAACTGCTTTATCAACTATTTTGAATGCTCCGGTCGTAGGCTGATAGTAGAGCTGATAGCCAAGCCTACATCGCGTCGTGACAACTTATGGTATAGAGAAGGGTATAGGCTACTTTTATCAAGGGAACGCAGGTGAAACCACGGAGGACAGCTAGTATTATATAAAGAGGCATGTACGAGGCTTTGAAATTACTAATCCGATTCTGAACATTATTTCACTAATAAGATAAAATAAATATGCTTTATTTGTACACCATATAATAGAAAACGAAACATTATACAAGAAGAAGTGATACAAAACAAGCGGTCTTATCGCTTAAGCGATTTCTTCCAGACAACCTTTGGGTAACAGGATATATGAGAATATGATAGGTGTAACAGATAAGAATACACTTTCATAACGTGAAAATAACAACTCTAGTAAAATAGAAAGGAAGGCAGGAAATGAGGAAGTTTATAGCGTGTGATAGTGTGAAATAACAAGAGATTTAAAAGAGTCTAACGTCGGGGCCCGTCTTATAGTCTGAGGGAGAGAGTTCCAGAGACGTACAGCTTGGATAGTAAAAGATTGGGAATAAGAGTAAGAAGTGAGAAGTGTGACTGGGAGTTTGGAGGTCAAGTTCCAAGGAACTATGAAGAAGATGATGATAAGAGGTGTAGTACTCGAAGCGTTCCATGAGATAGCGAGGGGTTTTAGGATTAAATAAATCAGTGTATAAGAGTGATAATATGTGTGTATTCGGGCAAAGGTGGATAGGAAGCCACTCGAGTTGTAATAGGAAGCTACATTATCCTCAAATGCTATAACAATATTTTAATTCACATTTGTTAGCCTACTTTTCATAACGGAACCACAGGAAACCACGGGAGATAGCTAGTAGCCAATATAGCTTTCATTTACCGTGCCTAATTAAGCCAGTGCGAGGCCTGTAGCAAATGTAATCAAGGACCTTTGGTTCAGGTTGTCTACTTTAATGGTTTATCTGCGGATTTAGCTCTCAGATTAGAAGATATGGTCGCGCAGATATATTTCACGAATTTATTACTCTTTTAAAAGATTTGGAAGCCTTTCTATATTACATTTATATTTGTCACGCAGCGTTATTTAAGTATGTCAAGAAATCGTTTTCAATGATTATTATAATATTGGCCATGCAGTGAAATATACCGATAAATATACGATTTCAGCATAACAGTAACATCCCTAATTATTTTCCCATAATTATTAGTATATGCGAAA
The DNA here is from genome assembly GCA_951394255.1 of Polyploca ridens. NCBI lineage: Eukaryota > Metazoa > Arthropoda > Insecta > Lepidoptera > Drepanidae > Polyploca > Polyploca ridens. The sequence goes on from OX596257.1 coordinate 15,681,134, forward strand.
GCAGGCCATTCAACGTGGGCCGTAGCATTTATCCTGCTATGGCCAATTCAGTACTGCATATTTCATAATTAGCTAACGAGCATTTGTTAAATTCGGTATAGCGGCGATTGATAGGGAACCCATTATAAGAATACTAAAATTGAAAAGATTTGCAAAGGGGCTTATCAAGTTATGCTCAATAAAATAAAACCTACAAAGAATATATCTAGTAACAATGATAGCTTTATAGTAAAAGAATATATATAAGAACAGTGAATTGTTTACAAATGGCCGTATCCATCGATATCTATCGATAGCAAGTATATATATATACAGCGTTCCAAACATTCACTCTGTTCGAATGAACTGAACTGCGTTCCGTTCACCTTTAGGCGCCGATCCCATGGAAGAGTTCTAGAGTTCTGAGTTCCGAGTTCTGAGTTCCGCGTTCACTGTAATCTATGCGGCGCCTTTCATCATTGCACACAGAGAACTCGTCGGTCAAGAGAACTCGAGTTCTGTCGGAGTTCCATTATCTAAAGCTGGCAGTTGAGGTGACACGTCTGAGCTATCACTGTCTTATTTATTAAGTGACACAAGGTAGAAAGACAATGGGCATTCTGGCCCATGAGCGGCCACTAATGAAACTTAAGTAAGGCCAATGAGACGAGATAAAGAATGTAAACAAACTTTTGCTTGCTGTATGTATATAATCACACCTTTTGGTACGGGATACTAATTACATTTAATGCAACTACCTTGCAATTTCATAATATCTCCAATTATTTCTTAAATCTTCAATAATCTATAATTTTTTTTTCTAAATACACCACAGTATTAAGCTTTCATATTTTTGTTAATATATTATTGCCTAATAGAAAACAGAAATTATTGCTGGCCGCCAAAGGGAAAAGCTCCATGCAAATTTGCCCATTTACCTTTAGAACTCTAGACTGCTCGCTCGCTGTGTGTAAAGTAGTGAACGCGGAACTCTAGAACTCTTTTCTGTGAGATGGGCGCGTACGGAGCAGCGTTAATAATACAAGAAATCGAATCAAACCTGAGTGTAAACCTGGACGTAAATAACAATTTAGTAGGCAAGTAAGTAAACTTATTTGTTGTTCAAGTGAATAAATAGGTAATAATATCGTAATATCACAATAGAAAAAATATTTCTTCATTTAAATGCCACGACTGCGGTGTAATTCTATAGGAACGACACGTTGAATAAACGCGTAGGCGCTATGAAATTCATGGGCGCTTAAGATATTTTAGTCGCTAGAAAACTATAATCTATAAGCATCTATCTATCGTTTTTATAATTTGGTTAGACACAGCTTGATTTAGCACTGCAACAGTCAGTCCACTGCACACTCGCTTCGCACAGGCCCCCACCTTACCCCCGCTGTCGCCAAGTTCTACGGTTTCTTTGTTCGGAACGCGAAATCTAATAAAATACTTATATTATTTCGATGGCCGTATCCTAACCTTCTTTTCAGCATCGACGATACATTATTAAGGTTTACCTTCAAGTAAAAATTCGCGCGATACAAAAACTTATTCATGATTTTATGAATAAGACTAGTCTATCTATAAGCAAGAAACAAAATAAGCAATCAATAGCTGAGAGGGAGAACAAAGAAAATATTTTGGCATACGGGACTTTTTCAAAAAGACTATGGGCGTATCAACATGTCATGAAATGAATACTGATGACCATAAAAAAAATGTTCATGGTGTATTTCAGATTTCATAACTCTAATAATGTAAAAAATAAAAATGCACTTATCATGTTCTTTTTGACAAGCGCATGTATACAGATATGTGGATGACGTCATTTCCGGTGTCAATAAAAAGCGACGTGGTGTCACCTTGGGACACTGGGGGGAACTGACTGCTTTCGCGATTGCGTCTTGTATATAAAGCTTCACTTGACATTTCATAGAAAAATGTATGGACAAATGGCGTCGCAAAATTGATGCTTATAAATAAATAAATTACATTATTTTTAAACAAAAAAATGAAAATGTGGCCCCACGGATCTGTTGTACGTATATTTGTGATTCGATGTTATACATAATTTTTACAAAATGGATTCTAAATTTGATGGTATCACTAAAGAGGCAAACCTCGATTTTTATGATTTTGGTAATATTTGTAATGTTTTTGCTAGTTATTGCAGCAAATTAAAAAAAAAGGGCCAACACGGATCTGTTAATTAGTATCTTGGTTTTATGTTTATGTTCATATATTACTATTTCTTTCATGTTTTCATTCATAAACCACTAAAATAGCGAACCCTGTTTATGACGTTTAGCTTACATACCGCCCTTAAGTAGACAGACAGACATAATATATCAGTGAATTTAGAAATAAATGAAAAACATTAAATTGAATTAATTACTATAAGTAATAATCAGTAAATTAAACAAACAAAAAAAGAAGATAACTTATAATAATAATAGCATACTTTGAATTAAAATTAAAATGGACCTTGAACTAGCTGCTAAGCGAAGCAGGTGCAGAGAGAAGCTACTTCCATACATCCTTGTCGTCAATATAATGAGACACTTTATAATAGACCCTACTCAACAACCGCTTTTTGATATGTTCCTTAAATTTAAAAAAGGACATACTGGTCACGCTATGAGGAATTTTATTGTAAAATTGGATACAATTACCAAGAAAGGACTTATTTACTTTAGCTAATCTAAATCTAGGTACAGTTATTTTGTCTTTGTTTCTAGTGTTTCTATCATGATAATCACTATTGACTGGAAACAAATTAATGTTTTTACGAACATACATAATATTTTCAAAAATGTACTGAGAGGGCAAAGTTAATATATTAATTTCCGGAAATACCTTTCGCAGAGATTCACGAGAACCCAAACAGTAGATGGCGCGAATTGCTCTTTTTTGCAATACAAAAATTGATTCCAAGTCTGCGGCAGAGCCCCACAGCAAAATACTGTAAGACATAAGGCTATGAAAATATGCAAAATAAATTAATCTGGCTGTATTAATGTCCGTCAGTTGCCTTATTTTGCTGACTGCAAAAGCAGCGGAGCTCAGTTTACCACCTAAGGCTTCCAGGTGAGCACCCCACTGCAATCTACAGTCTATGGTCAGACCAAGAAAAACAGTCTTATCTACTACATTAAGTTTACTACCGTCCACAATAACATTGGTATCAATTTTTGGTACATTTGGTAATGAAAATCTTATACATTTAGTTTTTTTAGAATTTAGCATAAGATTATTGGCAGCAAACCATTGAGACACAGTTTTCAGAGCGTGGTTAACTTTTAAAAGGTCTTTGTCTTTTCTATCTACTTTAAATATCAGAGATGTATCATCTGCAAACAAAACGACGTCTGATAGTTCTTTCACCATGTAAGGTAGGTCATTTATATAAACTAGAAACAGAAATGGGCCTAAAATCGAGCCTTGAGGTACGCCTAATTTGACTAAGGAGCCCGATGACACACTACCATTGATTCCTACTTTTTGTTGGCGCCCTGAAAGATAGGAAACCACAAGATCGAGGGCCACTCCGCGAATTCCATATAACTTAAGTTTAAGAACTAGCGTTTGGTGGTCTACGCAATCAAATGCCTTGGAGAGATCACAAAAGATACCAATAGCATCGTGTGAGCACTCCCAGGCCTGAAAAATATGCTTAATAAGTTTTGCTCCCGCGTCCGTAGTGGACTTACCTCTTGTAAAACCGAACTGATCATCATGGAGTATCTTGTGGTTATTAAAATGCCTTAACATTTGGTTTAGCACAATCTTTTCAAAAATCTTACTTAATGCAGGAAGTACTGAAACAGGTCTGTAATCTGAGGGATTGTTTTTACATCCCGATTTAAAGATTGGAACAATTTTGCTGTATTTCATTAAGTCAGGAAAGTTGCCCTGTTCGAGACATTGGTTGAAAATTAGGGCTAAAATAGGGGCAATATTGAAAATAATTGACTGTATAACCTTAACTGACAAACCCCATAAGTCTTCTGTATTTTTCATATTTAGTGACTTGAAAGCCGTGATAATGTCATAGTCATTAACCTGGGTGAATGTGAAGTCTGGAATGTTTTGTTGAAAATTATTCTGTAAAATCGATTCTGCTAACGTGGAAGACGAAGCAAGATTTTTAGTAGCCTCCATAGGTATATTTGAGAAAAAAGTTTCAAAAGCAGATGCTACTTCTAATTTACCTGAGATTAATTTATCATTAATTTTAAGAGAGAAAGTATTATCTTTGATTTTATTTTTACCAGTCTCTGTATTAATAATCTGCCACACTGTTTTAATTTTATTATTAGAACTATTTACCCTATTGCCTATGTAGATGGCCTTTGCTCGAATACAAACCTGTTTAAATATCTTGGAATAGTTTCTAACATATATATGAAAGTTTTCATTACTATTGTAAGATCTCTGATGATAAAGATCATACATGTTATCCCTACTCTTCCTGATTCCTTTAGTTGCCCAGTTACAGAATTGAAGTTTATTATTATTTACCTTCTTAGTTTTGATAGGACAAGATACATTAAATTCGTTGCAAATATCTCTAAATATTTTTTCATAGTTTACATTTGGATCATCAGAAGTATATGTAGTGTTACTAATTTTATAATCCATATTGACGCTGAAATTATTTAATCTCGTTTTATTAACTGACATAAATGTTTTCGTTACGGATGAACTAAGTTTTTTACACGGAAACTTTACTAATTGGGCCAAATGATCCGAACGGACGCCACTTACAATTGACTTCTCTAAAACGTTACTGTTGGTTATTATGTTATCAATACAAGAGGAAGTAGTAGCCGTCACTCTCGTGGGCTCATTAAATAGATGAGACATATTAAATGATTTAAATAACGTAATAAAATTATTTCTATCTAATGAGGGTATTAGGATGTCAATATTAAAGTCACCACAAATAATTATTGACTTATTACACTTTGATAATTTATTAAGTATTTGTTCCAAAATGGAACAAAACAAAGTAAAATTTGACGCAGGAGGTCTATACACACATAAAATGATGGAGCTTTCAATCTCTGCACATGCCACCTCGCATACGCGTTCCACAGAATGACAAGTAATATCAGTACGATTCTTATATTTAATGTTATTATTTAGCAAAATGAGGGTACCGCCACCCTGAGCAATCACTCTGTTGTACGCACTGGCAACAGCAAAGTTATTTACATTAAAAAGCATTCTGTCTGGTTTTAGCCACGTTTCTGTAAAACATAATATATCGATTCTGATTTCATCACATAATAATTCAACGTCAAGTATTTTGCCAGAGAAGCGATTAATATTCTGATGTAGTAAAGTAATGCCATGAGTATGCTTCTCTGTTGTCGGAGTTTCAAGTTTAAACAACTAATCACAGTATTATTAGTACTACTAGACAATACCGTTTTGTCACTAAGGCTCAATGATATTATATTATAATAAAAACAGGTAGATATCGCATTAACGCACGCCAATTGTTGCAGACAAATTCAGACAATTGTCGTAATTTTGCTTAGCGGCTACATATAGCTATCTCTTTCTGTACCATACGTTCCGTATTATTTATCGCATTCACCTAATTCAACAATAACTGAACGCCGCTTAGTATGGGGGTAGCATATCTCTATTATAATATCATTGACTAAGGCTACATTTAGTTATATTAGCTATAACCGTGTTAATATTGTAAGCTATCAGTGTAGCAATCAAGGTTTTACATTGTTTGGGCATAAACAATGAGTCCCCAGTAAATTTTATTCCACTAACAAATTTATTAGTGTCGAAATAAGAAAAAACGTCACTATGACGACATGTCAAACTATATATAAAATTGTTCAAAAACAATATATACCTATTTTGTTTATCAGTATAGTTGACGGAGTATGGCAAAGCACATAGAAAAACATTCATCACCTTTAGTTTGAGGAATGTTTCAAAACTATTAATTAATTCTTTGAATTTCACGTTCAAACCATTTCCTATAAGTATCACAACAGTGGTTTGTTTGTCAAACTTAGTACTTACAATCTTATTCATTATATCTGTATAGGAAGCTCCCGGCATACAATAATTAATAACTGGCTGATCCATACGATTATTTAAAATTGGTCCAAAATTGACCCCAATTTGGTCAGAAAAAACAACAGTTTTCATGATTCTTCCTCGAGGGAGTGCTGTTCTTTGGTGAGTGTTCCTATTAGTGTGAGTGGCGTGCTGGTGAGTGTGGCCACCACCGGCCTCGCCAGCTCCGGCTCCGACATCTTCCTGTCCTTCCTCGAGGGAGTGCTGTTCTTTGGTGAGTGTTCCTATTAGTGTGAGTGGCGTGCTGGTGAGTGTGGCCACCACCGGCCTCGCCAGCTCCGGCTCCGACATCTTCCTGTCCTTCCTCGAGGGAGTGCTGTTCTTTGGTGAGTGTTCCTATTAGTGTGAGTGGCGTGCTGGTGAGTGTGGCCACCACCGGCCTCGCCAGCTCCGGCTCCGACATCTTCCTGTCCTTCCTCGAGGGAGTGCTGTTCTTTGGTGAGTGTTCCTATTAGTGTGAGTGGCGTGCTGGTGAGTGTGGCCACCACCGGCCTCGCCAGCTCCGGCTCCGACATCTTCCTGTCCTTCCTCGAGGGAGTGCTGTTCTTTGGTGAGTGTTCCTATTAGTGTGAGTGGCGTGCTGGTGAGTGTGGCCACCACCGGCCTCGCCAGCTCCGGCTCCGACATCTTCCTGTCCTTCCTCGAGGGAGTGCTGTTCTTTGGTGAGTGTTCCTATTAGTGTGAGTGGCGTGCTGGTGAGTGTGGCCACCACCGGCCTCGCCAGCTCCGGCTCCGACATCTTCCTGTCCTTCCTCGAGGGAGTGCTGTTCTTTGGTGAGTGTTCCTATTAGTGTGAGTGGCGTGCTGGTGAGTGTGGCCACCACCGGCCTCGCCAGCTCCGGTTCCGACATCTTCCTGTCCTTCCTCGAGGGAGTGCTGTTCTTTGGTGAGTGTTCCTATTAGTGTGAGTGGCGTGCTGGTGAGTGTGGCCACCACCGGCCTCGCCAGCTCCGGCTCCGACATCTTCCTGTCCTTCCTCGAGGGAGTGCTGTTCTTTGGTGAGTGTTCCTATTAGTGTGAGTGGCGTGCTGGTGAGTGTGGCCACCACCGGCCTCGCCAGCTCCGGCTCCGACATCTTCCTGTCCTTCCTCGAGGGAGTGCTGTTCTTTGGTGAGTGTTCCTATTAGTGTGAGTGGCGTGCTGGTGAGTGTGGCCACCACCGGCCTCGCCAGCTCCGGCTCCGACATCTTCCTGTCCTTCCTCGAGGGAGTGCTGTTCTTTGGTGAGTGTTCCTATTAGTGTGAGTGGCGTGCTGGTGAGTGTGGCCACCACCGGCCTCGCCAGCTCCGGCTCCGACATCTTCCTGTCCTTCCTCGAGGGAGTGCTGTTCTTTGGTGAGTGTTCCTATTAGTGTGAGTGGCGTGCTGGTGAGTGTGGCCACCACCGGCCTCGCCAGCTCCGGCTCCGACATCTTCCTGTCCTTCCTCGAGGGAGTGCTGTTCTTTGGTGAGTGTTCCTATTAGTGTGAGTGGCGTGCTGGTGAGTGTGGCCACCACCGGTCTCGCCAGCTCCGGCTCCGACATCTTCCTGTCCTTCCTCGAGGGAGTGCTGTTCTTTGGTGAGTGTTCCTATTAGTGTGAGTGGCGTGCTGGTGAGTGTGGCCACCACCGGCCTCGCCAGCTCCGGCTCCGACATCTTCCTGTCCTTCCTCGAGGGAGTGCTGTTCTTTGGTGAGTGTTCCTATTAGTGTGAGTGGCGTGCTGGTGAGTGTGGCCACCACCGGCCTCGCCAGCTCCGGCTCCGACATCTTCCTGTCCTTCCTCGAGGGAGTGCTGTTCTTTGGTGAGTGTTCCTATTAGTGTGAGTGGCGTGCTGGTGAGTGTGGCCACCACCGGCCTCGCCAGCTCCGGCTCCGACATCTTCCTGTCCTTCCTCGAGGGAGTGCTGTTCTTTGGTGAGTGTTCCTATTAGTGTGAGTGGCGTGCTGGTGAGTGTGGCCACCACCGGCCTCGCCAGCTCCGGCTCCGACATCTTCCTGTCCTTCCTCGAGGGAGTGCTGTTCTTTGGTGAGTGTTCCTATTAGTGTGAGTGGCGTGCTGGTGAGTGTGGCCACCACCGGTCTCGCCAGCTCCGGCTCCGACATCTTCCTGTCCTTCCTCGAGGGAGTGCTGTTCTTTGGTGAGTGTTCCTATTAGTGTGAGTGGCGTGCTGGTGAGTGTGGCCACCACCGGCCTCGCCAGCTCCGGCTCCGACATCTTCCTGTCCTTCCTCGAGGGAGTGCTGTTCTTTGGTGAGTGTTCCTATTAGTGTGAGTGGCGTGCTGGTGAGTGTGGCCACCACCGGTCTCGCCAGCTCCGGCTCCGACATCTTCCTGTCCTTCCTCGAGGGAGTGCTGTTCTTTGGTGAGTGGGACGTTTTTACAACTAAGACAGCAAATAAGCTTACGGTCCACCTGATAGTAAGCAGGTTCCGTAGCTCTATTGACGCTTGCAACATACGGGGCATCACTCACATTTTACTGTCCCTTCGCCCTCCCCAAAGAGCTCTGGTGACCTTACTCACCGCAGGAACACAACACCAATGAATGTTATCTTATAGTACCTTTATTCGCCGCAATATGGCCGACTCATATTTTTCCGATCTGACTTTAACTGCGATATCAAAGGAAAAAATATGATCTAATTTATATCTAATTGTTTCCAGGCATGCTAGTGTACTGCTTGCTCTGCGTGAACAGCTACTACTTGATGCTGAAGAGTTCCGAAGACATGGAGGGGCCCAACAAGACCGAGTATTAGACAACACCACGTAAGAGGACCATTTAAACGATCGATGTTGCCCAGATAAGGGGCCCAAACGAACGGTACTATAGGCCTAAAATCGCAATATTCTGTGTTCATAATGACTTGATGTTAATAATATTAATAATTCGTTCATAGCAATAGCTGAATACTCAATTCAGACGTTAAACTTGAACTCAATAATCTAATCGACCGTCATCTACTGTAAAAAAAATATGAATCGCCGAATATGGCAATTTAAGATCCTGTATTGAATACAGTAGAACTCCAATTATCCGAACTCCGACTATCCGAATCGCCGATTATCCGAATCACAAAAAATTGTCCAAAAACTGCTCACCGTCAAGCGAATGCGTGACCTGGCTGCCCGAAAACGGTTGAAGACCGCAAAACAGCTTACATTGACGGAGATGTTTAAAAAACAATGATTTTTATTTCTAAACTTGTACATAAGTACATTTTATTTATATTTAAAACATGTGAAAATTTCATGTTTCTTTCATTTAATTCAATAAAAAAATAGTGCAATATCAAAACGTAGCTTTTATTCTCTCCAATGGCAATTTTTTTAAAAAAAAACCGATTATCCGAATATTTGATTATCCGAATGGGTCCCGGTCCCCATTAATTCGGATAATTGGAGTTCTACTGTACCTATAGATACCGTCACCCATCGATATAAACATACATATGTGTATTTATTTAGTTACTTTAAGAAAGCATTTAAAATTGAGACGCACAGTTTATTGAGGCTGGTTCGATCCTATGCAGATTTAAATATGAAAAACTCAGTGTCCATCTGAAATCATACAGTGTGCGTCAACTAACTTGTTGCCATAGTAACGGCGCGCCGCGGACACCCGTCGCCCGCACAAGTACCGCTGTCGCCCCAAGTACAATTCGAGGTCATCATTTTAATGATAGTTTTTAAAAGTTTGAATAAATTCTCTTCACGTATATATAAACAATGTGTGACATTCTTATCAGTTTGACATGCGTGTGTGCAATGTTTTGTTTATTAATTTTATGTATTTGTAAATTAATTCTAATGCATTAATTACATGAAAATATTAGCTTTCTGCACTTGTACTCAATATCAATTTTTATTATGCCATGTCTCACACTCTTCCGTAGAGACAATAGTCTAAGAATGGGAGCCGGGATATATAAAATTCTCGTGTCACAGTGTTTGTAACAAAACTCCTCCGAAACGGCTTGACCGATTCTTATGAAATTTTATGTGTATAGGTCTTAGAATAGGACGTAAACTATTTTTCTGTGGGATAGGGCAGGGTAGCACCACGCGAACGATGCCGCACCGGACAGCTAGTAATTATAAGTATAATTGTATACGAAAAATTATGAACGCGACTGTACATGCGCAGTCGATGCCATCTTGAGTCTAGTTATTTGACGCGCACTGTACCATGTGGTATTGGACATAAAGTCGAACTTTCGCCGCCACCCTGTTTGTATATTAACGTTGATTATGATAACTTATTTTTTTAAAGAATTATATGTCGGTTTACGCATAGCGTTACCGACTGTCCGCTTTATATATTTATTCGTATGTAACTACGGAACGGTGGCTTAGTCAGCTGGTTGGTGCCTGCGGAAGTATATTTTCTATTTTTAAAATTTCTAGTCAAGAATCGAATGTTTAAAAAATATTGTTTCGATTACTAAGAGCCTGTTTCACCATAGAATCATTGTCTAACGGGTAAATAGTCCCTGATAGGATTAGTAAAAAACTGGCCAAGTGCGAGTCGGACTTGCAAACGGAGGGTTCCGTACAATAATAATAATATTAACTAACTCAACTTTGCTATGAAATGAAAAAAACCCTAAAGAAAACTTATTTCTGTTGTTGTTATAGCGGCAATAGTAATACACATTATGTGAAAATTTCAACTGTCTAACTGTTACAGTTCATGAGATACAGCCCACTGACAGACAGACGGACAACCGAGGCTTAGTAATAGGGTCCCCTTGGCACCCTTTGGGTACACCAGCCTATAAATATGCCTAGAGGAGCCACAATTCCTTTTTTATACTACTAAGGTAGCAAACAAGCATGCGGCGCGATGGTAAGCGGTTATTGTAGCCTATACTCGCTGGCATCGTGGCCCTGCTATTTCTACACACCTCTCTTAAAGAACCTCATGATGTGATATTTCAGAGAATAGGCATATTATCTAGTAGTTAAGAGTTACCCAAAAATGGTGAAACAGGCCTATAAATTATATATTAGGTTGTCATTCCGTATATCTACACGTCGGTTAGCTAAAGCTGGCACGTTCAACACATTTACACGTTCCGCTTGTGTAGTGTCTGTGAATAAGCGCGCGGCGTCACGTCGCACTGCTTGCGTATCACGAGAAGTCCGTCTCTCTCGCACGCGGTCAACCTTATGAGTTTAAAGGAGACAGATATTGTTTTGCTTTTGTTACTGATCATAGAGTGTTTTTTTATGCATTTCGTCCATTAGAATTGACTGATTAATTAAAAGCAATAATGTAATAAAACATACTGTATCATGAAATTGCTTATGTGTGAGTACTGTGAACGTGCCAGTTTTCGGTAACCGACCCGCCCCCTAAAAAGGAAGCTAAAGCAATATTGTTTATGGAATAATTTTTCGAATTTACAGCAGGTCTTATGCAATTCATTAATTCCGAATCTATTATTGAATTGAATTGTATATAATGAGTGACTAGTATAACAAAAAATATTGTAATTATATTGCGTTGCTTCCTTTTTTTGCCCCTCTTGCAGATTGCTCCAATATTTGCCTTAACTGTTACAGACAGCTTAAAATTAAGTGCCACACTGTTTTATGAATGCCTAATGACGTAAATATTGCGTGTATATATATATACAGTGTTATTTATATAGATGTAAGGATATATAACCTTGTAATCTGTAGCTCGTGATGTCTCCTAGCCTCCTACTTTTTGATGTTTTTACAATTTTATTAATAGTTGACTATCAATGAACATTTATTATATATAACTGAGACTTGTCATTCGGTTTGTTGGTCATATTTTGTTTCAACGAAAAACTATATTTATTCTTCTTTGTTGAAACAAAATAATTAGTACCAATTCTTCCCACCTTCACCTGAAGGGCTCTTTAACGCTTATCTAAATATAATAATGTAGTGATTTAACGGTTTTCCACATAGATATACATCTAAATAGATGCCGCGAGTGTATGTACTTCGCGTGTCAAAATCTGTGCAAAAATGAGGCCGAATGTTCTTCTTTTGAAACTGTTTCGTGCGGACAGGGAACTCGCATAAGGCTACATGTCCACCAGAGATGTGTAGCGAAAGATATGTTTAGCTAAAAATAGGATAGCTTCATTTTCACGTTAAAAATCTAATGCCAGCCTAACTAAATCAATCTTCTGACATTATGGTAGGTACATAAAAAGTTAATCGCTTGGTTTTCATACGGATGGAGGGACTTGCGGTATCTATTTAGATTTATGTCTGTGTTTTTCGACAGCAAATAGCTACCTTATGACTTGCGGCATTTACTATTGCTATAACATGATAATGTTGTCGTATAAGAAGCGATTTGAGTCTGTTCATTGATATAACTGTTCCCTGGCTCATAGCTGCTCAGTATATTTACACTCTTGTTAATCTTATGAAGTGAGAGAATATGACTTAAAAAAAAAACAATATATTTCTTATTGTTTGATGAATAAAAAAGTATGTCAGACCCATTTAAATATGCCTACGAAAATATTCCACCCAGATCATTATGTAATGAGAATATTAGAGAAAAATAAACTGTATGCTCTTAGACATAAGATACATCTGTATCATGTAACAAATAACTATAGACTAAACTTAACCTAATAAGGTGTCTATGACATTCTTGTCCATGGCTCAAAAGTTTGTCAATGGTTTGTCTTCGCCGTGTGAATCTAAAGCCTGTACTGTATAACGGGAATCAAAATGTTTGTTGCCATATTAATAAAATGGGTTAATTGAAATTGAACCTTATGTCAAAGTTTCCAAAAATTGTTTTAGTCTCGACTCAAAATTCATATGGACAAAAGCCATGAGTAGCTTGTGAACGGGATACATTAGAACAGACCCGTCTACTTACGTTATTATTAAATTGTCTATGACTGTTTACTATAAGTGCTTTGCTCTGCCAAATTTGATAAAATTATATAATATTATTATGTAAGTGTACTTACAAATATATATGTCCATATAAAATATACAAAATATATGTGTGTTGACTTACTAATTACTTGTTTTATTGTAATTATAGACGATAATAATATTTTTTTTTTAAAAGTGTCCTATTCACAAAAACGATTCAGTTTTAGGCCGAGCTGAATGGTAATTAGGGTCAGTTCACATCGAGTCGCGACGCGGCACTTTTTTAGATACTATATAGAACTTTATTTAGTATACAAAAAGGTCAAACATTTCAGTTTGGGAATTTGAATACACCCCGCGGCATCACGCTGCGCCTCGAGACGTCACGTGTTACGTTAGCTTTTGACTGAGTTTAGTGATTGTTGACACCACAACTCATGCAATCGATAACCAAACGATAATGTTTTTATACCTGCCAATTGTTGTTGATGCACAGAATATTAGGTTAGCATAACTTAGCTAGAGGAAACGCATTGAAACAAATTCGGTGTATGGAAATAATCTGAATGATTTTGTGAACTGGTTTCTGATAAATGGTATATTGATTAGCCCGGGGACTCTACCGCGTAACTTTGGTGGTAATCGTAACGAACACCATTAATACATTTCATCCAATCAGAGCCCGCGAATGGTCATCGTTGCGTCGTATCGCGTGCGCGTCATTGGATGAAATAATTAATGGTGTTCGTTACGATTACCACCAATAATACGCAATAGCCCGGCAGTTTATGAACGCAAGTCTTTTAACATGTCCTACGAAAGAACAACCTATTCGTTATTCTGAACTCCTTGTTCTCGTAGTTAGTACAATATTGTAAAGACGCGTACAGTAGTACCCAACCTTAGTACCCAACTGATAAGGCGCGTCGTGAATCTTCGTTCGCACAGAAAATAAAGTATGGCCCCGAAGATTAACGTAAGAATGCTTAAAACTTACAATCAACCTTAGATCACTACTACAAGGTTCTATAATACAGTACAGCTGTTAGTTCCGTCTCATTCGCGCGTGAGGCCCCTCCGCACGGCGCGCGCTAACATGGCGGCAGCTGCCGACCAATAGAGGTTTCCCGCGCTTTGAAAATGTACAAAAAGTATCTTCTGCGCAGGTACATCGGTAAGCCATATCAGTTGGGTACTACTGTATGTAACCCTATCCTCGGTCGGACTACCGAAACTTCGAGCTAAATTTGTGTTCTGAGAAAAACAAGTTGTGTTTGTGTATGAAATGAAACGTCAAATATTTATTTATACAGTTTGTTTATTCATCGGAATAATCTTAAATATTACGATGAAGTTTCCACGTTACTTTAGTTTCGTTTAATTTAATAAATATATTACAACTCTATGCGGTAAGTACAGTGAATGCGGTAAGTACTTGACGAGGTTTATCAGTATTTTTTACAATTTATTTCTGAAAATACGAGTAACTTTTACATTATATTTTGTTTCTAAAACAAATATTGGGTGACAAACACAAAACACAACTAAGTATTAATTACATTGTATACTTTTGGAATGTTTTTCGATGTGCCATTCGATTTTACATAATTTTACAACAATATGGTACTCAAGGTCTATTTTATTGAGTATCTAAAGCCCGTCATACATGATAAGAACAAGCATGACATTAAGTAAGGACGTGTATTGCAGCTTTAATTTTTCATGAAATGGGCCTTAAACTTGATGTTACAGATTGTACGACGGGCTTTATTTAAACCATAATATCTAGTAGATACCTTTAGTAACGTACACGACTCTTGAAATGCTTATGTCTACATAATTTGTAGACACCAATTTACACCACAGAATTATAATTTCATTGAAATAATTCCTTATATTCTTTTTTATATAATTCGAATCGTTTGTTTTCTAAAAGGGTCCAACATTTGCTATATACTTTAGTACCGACTTTATTACATTCTAATTCGATTTACATAGTCTTTCTTGCCTCGAGAAATCTTACGGCCCAAATACAAGGCGCAATAAGATTAAATAATACTAATTAATTAAGGGGAACATTATACAATAGTATTGATGTAAGTTACGATTCATATTAAATAGGTAAGCAAGCTTACCTGCAGTGATATAATTTAACTTATCACAACATTAATATAATATATTC
The DNA here is from genome assembly GCA_951394255.1 of Polyploca ridens. Classification (NCBI taxonomy): domain Eukaryota; kingdom Metazoa; phylum Arthropoda; class Insecta; order Lepidoptera; family Drepanidae; genus Polyploca; species Polyploca ridens. The sequence goes on from OX596257.1 coordinate 15,696,279, forward strand.
TTTAATATCAGGAGCTTCATACATGTCAAATTTAGAATTTATTTTCTAAAAGGACTTTAATTATGAACTAAGCATATGTTGTTACAGTAGTACCCAACTGATATGGCTTACCGATGTACCTGCGAAGAAGATACATTTTCAAAGTGCGGGAAACGCTATTGGTTGGCAGCTGCCGCCATGTTAGCGCGCGCCGTGCGGTGGGGCCTCACGCTCGAGTGAGTCGGAGCTGCACTGTATTATGAACCTTATTGTAGTGATCTAAGGTTGATTTTAAGTTTTAAGTATTCTTTCGTTAATCTTCGGGGGCATATTTTCTTTTCCGTGCGAACGAAGATTCACGACGCGCCATATCAGTTGGGTACTACTGTAATATTTTATAAAGCCGCATTGATTTTTCTTTTTAAGTAAAACCGAAGCGTAACTTACACCAATACAATAATCTAAGTGCTGGGGGGAGCTTTATACAACGTTTCTAACACTCGCTACACAGATAAATACTTAACTAAAGGTATTGCACGAAAACAGAGAACGTTAGATAAATACGCGTAGAATAATATCAACAATGTACATAATTACACTTACTAATATAACTAACGTATAGTTTTTGAATCGACCAATCGCAGCGCACTGTCACGTGGTGGGAGCCAATCAGGACGCGTCGCCGACCACGTGGTCACGTACACATCAACAGATACTGTGTGTAGAGTGGAGGTTATATGAATTTCGATTTTCAAAAACATAGCTGCTCATTAGAAAACTACTTGCGGTTTTCAGTCGAGTTTGACTAAATCTATCAAAACTCCTTTTCAAATTAGGTTCTCTGGGAAGTCTTCAAAGGAACCCTTATAGGTGAAGATGGCCAAAGCCTTTTAAATGCAGTTGTCGGTGACGAATTACTAATATCAAGTAAACAACCAGTCCAGTATCTACATCCGCGCTCCGCGAGGTGACTACTGATGCATCTGATGTCAGTACAGGTGGTTGTGCGTGTGTGGCGGGGCGTGGGGGGGCGGGGGTGGGGGGTGGGTGTGGGGGGTGTGCGCGTGAGTGTGTGTCGTGAGCGGCGGGGGGCTCCGTGCCCACGTCGATGTCCCCCGCGCCCCTCCGCGCCGGGGCCCTCCCTCCTCGCTCGCGGGGCCCCCCCGGACCCCCCACCACCCCCCCACACCAGGCACACACATCGACCGCGACATGCCTCGCACCTGCAACAATACATACCATTATTAAACACGTGATTAAAGGAGGTGTT
>OX596257.1:15697727-15925998 GCA_951394255.1 Polyploca ridens
CAAAAAAATATGATGACATTGAATCCAAATTTGCGGTCTTTGAGCAGCATAGGAAAGAGGATCACGTTGTCATAAAGTCGCTAGAAAAACAATGTAACACTCTGCAGTTAAAACTTGATGACATCCAACATGATAACAACTCTAAGGAGCAGTGGGCTAGATCGAAAAATATAGAATTAAAAGCCATACCCCAATCCAAAGATGAAAACCTTCTAGATATTGTGTGTAAAATTGGTGAGAAAATTAGCTACCCTATCACTAAAAATCAACTAGACTTTGTAACAAGAGTGCAATCTAGGGAACAAAACCAACCTAAACCTATAATTGCCTGCTTCAACAATAAATATATAAAAGAGGATTTTATCGCTGCCGCCAGATCATCGCATAAAACTACTCCGCTAGTTCCTTCGGCACTAGGTCTTCCTGGGACTCACAGGATCTTTGTCAATGATCACCTTACCAACTCCAACAAGGCTCTTCTGTCATCCACGAAAAAGTTGGCTAACGAACGGGGTTTTCAATTTGTATGGGTCAAACATTGCAAAATATATGCCCGCAAGAATTTTTCGTCACCGGCATTATTAATAACAACAGAAAAGGACTTATCAAAATTGGTTTAATATTATACTGTAAACACTGTGTAGATGTACTATGGTTCGTTTTAATCCTGTTTGAAATTGAGTTTTTTCTTGATGTACTCATAAATTTCACTAACACTACTTACAAATTTATTTACGGAAATTATAAACGCTGGACAAATTTAGGTATTACGTCTTATAATATCAATTATGCTTTGATTTCATTTTTTATAAAGCTTAACTGTACAACTACTTTTTACAAATGTGCCGTGTCGCTTGCTGGTCAGTCGGGGTATTGCTTTGCGGGCATAGCCTTTCATAAAATAGATTCCATTTTTATTGTGTTTTATGTCTATTGTTATAAATTAACCTTGATGTCCAATACCAATGGCGTCCCTTAACCTATACTATCAGAATGTACGTGGTCTACGTTCTAAAACTGATGCTTTGTTCAGGATGGTCAGCCTTAACTCTTATGATGTCATCTCCCTTTCCGAAACGTGGCTTCTAGACAGTATATCTGACGCCGAGCTGTTTGATGATCGCTACTTAGTTTGGCGGCGTGATCGGAACTACCTTCGCACAGGGCAAAGCCTGGGTGGAGGGGTATTGATAGCAGTCAAGCGTGAGTACACTGTAATAGATAGGAAGGACTGGGCAAGCTCAGCAGAAGATATCTGGATCACTATATCAGTGCGCAATAAACGACCACAGATATCTTACAATATCAATATATGCACTATTTACTTAGTAGATGAGGGAGGGAGAGGCAACAAGCACAAGGTACAACTAGAGAACTTTATGGATAGGTTAACTCAGTTAGTTTTAGCGCATCCACTTGACAAATTTATTATTTTGGGTGACTTCAATCTACGGAACCATATTGATTGGGTTAAAAATTCCAGTGACACTGAACTGAAACCTATACTAACGTCAAATATTGAGTACTTGGGTAACTTTATAGATAACTTATACACATGCAATCTAAGTCAGTACAATAATGAATTCAATCATAATCAACGGATATTGGACTTGGTTCTATCGAACGATGCTGTTACAGTTCATGCATGTGACTCTCCCCTTATAAGGGAGGACCCACATCACAAGTCGATATGTATAAGCGCTAATTTCATTGAGCTACATACACTTTCCCAGGAACGTAGAACAAAGTATATGTTTAACCAGGCTGACTACCCGGCTATATCATCTGAACTAGCAGATACGGATTGGGTGAATATTCTTACCAACAAAACGTTTGAACAGGCGGTGGCCTTATTTTATGAACGACTCTATGAATTGCGCGATAGGTATGTACCTAAGAAAGTTATAACTTCAAAATCATATCCAGCTTGGTACAATACCGCACTGTTAAAAGTACTGAAGGAAAAACATAAATTTCATTCTAAATATCGTACTTATGGCAACCTGTCTGACTACCAATCTTTTTCACTTCTTCGTCAACGTGCTGTGTTATTAGAAAAAGATTGCTTTGATATATACATAGCCAAAATTGAAGATTATATTACAAAAGATCCGAAGGCTTTTTGGTCCTACATAAAAAGCAAAAATAAGTCCGGGTCTTATCCTAACAGAATGTCGTACAATGATGAAACAGCGGAGACTGGGCAAGGTATTAGTGACCTATTTGGTCGCTATTTCGCTTCGACATTTAACAATCCTAGCTTATCACTGACAGATGACTTGTCGAACGTGATTTCCTCCTTTTCTGGTGCGGGTATTGGTTCAGTCAACGTGGACTCTACGGAAATCTTGAAGTTTCTTAAATCTCTTGACCTATCAAAATCTGGCGGTCCAGATCATATACCTCCAATTTATATTGTGAAATGTGCTGATAGTCTCTTAATGCCAATTTGCATTCTTTTCAACCGATCACTGACGGAAGGCCTGGTCCCATCAATATGGAAGTCTGCATTCGTAACACCAATTTTTAAGAAGGGTGACAAATCCAGGGTGGACAACTATAGACCCATTTCGAAGCTTTGTCTATTCGCTAAAATTCTGGAAAAGATTGTCTATAATCAGGTCTATAGTGTGTTGAATAGCAGTCTTAGTGAGGATCAGCATGGTTTCCTTAAAGGTCGCTCCACCGTATCTAACCTCGCAGTAGCCAATGATTTCATAACTGCTGGCATGGAGCAACGTGCTCAAGTCGATGTTATATATACCGACTATACTAAGTGTTTCGACCGTATTGACCATTCAATGCTACTACAGAAATTGGCGGTGGCTGGGATACATGGTGATCTTCTCAGATGGTTCATGTCATACATTTATAATCGTAGCCAAGCTGTAGTTCTGAGTGGATTTACATCAACTTGGACTCCTATTCCATCTGGTGTACCCCAGGGTTCATTATTAGGACCGTTGTTATTTATAATATTTATAATGGACATAAAACGCTGTTTTCTGAATTCTAAGATTGTTTTGTTCGCTGATGATATGAAGGTATTAAAGGTGGTGTACAATGCAAGGGATGTTGATGACCTACAGGCCGATTTGTATAGATTTCAAGCATATTGCTTACATAACAAACTGGATCTCAATGTATCTAAGTGCTTTTATATGTCGTTTACACGTTGCCACCAAACAGTTGACCTAGGATATAGGCTCAACAATGAGAACCTAGCGAGAGTACATGAGATTAAAGATTTAGGTATAGTCCACGATGCGAAACTCTTGTTTGATAAACATATTGACTGCATTGTGAAAAAAGCATCCAAGGCTCTAGGGTTTATTTTGCGAAGGTCATTCCATTTCCGTAGCTTAAAAACAATTAAAATCTTATACTGTGCCTATGTTCGAAGTCACCTGGAATACGCTTCTCAGATTTGGAACCCTCAGTATAAATTTTATAATTCACGCATTGAGCGTATTCAAGGAAGATTCCTCAGATACCTTGATTTTAAGACCCATCAGTTTTCTACGGATTACCATCACAGATGTAAAAAGTATCACTTTCTACCCCTTGAAACCAGAAGAAATATAAATGACATCTGTTACCTAGCGAACATTGCTCAGGGTCGGGTTGACTGTCCTGAATTATTGACGAAAATCAACCTAAGAACGAATACTCTTCGATTACGACAGCGAGGTATTCTGAATGTCCCTTCGACAAAGACCAAGTATAGAGCCAACACATTTGTTTTGCGCGCCTGCAACTCTTTTAACGAATTATCTTATGATATAGACCTGTTTTGTTCAAGCACTGCATCAATTAAAAGACTCACATGTAGTAACTTCTTTGGTACTACTAAAACTAACGAAGACTGCTAGCTTTTGAATTTGTTAGTTTCTCTTCAATATTGTATTGAACTGTCTTCATATAATTCTTAGTTAAGTATTTATAGTCTGTTTTCTAACACAACTAACTTCTAATTATCTGCATAAAAAATGTACATATATCTTATATATAGGTGGAGATTTGTAAATGGCATAGGATCATCTATATGTTTATTTTATCGTTGAAATGAAGCTGTAAATCTTCCTAAGAGTAAATAAATAAATAAATAAATAAATAAATACGCAAGTCTTATACCTCATAAATAGGTTTTAGACTATATAAATACGATATTTCGTACTCCCGCCATTTTTACCACGCCAATCGTGATAAAAAGTAGTTAGGTAGTCAATACCGCCGCCGCTCCTCCATATTTTTAGGACTTAGATTTTATAGGTACCGATTCGTATCTTATTATACGAAATCATATGGTGTACTAATAACCGCAATACGTACTTACTATTTGTACTATTACTACGCATATAATTGCATTCTATGAGCCTTGTCTGTCGACTTGAAATAAACTTTCATACCTATATAGGTAGGTGCCTAAACTGTTGGATATACCTACCTACTTATCTACGTCATTTTACTTTAATTAGGTAATTTTGCAATTTATTATTACGCAATCTTTCACAATGGAAGCTATTGAAACTAAAATTAAAATATTGGAAGCTAAAAATGAAGCTATTTTTGAACAATTATCGTTCTTATATGATTCTTCTAAGAATGTTTCCACATCCGCGAGTGCAGACCTTCGTTCCTCAGAGACATTCATGGCGGACACTGAAATTATTAGTACAATTCGTCATGAATTTAATGCCAATTTAGATACAATTAACGCGTTAAATATGCAACTTGATCCAGAATATAAGATTGATTATAAAAAAATGATTTCCTTTGATACAGTGTACACCCGAATAGAAAGGGTTCGTTCTCTTATCGTCAGTAAGACAAATACTACGTCGAATGTGTCTGCGCAGAATACTATTCCGTCCCAATATAAAGGTCGTATCAAACTACCACCAATTCAAATTCCGTCATTTGATGGAAAAATAGAAAATTGGCCCGGCTTCTTTGAATCTTTTAAATCTAATATACATTCAAATCCTGATCTTTCGAATTCTCAAAGAGTACAATATCTTGTAGGTAAATTAACAGGAAATGCTTTAAAAATCACGGCAGGTATTATACCGTCCGGTGATAATTATAATTCTATTTGGGACAGCTTAGTTCAAAAATATCAAGATAAAAGAGCATTAGGCTCACACTACATGTCTAATTTATTCAATATTAAACCCGCATTAAATAATTCCGCGTCTTTAAATACGTTCATTGAAACTTTCCACGCTTCTGTATCTGCTTTGGAACAGTTAGGTATTGAAGATATGAAAGATTTTATCTTACTTTCTTTAGCTTTAAAGAAGTTAGATCCCGCAACCGCTAATTCCTTTGAAATGTTTATGAGGAATAAAGAAATTCCTTCTTATAAGGATTTTGTTGATTTTATTAAATCGCAAGTAAAAATATTAGACCGCACTTCTACGCCAATTGCTGGCTCCGCGCGAACCGCCCCAGTCGGTAGCAACCTTAATAATCCGCCCGCTTCTCGGTCTCAACCGCGTAATTCAAATACAGTCCAACATGCTTTCCTTGCACGCAATAATAATAATAAAAGCACTTGCTTATTTTGTAATAAATCTGATCACTATCAGATTTTTTATTGTTCCTCTTTTAAAGCACTTAATACTAAAGATCGTTTAGATTTTGTTAAATCTAAAAGAGGCTGTGTAAACTGCCTCAGTATGATGGTATTTATTACAGTAAAACTTGTAATAAATACCATCATTCTCTTTTGCATTTGGATAGCAATTCGCAATCGCAACAAATAATTTCTGACTCGCGTCCCTCTCACTCGGCGCGTCTTGATAATAGCGATAACCGCATCGCGCCGTCCGCCGCCGCCAGCGCCGCGCCGCGACCGCTCCCGTACGCAGCCTCGCCCGCGCATCCGACCGCGTCTCCTTCTAACGCTACGGACGCTCCGCAACCGGTGTCGCTATGCACCCGAGCGCGAGTTGATAAGAATAATGATAACGAACGCGATTCTTTTAATAAATTAAATCCTTCCCATACTACTGTACTTTTATCAACCGCTCAAGTTTATGCGTCTAATAAGGACAATAAATATATTTCAGTTAGATGTTTAATAGATAACGAATGTCAAAACAACATAATTACAACTGCCTGTTGTAAACAACTAAATTTAAATATAATACCGCTTAGCAATTCTTTTATAAAGGGTGTAGGATCCACTTCGCGTCCTATTCACGGCTACGTTCAACTTAAAATAACCGCGAAAAATAAAAAATATTTTTATAATATTACCGCTCTTGTCGTTGATTGCATTACTGACAGGTTACCGACTGAATATGTTGAGACTTCTATAGTGCAACATTTAGGTAACTTACCGCTCGATGACCCTCTGTGGCACATCCCCGGAGAGGTCGAAGTAGTTCTCGGGGCACAATTGTTCCCATTTTTATTATTAGGTCAAAAAATTATTGCACCTCCCGCTCCTTCTGCCCTTGAAACCGTGTTCGGTTATATTCTTATGGGTGACGTTCCCGCTAACTCTAATATTAATAAAAATGCATCCACTTATTTTAATACCGCGACTTTTTTCATTTCTGGTCCCAATGACCTTACTATTTCTTTAGATGATTCCCTACTTAAGTTTTGGGAGCTCGAAGAAATTCCCGCGCAAAAATTTATGAGCTCGGCCGAAAAGGAGTGTGAACAGCTGTTCTCTCGTAACTTCTCACGGGACTCCGCAGGCAGATATTGCACCGCGTTACCTTTTCGTGAGGATCCTGACGTGTTAGGTGATTCCCGTTTCGTTGCTCACCGCCGTTTACTTGCTTTGGAGCGTACCAAGCTACGCGATCCACAGCTACGCGCTAGTTATAATGAGACTTATAGTGCTCGAACCGCTATTGATAATATATTCGCATTCTCCGATTCTAAAATTAATCTGTCATGGATTCAAAAAGTTAAATTATCTTCCCCTCTTAAAAAACTTGACCTCTTTATAGATCAAGATAAAATTATTAGAATTGGAGGTAGACTTTCAAATACAAATCTTCCGTATGAAGCTCAGCATCCCGCTCTTTTACCTAAACATGACCACGTTACTCATCTTATTATAGAGTATTTTCACCGTGCTCATTGCCATACTGGTGCCAATCTTCTGAGCTCACTGTTGCGCCAGAAATATTGGATACTGTCCGCTAGAAGTGTCATTAGACACAGAGTACATTCATGTAACTTTTGTTTTAAAAATTCCCCTTCATTTCTCAGCCCAAAAATGGCTGATTTACCCTCTTGCCGCGTTCAGGAGACCAAAGCGTTTGTGCATACGGGTGTTGACTATGCTGGACCCATTAAAGTAACATTATGTAGACGCAGAGGTCAAAAGAGCCCAAAAGGCATATATTTGTTTGTTTATATGCTTAGTAACCAAAGCTGTACACATCGAATTGGCAACTGATGTGTCATCAGATACTTTTATTTCCGCTTTTATGCGATTCATTTCCCGTCGAGGACCTGTTTCTTTTCTTTACTCCGATAACGGAACTAACTTTGTCGGAGCTAAAGCTCAATTACAAGAACTACTTACCGATCAGTACCGCATTGAATGTAAAATGATTCCACCCCGCGCCCCACATTTCGGAGGATTGTGGGAATCTAATATAAAATCGATTAAAACTCATTTATACCGTGTTATCGGTTCGCAGCTCCTCACATATGAAGAGCTCCTCACTGTTCTTACCCAAATTGAAACAGTCTTAAATTCTAGACCGCTTTGCATTTTATCTGAAGATCCCTACCCGGAGCCTCTTACTCCCGCTCACTTTATAATGGCTTCACCATTGACTTCATTGCCGCTTCAGAATGTGTCCGAGGAAACCATATCTTTACGTTGTCGGAAACAATTATTAGATCAGATGGTGTGTAGCTATTGGAAGAGATGGCGTATAGAATATTTACATAATCTTCAAGTTAGACAGAAATGGCTCATTGATAAAAATAACATTAAGATTGGTACTGTGGTTCTTATACATCAAGATGATATTCCCCCTTTACGTTGGCCGTTGGGCATAATATCACAAGTTTATCCTGGCAAGGATGGAAATATCCGCGTCGCTTTAGTAAAAACTTCAAATGGATCATTCAAAAGACCCATTGTCAAGTTATGTCCATTACCCTCACAATAAAAATTAATCATACCGCATCTTATATTCAGTACTTTAGTAATTATTATAATCTGTAATTAGTTCTTATAATTAATTATTTTTTCTTTCTTTTGAGAACACTACGTATTCTCAAGGCGGCGGAGGATGTTTAGGCCAAAATACCTATAATAATATTTATAGTAGAAACCTACTCATATTGAGTATCAATGACGAGCCTCTGCTTCCCGATTCCTCTCCTTTTCCCACATCATATGTGTGAGCGAGAAAAGAGCTTCGGGAATCTTCTACATACTTCGGCGACGCATCGCCAAGCGCGTGTGTGCGAGTAAAACGAGACGCGCGCCTCGCAACATTCAGTACGAAAGACGCTACAGACCGAGGAGCATTAAAACTTTGTGATTTGTTGTGAAGTGGTGGTGCTCATAATCATTGGATTGCCATAGGAGTTCCTGGTAAGTCCTTACCTTTATCCTGGGAGGCTCCTCGTTTTCCATATTGATATTTTAACGCAAAAACCCACCAGGTAGTACATAATATATATTCCCCAAAAATGGACTTAATTCCATTAAATACTGTAAATATGTTGAGAAATACCATATTCAATTTGAAATAAAATTACCGCAAAGTATACGGTTACTAGGCACGTGCACAGACTAGAGCTAGGCGCAAGCCGCCATCGCCCCACCCCTTTACTCCCTCGTACTCCCGTTGAGTATTATGTCTACACTTTAACTTATTACATGATTTTCAAAATTTTAATTTTTTAATTTTTATTATATAAAAAAAAAAGTATTTCTTTTATATTTTTTTTAGCACCAGTATCATTTGTATTATCGACCCTGAGTCGCTCGTCGCTGACCAAAACAACGACCTGTATATAGTTTGCAAACCTGAAGAGGTTACACGGTAGGTACAGCTACGTACTGTAAGGCTACAGTGTCTAAACCTTTTGTGAGCTACTCGCATGATTTTATTCCGTATTTTAACATGCGCAAACATCCAAAACCTCTCACGATAGAGTTGTGGGGAGTTTATACGGTTGAAATCTCTCTATCTATCTATTTGCAGCTGCACTAGGTATACAGTAAGTTTTGTGTGCTTACCACCTTTGACCACTGTCTCTCTTATGGTCACACTTTAACTGTTTTGTTTCAGATTTGACAAAGTTAACCGATATACTGCCCACCCAACTAGCCATAACTTAAATCCAAGAAGCATGTAATAAAGTGTGTCTCACCAAACTCACCGAGAAGCCAGGGTGCGACCGAGTCGTTCTCCTTGGCGCTCTTGAGGATGGTCTCCGGCAGCGGCAGCGAGTGGCGCACCATGGCGCCGTACAGCCCGTACTCCGCCATTATCGTCGACCGGCCCCAGCACTTCTCCGTCTTGCGCCACTTCGCCCGACGGTTTTGGAACCACACCTGAAATGTTGGTCATCTTAGTAATGGTCCACAATCAAGCTTTATTATGAACTAGATACAGATTGTTTATATTATTATGAATTGTATATATTAACAATTTTCGGATTTTTTCCTATACTGAAAGACTTTGCTTCTTGCGAAATTTCATGATTCTAGTTCAACGGGAAGTACCCTATTAGGTTTTGATGAGTGCGACATAAATGGCCATATCTTTTGATTGCGTTGAATTAGAAGCTTGAATTTATTACACCTCCCGGGGCCAATAGTATTTGATATTAATTTATACCTCTTTCCGTTCCTGAGAAACAGGGTCTTGACATACGGACGGACAACAAAGTGATCCTATAAGGGTTCCAAAAATTCAAAAAAAAATTCAAAAAAATTCAAAAATTCACTACTAAACTAGTGTTCTATAGAATATGTAAATAAGACAGTATTAAGCTAACTTGAAGGTCTTCTAAGAACACAAGTGTACCAATGTTCATCTAACATAATTATAATTTATCAGTCTGAAAATCGAAGTAGTGAAGTAAAATACCAATAGAATAGTACATAAGCCGTCTAATCGTCCTCAGCGAATAGGTAATAGTAAGTAAGCATAGAAAACAAACCAATTAGTGAGAACAAAACGTAACTAAATTAAATTTTCAAATTCGGCTCGAGAGTCGGCGAGTGTTTGCCTACCTACTTGCAATTAGGGTTGACACATGTTGAAAATGGTCGAATGTGGTGGACTTGTTAATTTCTACAATTATAATTGATCGCTTCTGTGGATGTGTTTTGCTTTATTGAAAAATAAAACATATCTTCACGCACCAAGAATTTTTTTCCATTGACTACACAAATATGAATTTATTTCAAGTTCGAATTTGACAGATGATGAGATAATTGTTTTTTTTTTATTAATTGAACTATTTTTATAGTCCTTTTCTCAAAATCAAATTAATATATGTCATCAAAATTGATCGAGACCTCCGGAGACCAGCGGGCGGGGAGCTTTTTCCACCAACGCGTCAGCTTGGCTATCCAAAGAGGAAACGCTGCCAGCCTTCTGGGAACCCTGCCGTTAATCGGAAGCAGCGGCAGGCTTGAGGAAATTTTCTATATATAGATTGTATTTTGTACATATTTGTTGTAAATAAAGAATTAATAAAAAAAAAAAAATTAATATAAATAATAATATCCTAGTTTCTAACGATACAAAAGTACCAAATTCAGTAGATTGCCAACCCTAGTCACTGAGTGCCGACCGCACAGAGGCGCCGCGTCTCCCGCCAACAAAACAGTTAATTTCTAATTAAATTTGTTAATTAAACTCGATCCGTGCGCACTCCGCGCAAATTAATACCTCTCTAGTATTATATTACTACAGGGCTATCTACATACCTAAGCCAGGTATGTTACATAGTCGGTATAATTGTTAATTGAGTAGATACAGGTTGCACGCTTTGTTTATTTGAAATTGTTGGATACTGCAAAATTCTCCTAATCTTTGGATTATGTTTATTCTAAAATTATTTTATTTTATTAATATTAATTTATTTTTAAAATTAGCCTAAAGTCAGGATCAATACTGATATCACTATCAGTATTGATCCTGACTTTAGGCAAATCCCTGTATATCCCTGGGTCACCCCAGGAATATACAATAATAATGTTTGTATTTCTAGATAGAGAAATCTATTTTGTCTTCCACCGGCTATGAATTTAATTAGAAATAATTTCTTTGTTAAAAATTTCATTTTTAATACAAGCTTTTTTTGAGTGACTGTACATTTTGTTGACTGTACTTGCATTGTCATCCAATACACTAATGTATACAAATATCAAGTAAATCCGACCACTGGAAGTGGGTGAAATTCGACTTGCAAGCTCCCACCCGAACAAACATATATACATACGAGTACATTGCAAGTTAAATAAAAGCTTGTAAAAAGAGTCAAAGTGAAATCAGCTTCGTTTGTGATCAGAATCATTCATTCAGTAATACAGCTTTTTGTAGAATTTTGACATAAAATTCTAAAATTTTTGTGAAGCAGGGTACAAATTATTGAGTAATAATTATACAATACTGTATTTATATTAGCATACTTTTAATTTAGTTTAAAATTTAATTCTTCCGGAAACTTAATCTCATTGTAGGATTCGAACCCGCGACCTTCGTTATGATCATCTACATCAAATTACTTCCTTATTTTTCCTGAAACCATAATTATCTTATAAGCTGAAGAGTTTTTGGGGACCAGAAAAACGATTTAACATTAATTGATTTATATATTTTTTTAATAATTAGTCAACCGCAAATAAATCTTATTTAGCACGCTTGCCGGCGGGTGTCCGGTCTCCGGTGTCCGCAGTGTCCGGCGGGCGGGTCCTCGTTATTGATTGGAGGCCGCGACCCGGTGACGCAGTAATTGCGGGCCCCGGCGAGATTAGGCCGGACTTTTACTAGATTAGGCCGTAACCTCCGAGACTGTGTAATTGTTTACGGATAAGGGAATTAACGGAACTTGTTCCCTTCAGGCGAGACTTTCGAGATACTACTGAGGGCTGCAGAAGACTTAACAGGATCAACAATTTGGGGTCACTTAGCGAGATTTGCTTGTATGAAGGGTTAATGGTATCGAATACATGGTTTTCTGCAGCGTGATATTTTGATGGATTGTAAATTTGTAATTATATCCTACAAGTCTAACAATACAACGCAATAATAAGTTTATTTGCCAGTCTGGGGGCAACTGGCAGATGATATATGCTCCCATTTATCTCAGTAACGTGGGTATGGTAGAGTCAATAAGAATGTTTACATTAATAAGTACCTTATCACGTCCTAAATTGAATGAATGAGTTTGAGTTTAATGGATTATAAGTTATTCAGACACCATTGACAATATTTTGGCCACAGAATTGTCCATAAAAGGTAGACCATGCTGGCATTGCTGGCCCAGAAGAACGAGGCGTGATTTCCCTTGATTTTAAGAGTCATACACATTTTTCTATGTACCTAATCGTAACATAAAACTAGTAAAAAAAACCGTCGTAATACAAACTAATACTAATAAACTCTCCAGCTTCACAATCATCAGCTACAGTATTCAATGGTAGGAGGCAATTAAGTTGCGTCTCCGCGCGGATAATGTCCAATAAACATACCGACGCCACGCGTGGAGGTACCTTCATACCTACCGGTAGAGACCTACTAGTGTTGTTCCGTGCTGATGGATATGTGCATTATTGTGCATACCTATGTGGTTATCCGAGTTGTTTCATGCTGGTGGATATGTGTATTATTGTGGATACCCGATTTGAATTTCATAATTTATTTACTAATTTACTAAAATATCAATCTGTTTCCAATATTTCAAAGCTATAATTATCGTATTAATTAAAATTTTACGTAACATAATAGTTAATATATTCTCATAATTTGAATAATTAAAATCTGCTGAATATGAAATGTGGTAAATTATTTGATTTAGATATTTCTGATGTTATTAATTCCGTAATTTGTTTGACAAAGCCTACTGCAGTACGTGCAATGGTAATTAAACGTGAATTAAAATAAAATATTGAAAATTATCATCATTGATAGGACGGTTGGTATGGAGATTAGATACAGCGACACCATCTTGTACAAACATTTGCATTAGTCTGGGGATAAATAGTTATTATACAACTAGTAGGTATATGGGATCTGGCTACCATAGCACAAGCTTTGCTTAGTTTGAATGTCTACGGATATTTTGATGATCAGTCAGATATCCGCTCACACGCCTCGTCTCCTCCCTAGCTGACAACGCACGTATCTCCGAATTTACTAATTAACATACACGTACAAAGGTTCTGTATAATTGTTAATTTGGCAGCACATTCGCGCGTTAATGATGCGTAACGTTACCGTTTCAAGCGAATTGCTCGCACCAGACAATTTATTACTCGTGTGTGACAATCGCCACGCCAACCAGACCTGCCGCGCTCCCCTCCGCAGTTAATATTCCAGACAAAAGAAGGGAACACGGGGGCTTACTAAGGATCTGCGTAGGATGGTCGCATTAGTTTAAGGGTAGTATTTGTAATGCTTGTGAAACAATTTGTTGGGTGTCGGTGTGATTGTACTGGCTTCTGTTTTGTGGAGGTTGAAAAAAAGGATTGGTACAGATAATTGTTTATAACATACCAAATTACCTATGAATAGATAAGATTGAGACGTCAGAAATAATGTTGTTTTACGTTGAACAATAACATAACTAGAGTTTTGATTGACAATTCTACAGTGGTACCTATGTGATTATAACGAAAAAACTGCCTTTCAATTTCATGACGACAGATATAAAAGCCTTACTTCCATGCTTCAACCAAAGATATGAAGCAATAGCAATATATATTTTTTATCGGTAACAAATGCAAAATGAGCAGATCACATATTCAGCCAAGAACTGGCATGCAAAAATTATAAAAGTAAAAAATTCTATAGGTGTAAAAGCTCACAAAAATATTAAATACATTTT
Organism: Polyploca ridens; assembly: GCA_951394255.1. Taxonomy (NCBI): domain Eukaryota; kingdom Metazoa; phylum Arthropoda; class Insecta; order Lepidoptera; family Drepanidae; genus Polyploca; species Polyploca ridens. The sequence goes on from OX596257.1 coordinate 15,711,789, forward strand.
ATTAACCCTAAGTCCATAAAATTATTCAAATAAATCATCTTACAACACAAACACCGAGCCACAAATAACAGCTTTATCAATATTGTAACAATATCAAAACATAAAAAAGCCGAACACCACCCTTGTCAAGCCCATTGTGTGTCGTAATCCATTGTAACGAGCGAATAAAGGGGATAATGCACCGTTTACACTGGATGCTACGTCGCGTCGCGTCGCTGAGACGAGGTGCTAAGTGAATACACACCCCAAGGGAGCTGAGCTGCCACCTCGGGGATGGAATCATTTAATTTGTTAACTTATAAAACATATCGCTTAAATCTTTAGTGGATTAAATTTAGTTTTTTATGTCAATAGGTTGATGGACAGGCAGACGGTCCTGATGGTAAGTAGTCACCAACACTTAAGGTCATTTGCATTACCAGCATGTGTTGCCGTACTTGAAGAGCAGATCCACAGCAGGTAAAACTGTAATGGGGACCGACTAAATCGTTAACCCTTTCGCACCTGAATAATACGATAATGAGTTAATTTTGTCTAAAATTCTACAACGTAGTCTACACACCTGGTTGTCACGAACGTGCTATGCACTATCTAGAAGTTGTGTAAATGGTATATTTTCTAAATATGTTTTCCCATGATACTTACCGTACATAATAAGATTTTATAGAAAAGAAAAAGTTTTGAACGGAAAAAAATCTCAGGTGCGAAAGGGATATGGACGATCAAGGTTCGAGGATCTGAGGATGAACTCCACATCTTCAATGAGTGTCACGAGGGTAGAATTTAATAAAAGTTTGACAAAAGGTTTTAATTAAATACTGTTGATTTTATATGTGGGTCGAGGAACATCCGAAATAAGAACAAAAGAGTAAGAAACGTTTTGATTCGCGATATAGCTAAGTTTAAACAGCTGGCAACACCAACCGTCACTAGTGACGAATTTATAGATGATATATGATGGTAACATAGTAGTAAGAGTTACTGTAGTAGAAATATCACTGAAGGAAGTTTCTGAAGATGGATTGCAGAAGAAATTAATGCTGGGAAGAGATTTCGCTCTACAAGTGCTGAAGTTAAATAAATGCGATTATGCAACAAAAATGAAATTTTCAAAAACATTTTCTTATCAAAATAACGTAAGTAATAGTAGTCATGCTATAATGGTTTATTAGAAACCATACAAGTCAATTTATGAACACATATTTTGTTGTAAACCATGAAAGATTCTCATGTCGTAGAGTTACTAATAGAAGACTTTGAAATCCAGCAATTTCTAAATCCAGAAACTGGTGGTGTGAAAATCATTGTAAGGCATAACACTGAGAGTACCCGCGATGTTGGATCGGTGGATGCCACTCCGGCGACCACTCAGCGCTCTGACAGGCATGACGCGGCATCGCGCGGACACTCCGCGGTTTCATTAAGAGGACTCAATTCGTCATACTTTTCATACAAAACCCCTGTACTTATTATGGCGTTGTTAAACATTTTTCGTTAGATATTTTGAACAAATTAGTATCTTGTGTACTATATCTAGCCTTGTATCTTGGCGTAATTTAAAAAAAGTGTGAAACAAATTCAGTCAAAGCCTCCGAAAAACAGCGTTTTTGCCTGAACTTTGGCCATATCTAATGTACCTATAAATTGTAAAAGTAAAGAAAACATTTAGATACCAGGCTTGCAAATGTATTGGAGATTCTAAATAACTAACTTTTTTTTCACAAACTTGTAAGATTTTTTCACAAGAAGTATACTCCTGGAACAAGTTTTATGAATGCGAAATGATGAATGACGACCTAGCGAAGCGGCCGCGAGTGATCAGCGGAATTTACCGACTGATAACCGACGGCTCTGATGCTATCTCTCTTTATTCGCAGTCAAACATTACGTTGGATGAAACAACAAGCTTTTAGACTATGCTCGCGTTGAAGTTGCGCCGGCCACAGAGGGCCGCCTTAAGCTAAAATACCCGTTCACAAGCCCGGTGACAGTTTAAATAAGGCAAACGAACGGTTCACAAAGGCGTTCTTATTTACGGAGTGCATAATTTCATTTCTTTGGTCGGTGGTTTGAATGGAGTTTTGGAAGGCGGCGCGGTGAGGCGCGGGGAGTCGGGGCGTGTCGACCAATCAGGTGCAGGCGCGCGCTAAATGGAGTTGCGATTGCGAGTCTGTTCCCAATTTGGCGGCAATTTGCGGCACAATGACGTCACTTGCCGTGTCGCCGCCGTCCCGGACTTGCCTTAACAGGTTATTATTCAATTTGGGGGTGCGTCGGACACATTTTGATTAGTCAATAAGTTAATATGCGGTTAGCTGTGACAGTTTAACAGCTTGCGCTTGCTGACGTAATTGGGTTTTGTTTGGCATGATACAACTGCTTATTAGGTTGTTTACGATAGTTCACAGTTCAAATCTGAGATATACCCATAAAAAATGTGTCAAATTTCAGTTCAAAATGAATTAGTTAAAATACTACTTTATCTTAATTTACTTAACCACTTATTTAACTACTTACTTTTTTTATACGACAAAGTCGGTAAACAAACATTCGGCCCGCCTGATGGTAAGCGGTTACCGTAGCCATATGGACGCTGAGCCATCACTCACGCGTTACCGACCCTTCACCCTCCCCAATGAGCTGTGGCAACATAAAGTCATTTGGCTGTGGTATTCTGTAAGGAGGTATTTCCCCAGATGAACTGCTTACTGAGCGAATAAACACTTATACTCTCCCTCTCTTAATTTAGTTAAATAATTATATATGAAGAGCGTGAATCGAAAGCACCTTTTTTATAAAAGTATCCAACTATCCAGGAAGACAGAAAAAAACAACAAAGTAAGGCATAAAATAGAACCTACATTTGTAACTTCGAAGCAAGAGCAAATGAACCATAAAGTAACAGTTTCCTAGTCGTTTAAACAGACTCACAATTAAAACATCTGTTTCAGTGAAGATTTCAGCGAATTGCTATGATAATAAATATAAAAGCAACAGCCAATATTGTCACAACAGTGTGTTTAGAATTTTATTCTTTATAGAAAGGCGTTTTAAGATTTTGGCATACTTTTCATTTTTTTTTTTTATTGCAAATGGGGCGACTATAAAATTTATAATACATCGACTGGGGACACTTATACAAACAAAAAATACTAGGGTGTCTATCTATTTCTAGTCTAGCGCCATATAATACTTACAAACATTTAATGAGAAATGTTTCATGGTTTCAAGTTGTCAGACATCGATCTTATTTGCAAATAACTCTGTAACGTGACGTTTTAGGACATATACTTAAATATTTTATTGTTTGTATTACTGTCCCCAATCGATGTATAGGTTTAATAGTGCGCTGCAATTTGAAAAAAAATATCAACTGTTCGTGGTATCAAAATAGACAGATATTTGTAAATAGAGTTTTTTTTTCAGAGAATAAAACATATGTATAGATTATAAGCAGGTATTTACACCAAGACTCAAGCAGAGATAAAGTGAAATATGACAAAGCATTGAGTGTTAATGAAACGAATGTATATTTGAAACCAAATTGTATGATGATGAATGACACTTTGTAAAACAACCTCATTTAAAAATGGCATATTTCCTCCACCCTTATTTTATACTAAGAACAAATTACATAATTTCGTCAATACAAAATCCGTCAAGTCTTATAAAAAAGTTAATAAAAGAACGTCTACAGAAGTAGGTATCTTAAAAGCCAATCCGTAATAGGTAGGTATGAGTAGACAGGTAGGAAGGGTCGGGTCCGGCCCGGGTATAAAATCAATACCCGGTCGCGATTTCATACTTCATAACTGAATTTTATTTCCTTTCTATACGTATTTCTTGTTCCCCTTCTTTAGACGACTGTAATCCGTTAAAGAGTGGCATCGCGCAAACCAATACAGTTATTGGATCAAATTGAAACTTTTTTACCTAGGGATTTCTCCTGAATCTGGTAGTGTTCACTTCAGGAAAGAAGATCTTTATAAGTGACATAGGACCTAAATTAACTGAATTAACCCCTTGACCAGCGGTTAAAAATAACAATTGATTTCTTTTGTTATAAACACCCGATCGGGCAATGATCGGCTCTAACACCTGGAGCCGATCATTGCCCGATCGATTGCCGTGCCCTTGGCTTTGACTTTGGCTATGAATACCCTGTTATTTTTTTAATCTCATTGGTTAGATGTTTGGAACTTAGATGGGCAGGTAGTATGTTTTGTAAGACCGTAGCTCTGAGACCTAAAGATAGGTTGAATAAAACATTTGAACCTGTTCACCTGTATTTTTATAACTATGTATGGTTGTGCTTTACCACAATCTCTCCTTGGTAAGTCATAATATGACGAGATGATAAGCAAATAAAGTGTAGATTAGATCTGGCACAAGTCTAGCCACCGAGACACGCCTGTAGGTAATTAGTGACTTATTTTCAACATAAGGATGGTACACAACCAGATAAGCAGCTATAGAGTCTATTAACATCGCATTATACAGGTCGTTGTTTTGGTCAGCGACGAGCGACTCAGGGTCGATAATACAAATGATACTGGTGCTAAAAAAAATAAAAAAAAAATACTTTATTTTTTTTTAATAATAAAAATATAAAATTAAAATTTTGAAAATCATGTAATAAGCTAAAGTGTAGACATAATACTCAACGGGAGTACGAGGGAGTAAAGGGGTGGGGCGATGGCGGCTTGCGCCTAGCTCTAGTCTGTGCACGTGCCTAGTAACCATACTTTGCAGTAATTTTATTTCAAATTAAATAAGGTATTTCTCAACATATTTACAGTATTTAATGGAATGAAGTCCATTTTTGGGGAATATATATTTTGTACTACCGCTCCTGGGTCGCTTGTCGCCGACCAAAACAACACCCTGTAGTTACCTCTCGATACTTTCTTCATTATATTTTTGTATGCTACAGAAACGGGAAACGAAAAATGCAAAGAGGTTTAAATTAAAAATTAGAACGTCAAAATAGTGCAAGTCACGCTGTTAACAATGATAGAGGATAATAATGAAATGAAAATATAATATTAACGAGAAAATGAGGCAACTTCCGACAACGCCCGGGCGCGGGCGCAGTAAAATAAACAAGACAGCCATGTCGCGGGCAAATTATACGCTCCATGTTGTGTGAGGAGCGGTGGTGCGGGCCATGAGTGGGCAGCGGGTTGAGGGAGCGATTACCGGTAGGCACAGTACAGGCTACAAATAAGGAATTAAATATGGTGCTGTAGCTTAATTATTTCCTATTTGATACAAATTCAAACAAAACATTTCACGTCAAAAGTTTTGCTAAGCTAAGCCAACATTCAAAGAGGTGAGTGGTAGAATCAGATCTATTTGAATAAAACATATTTTTAGGACATTGCCAGGATCCTATAGGATTTTGGTCAAATGAAACGTTACAAAAAGAAATCGCGATCCAAAATGGTGAACTTACTTATTGTAAGTAAATTTATAGTTCTATCGTTATGTATCATAAATTATGTAATAAATAGCTGTTAGCTTTCCGAAAATAAATAAATAGATAAATTAAGTAGCTTTTTATTTATCAAGATTTGATTTTAAATACTTAATTAATTGAATATCCAAAAGAACTCATAATTAAATATTGATTTATAAACCAAAACGATCAATCACCGAAAATCCTCATATTTTATTCTCGCTGATATAACACTCGCCATTCAAAACGCTCCTCCTCATGATTTACGCCAGCACTGAACAGCTGTGCTAACTAGGCAACTAGCGGCCGTGAATAAGCGATTTCGGGCAATCGCCGAGTGTCCGGCGACGACCGCGACCAACCGGACAATTTGCTCGATCGCCGCGTAATTGCTATTATATCGGACACTCATTTGCCCGCTGACGAGACGTCAAATTGACGTCTAATCATTGCATTGAAACGGCTGTTTGTTTGACGAATTCAAAACGAGAGCGGACCGTAATTGGGTACTTATTATAATACCTATACTATTATTTCTGTTTGTAACATCGCTTGGTCTGTCTTGAAATTGTCAGCTACATATTTTTGTGTTATTTTGGATACTTGAGTACATGGAAAGGTACTTATCCAAAGATTTGTAATATTTATAAATTAACAGCGTAAACAGCATTTTCAATAATCTTTAAAAAGGCATCGGGCACTTGAATCTGTATTTCAATCGGATTAGCCGAGTCAAAGGAGCCCCTTAACAAGGTCCAACATGTCCTAATATGTTTTTTAATTACTCAAGCGACCGGGTGAATACCCGGGTACCCGGTGCAGTCGATGCGATATTCATACATCCGATTATCATATCTGAAGCGAGGATTTGCCGCTATTGCGAATTGATTTGAATAGTTGGGTTGGTCCACGTATTCCATTTAATATTGGTATTAAAGCAGATTACTATGATGGAGGGTGTAATGGCGGCGGACGTTTTGTACATTTCATATGGTTTGTTACTGCCACATCGTATTATAGATATTGAATATCTTTTACTATATTATTATAAGATTACTTTCAAAGTCTTTATTTACAACAAATATGTACAAAATACAATCTATATATAGAAAATTTCCTCAAGCCTGCCGCTGCTTCCGATTAACGGCAGGGTTCCCAGAAGGCTGGCAGCGTTTCCTCTTTGGATAGCCAAGCTGACGCGTTGGCGGAAAAAGCTCCCCGCCCGCTGGTCTCCGGAGGTCTCGATCAATTTTGATGACAAGGTGCGAGCAAAACGGCGAGCTTCGGACCCCCACGGTCCCATGGTCTCGACCGCAAAAGGTACAAAAATATAGTTGGGTCCAATCGATGCATATTTTTTGAATTTTGAATTTTCCGCACTGGCCGCAGCTGCCCCTGCAGCTTTACAAGTCGCCGGTAAGTGAGATGGCGCGAGTGTATCGACACATGTGGCATCCCACACCAGCGACTTGCCGACACTCCAAGGGATCAAAGACATACCATCCGGTCTTTTGCCATCGCCCCGCGCAATACCGACTGGTTCCAGTACGGAAGGCACGTTAGCGACAACAAGAGCCCTGCGGATAATGTCATTAATCGCCGAGTGTCGTGATATTCGACCAGCACTTAGAGAGCACGAAAGCCCATGGTGGCCGAGCTCGTTGACGAGATCTCCGCAGTGGCAGCGATGAGGTTGATTGGTCCTGCAACCAAGACGAAGACAAATACACAGACTTAATGTTATACGGTCTAACATTGTTCCAGTATTTTTCCAGGTTTTTTCACAAAGAGGCTTGTCCCACGCTCTCTGAGAGTGACTCAAGGTCGGAATATTTGTGCCTGGACAAGCTGCCTGCCAGGCGTCTCTAGCATCGGACAGGTAAGAAACCTCAACAGATCCAATAGAAGGGTCCAAAACAGAACTGACGAGGTTGCTCACACTGTATACCGAGGATAGAAACGCCGGTACTGATATGCTTGAAATTTTCCGCACTCCTAGGCCACCATAACACACGGGTAGGGTGGCCTGAGACCACACTTTGTTTTCATAAAAACTGCAATTTAGAATTTTGGAAAGAGACGTTTTGATCATATTATCCAAAGTATCTAATATGTGATGGAATTTAAATAAGTGCGTACTGCGGAGCAAATAGGTAAACTTCGGCACGAAAAGGCAGAGTCGAACAATAAAAAATGCATAATGAGCATTAATTTCATAAAGTCTATTTGAAGAGTCATTAAAATTTTGAATCTTTTTCTCAAAGAAACTAGGAATGGATTCGTCTAAGACTGGGGCTCCAAGAAGATGAAGCGACTCCTTTGACAGTAACTTAATATTGGGAGCCAAAACATTAAAATTTTGAATTAATTCTGGTTTTTCAGATTCTGGGAAAGGATCTAAAATAAGGAGCTCACATTTGGAGCTATTGAATTCTAGGCCAATCTTTTTAAAATTTTCTGTCAATGTTTTAAAATTACTGAGAACGGAAGCCGCATCACCCCCCAGCGTACCGTCGTCTAGATACCATACATTAAATTTAGATTGTAACCCGGAAATAATTGGATGAATGGCCAAACTGAAGATAGCTGGACCGAGAGGGTCGCCCTGTTGACAACCCATGGCGGAAATAAGTGGGTGTTCTCTGAAAAAAAGTTTTGATGGATGCCCATAGCATTGCCAAAGGTAAGGATATATGTCAGGACAGATATCCCGAATTTGAGTCAATAAAGCACCCCTATCGACAGAGTTAAATGCATTTTTTATGTCAACTTTAAGCAGCACTTCACCTCCGTTATTTAAAAGAAAGGTCCGAGCCGCATGAACAGCTGCCTCACAACCTCCCTTTGAGCCAAAACCGAGTTGAATGGGCTGAAATATTTCTGAAAGTTTCGGGAGAATGTGACGACAACAAATTTTGGAGGCCATACGACGGATAGTATTACCCACAGCGATGGGTCTTACTCCACCATCTTTTTTGGATAGCGCGCAAAGGTTGGCCCCATAAATGATCTCAGTGAATGGGCTTGGCACCTTTCCTGCCAACATTAAATTTATAAGAGAGGTTAATTTTGATAATAATTTGGTACCAGCGTCTCCGGCGGCAATATAATTATAAGATTGATTTTAATTTAAAATAAATTCGATGACTCAATGAAAGTTCATCGATATAAATAAATATCCTGGGACAATCATCACACACGGTCATCTGATCCCAAACTAAGCAGAGCTTGTACTATGGAAACCACCAGATAACTGATATAATACATATACTTCTTTTTGTTTGTAAATACATACTTAATATACATAATTACACCCAGACTCAGGACATACAGACATGTTCATGCACACAAATGCATGGCCTGTGTGGGAATCGAACCCACGATCTGCGGCGCGTAAGGTGAACCTTAACCAACTGCGCCAACTGGCCCGTAATATAACATATCGAACTTATTAAAAAGCGATTTAATTATAATATAGTTAAATCACTAAATGATATCAGGCGAAATTAAAACATCATAATTTATTAGCAAGCTATAATCATAGTAACAAGCCACAAGCAACCTCTATAGCACATTGGATCCACAAAACACATAATAAATTCAGTGAAACCGTCACAGCATAACGATAACCAAACATGTCGGCGAGTAATTTGACAAACAAGCAGACAATCGCACGAGACAACACCCCGATGGAGCCCGATGGCCAGGAATGTAACGGGCAAACAGAAATTGTCACGGACGACACTTGTGCCAACATAATCAAGCTGATTATTGTCCCGGAGACGGCCGCACCCGCGCACCTATCGTTGCTATTAGGCTAACTAACAGACTGTTCCCAATTGTTTGAATTGCGTTGTTTTAACATTTTTAGGGTTCCGTACCTCAAAAGGAAAAAACGGAACCCTTATAGGATCACTTTGTTAACCGTCTGTCTGTCTGTCAAGACCCTTTTTCTCAGGAATGCGTCGAGGTCTACTGTCCCTTGAAGCTGTGAAAAAATCAAACTTCTAAGCCAACGCAATCAAAAGATACAACCGTTTATGCTGCAAATTTTCGACACTCGCAAGGGAATCAAAACCTACAGGGTGCTTCTCGTGAATTCAGAATCTTACAATTTGGTACGAAGCAACGTCTTATAGCAATTCCCACCTATAGAGAAAAATGTATGTTATTGCGACAGTAGATAGACCTCTTAAACTTTCCCAAGGAAGTTTCAAGCTTCACAGAGGCTTTACTTACAATAGTGAAAACTGAATCCCACCATTATTATAATTCTAAAACTAAATGCTGTAGTCAGCATGCATTTGAGAACAATGCATGGCCCATGCACAAGCCATACAGTGAACAATCGTGCAGTCACTGGTGGCTATTACTGTGGTCATGGTGCGTGTCACTGTGCGCATTGTCGTGTTTTTGTTACTTCGCTGTTATATTATGTAAGGGTGGATTGTCAGTAGGTGACCTGACGGCTGCTTCCTTTATTTATTTTATTTGTAAGCTTGTTGAAATTTATTTTTACCGGAAATCGGTCTAGTGCGAGTCTAGCCTCGCTAAATTAGGGTTTCAGACATAACGAATATTTTACGTAAAAAAAAGAAATATATTTTTTTTTGTTTTGATTACAGCTTCCATGCAAATAACATTATATAAAAATTGGCGTTTTCTGTTTTTATAGGACAGAATTTACGGATCCCTAAAAATAAAATCATTATCATACATGGATACTTTCCCATCAGTACTCTAGAAATGAGCTTATTTTTACTATCAAGGATTTAGACTTTCGAGAGCCTTACATAACGATCATAAATGGAGGCCTAATAAGATAACACTCGAGTATGAATCGAGCGGCCGGTCCGGTGCCGGTCCGGTGCCGGCCACACACGTCCGCCTTCTCCGAACACTCGACAAGATTCCACTAATAATAATTACACGTTTATTTTCATTCAAAACTTCACTTGACAGTTCGAGATGCACCCCGTGTCACTCTTTTGTATACTCTACCATTATAGCACAACCATTGAAAACATTCCACGAGTCATGTAACGCATCAGTAATAAGGGTGAAATTGGAATGACATTGTGTTTACAGGCGGCTTTGTGTACGTTGGTTATTTTATAAGGTGCCTACACGCTCATTAGTGTGTAGTACAAATAATATTCGTCCGCCATTGTTGGTATTGCAACAATATTAAAATAATAGCGAGATAATAAGTTTCTTTGTGTGGAAGATGGTACGCGTTAACAAAAGATGTGTGTTTAATAGCATGGAACTGACATGCAACTTTCTATAAACGGCTTTTAGTTAGTTATTAAACAATTTAAAGGCACATTCAAAGGTGTCTTTGGATGAGAACGTTTATTTGATCGAGCCCTTATATTTCATGTCACGGCGTTTTAAAACGTGTTTAATTGGCCAAGTGTTTAAACACACATGTGTTGAGGTTATTTATTTAGGAGCAAGTGTTGATATTTCAAATAAGGTGAAGATGGAATAATGTAGAGATTTTAATATATTTGTAATAAATATTATATTACAAAATCTTTACACCATTTTAACCGAAACTCGATGTAGTAGATAGAATACTGAGTACTCAGCACACTTATTGCACTGAAAATCAGACTACATTGTACTAAGTAGGGAGGGAGGCCTTTTCAGCTACTTACTCGTAGAAGCAGACTTAGGTTAAGTAAATGAGATGAATAGACTCTTTTCTATTCTATTCAATTCATTGTCACCATCTCTGAGGCTCATTCAATTTCGGATTACAGAAATTACATGTCAATTGGATACTTTGCATTTTTTATAATGATTAGACTAACCCTCAACCCTCTCCAAGTTTGACAACACGTCCCAAGTATGTGTAACACAACACGAGATCCCCAATCTCCAAGTGCGTGAAGACATGACCATTCTCCACTCCGCTCCGGTCCCACCGACCCCCGCCGAAGGGTTTGTGGTACCACAGATCCGGCTAACAACCCTGCGAGACCCGTGCTCCTTACCCGAGACCCGTGCAATTCAAGGAGTCTTCAACCATCAACAAAATTTGAGGGCCCGACCTTTTTACAGCGCTGTGTAAATAATTCAAAACTGAAGTAAATAGGTGAGCCGCTCGGGTGTCGTGTGATGATTGACAAAGTAGGAAAACAATGGATATTTAGAATTCGTTTACTGAAGTTTAGTTAAGGTTTTCATCGAATATCCCTAAATAACGTGTGCTATGAGTCGTTGATACAGATTTCTGTTTTCATCGCATTTTTTTTTACTTTTTTAGAAACGATTATAGTCACTCTATAGTAAAACATAATCGTTAATTATTTATTTATTTATTTTATTTATTTATTCATTCATTGCTTCATGTGGTACGTGTATATATAGGTGTTACAATATCTAATTAGTTCACAACATGAGCCCTGCAAGGGCATTGCAACATTTATTAGTAATTACTAATTATAGTCTAAATTAAATGGTTAGTATCATTGAATTATTACGCTTAGAAGCGAAGTGTCGAACAAAAATCCTCGCGACTCGTAGGCCACTTGACAACCAATGTGTGCGTGAGTACCATATAATTACACTCGCTGACACGCACACAAGCGCACGAGTAATGTTGCAAGATAAACGAAATTTTTCGGTAAAATTAACCTTCCGATACTAGTGAATGAAATTGGAAGTAAGTATTCATAAAATTATTTAAATAGTTTAAAATGTTCTGCGTCTTAGATAATTTATCATAGACACAGGCCTGTTATTTATTTATTACTAGTTTAATGGTTATGTTTCATAGTACTTATGTCGGGTATTTTAACATAGTAAACCAAGACAATGTGCAAAGCTATGAACAATCGTACAATTTGTACAAGTAGGTATTGTTGGTAATCATAGGTTTCATATATGATAGGTTGTATGAAAAAGAAGATTAAGAAGTATGTAGGTATTTAATTATCATTATCGTATAAAAGACGAATAGCTATACATTCTTATAATATCTAACTGAATCTATACTAATATAATATTAATATTTATAATACAATAAACCGAAAGAGTTTTTTGTTTGTTTGTTTAAACGGGTCAATCTCTGTAAAAAAAACTACCTGTAAAACGACTACTATGTAAAACTACCAGTCAGATTCGAAATTATTTAACTAATATGAAGCTACATTATCCCGAGTATTATAGGCTACTTATCCCACGAACGCGGGTGAAACCGCGGGGGACAGCTAGTCAGTTATAATAGCTATAAGTAAAAGAAACAACTTATCGGACTCAATTACTTACTCTACTTCCTACTCTAACAAAATCAGTATCAATTACGTAAAACAACACAAATTCGCACACAAATAGCTGGCAACACTTTGCTCGAAATCTGAGTGAAGTATTTTTATTTTTGAATTTTGTTATTTTAGATGAATTACGCAATAAAATTAGTGGCTTATTAGTGGAATATTACAACAGAATTCCAATCTTTCTTCCCTGATGAATTATGACACAATTTTACAGCACAAACCGTCATATTTATTATTTTTCTGAGAGCTCCATTCACTAAAACGCCAGTCAGTACACTGACAGCGCGGCGGTCATTTGGAGCCATCATGGCTCCAATTGATTGGATTATGTTTCGCGCGTGTACTTTGTTTCTATGTGTAATAATTCAATGGTTAGTATATTAAATTATTATTACACTATTATCACATTATTATTACAATATTATTACATTATTAACTCTAAACTAATAAGTCTGCCTAAATAATTAAATATATAATTGTATAGAAATTATATAAGAATTATGCAGAATTATCACTACTCAGACTAAAATAATCCACTTTAAACATCTTGCCTAATTTATAAATAAGTTTTTGTTAAACAATATTTTTTATACAAGCTTTTTTATATTTTGGTGAATGTAGTTTTTGTTGAATGTACATTATCATCGAATATATTAATGTGTACCAAATATCAAGTCGATCCGACCACTGGCAGTGGTTGGAATTCGACTTGCAAGATTCCACCCGAACAAACATACATACATATATTGCAAGTTAAATAATAGCTTGTAAGAAGAATGTCCCAGGATTTTTTATTATAAGTAATAGCATGTTATACAGTTTAGATGTCACAAATAATGAAATAAAACTTAATCCCGTTTCGTAAGGTTACGAAGACGCGCCAGGCAAACACCTAGAGAGCTCAACGATCCTCAAGCCGGCCGGTCGACAGACGGCGGCTGACGGTCGACGGTCGATGCTGAGAGTTATTGACTTGTTTGCCCAAAACACTTTGCATCGTGTTTGAAAAAGTTTGCCTCAAGGAAATAGGCAACTGAGATAAGTGTTTAAGGAAAAAGGGCACCGGAACCTGCAACTATCGAACTCGTCCTATAGTAAAATATTTTCAGCTCGGCGAGACTATGCCTAAGCCGGTGGTTTTTAAGGTAAATATTCCCGAAAGATAACCCCTAAGGAGCGGAAATATAAGCGCTACAAAACCATTTTTTATACGACTAAATCGACTAAATAATAATAATAATGCTGTCCGGCTGGTGGTAAGCGGTTACCGTAGCCCTATGGATGCTTGTGATGTCATCACAAGAGACGCTCAAACGGAGGAACACAACATTGGTATTTGGTTGCGGTATTCTGTAAGGTGGAGGTACTTCCCCAGTCGAGCTGCTCTTTGAGCGAATAAACGCTACGCTCTGCCTTTTTTATCGCTCATATTGACTTTATTGATCGAACAGCGTATCTCCACATTTGGTTGTTGGATACATCCGGAAGACATTTCTAAAAACTCACCAATTAGCTATGTTTACCAGCAAATTTGGGAAATATCCCTAAATAAATAATTAATTTCTGTTTTTTTTAACATAAGAAAGCGATTGAGGTAGAAGCATTATATGGAGTGCATCTCTCAGGAACTTAATATGGGTACGCGGGCCGGAAAGCTAGTCAATAAATCCGGGAATTTTCCACACAGCCATCTGATTTCAAACTAAGCAGACCGTATACGAATAATAAGACAGCTGATACACTCCATAATAATGAACACAGTGACAAACGTTCATGCACACAAATATATAATGAAGCAACAATATTTCCTTTAATAACAAGAAAATTGTAAAAAAAAAATATTTCAGATAACTTCCCTGAAATAAACAGAACTCTCAAATCGGATAATAAATTCTAACAACAAATAAAATGTAGCCCATTACCATGTCAGAAACAAAAGGAGAAGGCACATTAGACGATAGCACACGATATCATAAACACAACTCAAGACACAAATCTCTCGATGGGACTCCGCCCCCCGGCCAAGAACTCGGCTATAAAACACTATAACTCGATTACCGGTACTTGGGCCGGCAGTGGTGTGCACGGACGTTATTTACCGGTCCGGTGCTGAGCCGATACCGGTCTATTTGCACGGTATTATCCGGTAGATTTAGCGAGTGTCGCCGCCGTCGCCCGCGCCCGTTCGACCATCGGAGACAGATTAAAGTGTCTGCCGGTTATTTACTCCCTTCTTACAGATAGTGTTTGCCAGACTATTTTGCGCTTGGCCTCATTTGAACGAATAATAGTCAATAGAACATTTGGATGTGGGAACAATGTTCGTAGCATTTTTGTATAGGTACTTGCAGTTTGTTTTAGTTAGACCCACTTAGAAAAATAAATATCTCAAGAGAGAGGTATGCCGATGTTTCGGTAGGTATCACAACTGAATAGAGCTCTGTAGTGTTTACTCAGTGTTCTTTAGACTGTCACATAAATAATTTTAAAACTATTCAAAATTAGTTATTTGCTATAGAACAATAGTTTCGGCAAAGTGGTGCAATAAACACAAAAGGAGGTATATCCTGAACAATGGGTGAACTGTGCCGCACACACGAGGAAACGCAGTGTTGATCCCATAACTCACTATACTTATTTGATCATGACACTGGTATTGTTCGACATAATGCAATAATAGCAATTGGCTTTTATATTATTTAAAATAAAATAAACACCACTATCAATTCATGTAAATGCTACAAAATTAATGTCTGTTTTTTTATTATTGGTTTTTTTTTTTTGAAAACTCTACGTTCTACGTAACATTTATTCGCTCAAGGGGCAACTCGACTGGGGAAGTACCTCCACCTTACAGAACACCACAGAATTCCTGCAGGTGTGTAAGGTTACCAGAGACTTTATGGGAAGGGGGGTAGGGTCGGTAACGCGTGAAGAAGACTATCCTACGACCTAAGATGTAGTCACTGTAGATGGAACATCAGTGGTTGCTCTAACAAAATCAGTATCAATTACGTAAAACAACACAAATTCGCACACAAATAGCTGGCAACACTTTGCTCGAAATCTGAGTGAAGTATTTTTATTTTTGAATTTTGTTATTTTAGATGAATTACGCAATAAAATTAGTGGCTTATTAGTGGAATATTACAACAGAATTCCAATCTTTCTTCCCTGATGAATTATGACACAATTTTACAGCACAAACCGTCATATTTATTATTTTTCTGAGAGCTCCATTCACTAAAACGCCAGTCAGTACACTGACAGCGCGGCGGTCATTTGGAGCCATCATGGCTCCAATTGATTGGATTATGTTTCGCGCGTGTACTTTGTTTCTATGTGTAATAATTCAATGGTTAGTATATTAAATTATTATTACACTATTATCACATTATTATTACAATATTATTACATTATTAACTCTAAACTAATAAGTCTGCCTAAATAATTAAATATATAATTGTATAGAAATTATATAAGAATTATGCAGAATTATCACTACTCAGACTAAAATAATCCACTTTAAACATCTTGCCTAATTTATAAATAAGTTTTTGTTAAACAATATTTTTTATACAAGCTTTTTTATATTTTGGTGAATGTAGTTTTTGTTGAATGTACATTATCATCGAATATATTAATGTGTACCAAATATCAAGTCGATCCGACCACTGGCAGTGGTTGGAATTCGACTTGCAAGATTCCACCCGAACAAACATACATACATATATTGCAAGTTAAATAATAGCTTGTAAGAAGAATGTCCCAGGATTTTTTATTATAAGTAATAGCATGTTATACAGTTTAGATGTCACAAATAATGAAATAAAACTTAATCCCGTTTCGTAAGGTTACGAAGACGCGCCAGGCAAACACCTAGAGAGCTCAACGATCCTCAAGCCGGCCGGTCGACAGACGGCGGCTGACGGTCGACGGTCGATGCTGAGAGTTATTGACTTGTTTGCCCAAAACACTTTGCATCGTGTTTGAAAAAGTTTGCCTCAAGGAAATAGGCAACTGAGATAAGTGTTTAAGGAAAAAGGGCACCGGAACCTGCAACTATCGAACTCGTCCTATAGTAAAATGTAGCCCATTACCATGTCAGAAACAAAAGGAGAAGGCACATTAGACGATAGCACACGATATCATAAACACAACTCAAGACACAAATCTCTCGATGGGACTCCGCCCCCCGGCCAAGAACTCGGCTATAAAACACTATAACTCGATTACCGGTACTTGGGCCGGCAGTGGTGTGCACGGACGTTATTTACCGGTCCGGTGCTGAGCCGATACCGGTCTATTTGCACGGTATTATCCGGTAGATTTAGCGAGTGTCGCCGCCGTCGCCCGCGCCCGTTCGACCATCGGAGACAGATTAAAGTGTCTGCCGGTTATTTACTCCCTTCTTACAGATAGTGTTTGCCAGACTATTTTGCGCTTGGCCTCATTTGAACGAATAATAGTCAATAGAACATTTGGATGTGGGAACAATGTTCGTAGCATTTTTGTATAGGTACTTGCAGTTTGTTTTAGTTAGACCCACTTAGAAAAATAAATATCTCAAGAGAGAGGTATGCCGATGTTTCGGTAGGTATCACAACTGAATAGAGCTCTGTAGTGTTTACTCAGTGTTCTTTAGACTGTCACATAAATAATTTTAAAACTATTCAAAATTAGTTATTTGCTATAGAACAATAGTTTCGGCAAAGTGGTGCAATAAACACAAAAGGAGGTATATCCTGAACAATGGGTGAACTGTGCCGCACACACGAGGAAACGCAGTGTTGATCCCATAACTCACTATACTTATTTGATCATGACACTGGTATTGTTCGACATAATGCAATAATAGCAATTGGCTTTTATATTATTTAAAATAAAATAAACACCACTATCAATTCATGTAAATGCTACAAAATTAATGTCTGTTTTTTTATTATTGGTTTTTTTTTTTTGAAAACTCTACGTTCTACGTAACATTTATTCGCTCAAGGGGCAACTCGACTGGGGAAGTACCTCCACCTTACAGAACACCACAGAATTCCTGCAGGTGTGTAAGGTTACCAGAGACTTTATGGGAAGGGGGGTAGGGTCGGTAACGCGTGAAGAAGACTATCCTACGACCTAAGATGTAGTCACTGTAGATGGAACATCAGTGGTTGCTAACGCTTTTTCTATATGCAAAAAGTTTTCTTATCATCAAAGTCAATATAAATCAATTGATAAATTTCCAGAATTCGAAGTCAAAGTTAAAACTTATTATTCAGTTTAGGGCACTTATGAAGTTCAAAGTTACACAAAATAATGAAGAAAATAGTCTTCAGAAAATCTTTAGAAGAATGAAATCTTAAGGACTCAGAACATTATCCTGCAGGCTACCATTATCAGGCTTATGAGTATTCTGTGTCTTGACACATTGGTGTGTTCTGATAGCTGCACTTCAGAGTTCCCTTCTGAGCTTTACGACCTTTGTTCACATCATGATGCTATCTATAGTAAACAATAACTACCTATTACCACATACCGACGAATTGAATTCCTTAAAATTCATTGCATTGCAAGTGCAAGCCTTCTAAACATATTATTCAGGTTCCACGGTTGTGCGTTTATTGACAATCAATAAATTTTCATTAAAATCTGATAATGAATAATCCGCGGCCAAAAACAAACAAAGGCAATAATGGTGCATTTTAATGTTATTAAATTAAAATAGTGCGTGACATGTCTGCGGGCCGGGCCAATAGGTAATTGTGTGTGCACAGGTGCCGGCCGTGTAATCAATTATTACTCCACTCAATAGCTGACAACGCAAATATATGCATTTACGTCTGGGTACAACACACAGCACACATTATTTTTACACTAAATACGTATATACTACGCATTTGGTATATACATATTATCTCTCTGTGGTCGTTTTTTCACGGCTTTAGATCGTGATCACCGGACGTCTTTGATAGAGCGGACGGCTTGCCTCCAGCGACTTCTATTGGTGGCCAACTGGCCAACGTCAAGAGTTTGGCCCCTTTTTCCCGTAGTTGATCCGTCCATCGAGTAGGGGATCTTCTTGCCCTCGACGTTTCCAACAATGACCAACTTTTCCAGACTTTCATCACCACGTCTCGCTATGTGGCCAAAGCAGGAGAGTATACGGCGGTGACAAATAGTGGATAGTCTATCTTTCACCTTTAGTTGCGTAAGGATTGAGACATTGGTACGCTTAGCTTTCCACGGTGTCCGTAGCATTCGCCACCGGCACCACATTTCAAATGCGTCAATCCTTTTCCTATCTCTAGCTAAGATAGTCCATTTCTCCACTCCGTACTATATGGGGAAAACTTTGGTTTTCCCCATATAGTACGGAGTGGATAAGTAATATGTATGTATGTATAAGTAATATGTATTGCCTTGCGTGCTTTGGCACGCAAGGCAATACATATTACTTATACATTATTATAATTACATTGATAACTTCAAAGGTTTATTAGGTTAGTTTTATACGGTGCAAACTTATTACTAGGACTTATGCCTATTCTTACTGATATTAAAAATTTTGGTGTATCTTTCTTTCCCGCAACAACTATAAAAATCTATTATTTCATAATTACCGTAGATGTGGTGGTCAAATCAAACGCATATCTCGCAACTCAAAAGCAAAACTACGAAATGAAACGTTGAAAACAACTGAACTCAATCCGGCAAATAACGTAAACATCTGACCTAATAAATATCCTCGCCCTGAGCCAAATATGCTAGAATCAGGTCTAGTAATAAAACCTAGGTTTTAAAACTATATCCGTCACTTTCTAACGTCGAATAAAAAAGAATGCCTATTTTGAAACTTGGGTTTAACAAGTCTTGATTTAAACCATCTCATTAATATGGGGGCTCTAGTTTTAGAAGTCCACTCTCTTTATTTGAAATATTTATTCTTGCGCGCCATTCGACGCAAATAGAATTAGCTAAAACACAGATAAGTATTCATATTTATACTATTTATAGTTTATAATCAGTAATCACAACACAGAAGTTATTGGCTACTATTACTATTGGCTAGTTATTTCGCTATGTTGTCACTTTTTTGGTTGATACTTAGATTAATATACTCAAGCAGATTAGTATAAATACCACAATAAATAATCAGTAGGCAAGAAACAAGACAACTTAGGTAGGTAAATTCTTCCAAGTCAAGAAAATGAATGACGATCACAAAACACAATAAAAAAAAGTCATTAAAACATTAAATCAAATGTCGCGTCATTAATTTGTTTCACGAGCGATTGAATGTGTTTGAGTGGCGAAGAGCCAACAAAGGGGTGGTCCCGCCGCTGACACCTTGATCCTTTGTGAGCTATTACTAATGTAATCACTTTACTGGGCGAGTGGGCGATGGGCGAGTGGGCTAGGTGGGTGACTCGTGTCAGTCGGCTCTTATCCTTACCTACTGTTTGATTAAACGTGTATGAATCTGATAATGTCATTCAGATTTGTAATGAAATTGATTTTTCTATCAAAATGACTATTAGAAATGTTAAGAGAAATATTATCGCATTACGTGATGAAAGTATAATTAATTGAAGTGTTTTACAAAAAACTTAAACCGACTTCAAAGTACACTAAGAAGTAATCAAATCCTGATCTGACAATGGGACCAAACGAGAAGTGTACCCTTCCAAACAAAAAAAGATTTTTCCAAATCGGTTAATAAATGACGGAGTTATGAGGTAACAAACATAAAAAAAAAAAAAACAAAACAAAAAATACAACCGAATTGTGAACCTTTTTTGAAATCAGTTAAAAAGTAACAGAGTGATCACGAAAAAGGCGAGGAATACTGGGAAGACACCAACGATTGGTCAGGGTTGGCACGAAGTCAAAAAGTGTCACGTGATCAGAAGACCCCTGTACTAAACAAAACACAAATATTTTGTGTACCTATATCGATATATATTTGAAAATTCTCCCTATTATTTATACTAGTTTAGCTAATTACCTGGTTTATAGTAAAATATTCAAGTAGGTATTGGTAGGTCCGTCAAAATAAATACAAATTTTTACTCAAATTTAAACCAGAACAATGACCTACGTTCTGCGGAACAAAATAAACCAGTAATATTTAATTAAATGGTAATCAAGTCCAACAATACAATACAAGTCGGCTGTAAATCACTAATTGTTACATTAGCATTATTAAAATCACCTTCGCGTGTCTTTCCTTTGTTCTCTAAACCGAGTTAAGAAACGATTACAAATCAATTCAAATAACATTACATTACATTGTCTATTTTGCTTGATAACTAACGTAAGTGTATTATTCTTAGCGCGCAATGGCGCGCTAAGAATAACGAGGAACATTTTAAACTGATAGTTTGATTTATTAGTGTAGTAGAGTAATTATAGAAACAGTATGAATGTATCAACTGGCAACCGTGACAATCAGCTCTTGTTTAGTCAATTAATGATGTTTTACAATTGTTATAATTAATTTAATGGTTGAATTATATATAGTGAATTAGTACAATGGATGTCTGGTACGGTGTTTGTGTAGGAGTGTGTAAATACATTTATTATTTTATTTTTTGTGACGTAAAAGCCAAGTCGTGGCTTCCGACAGGTGCTTAGCGATAGATTCTCAACTTGAGGGTGGTTCCAACTCATGTGACATCATCATCAGCCCATAATGTCCCACTGCTGAGCACAGGCCTCCTTTCAGAAATGAGGGTGATAGGGAATGAGTAGATACTCCACCACGCGTGCCCACTGCGGGTAGGTGGAAGTAAGCTAGAGTGGTCAACCTACTGTTGGAGTTTTCAAGCCGCCTATGAAGGCCTCCAACTAGCTTTACGATAATCGGGACCAACAGCTTTATGTGCCTTCCAAAGCACGGAAAACGCGTTGACCACCAGGTGGTCAACCATCCAGATAACTTAACTTTGGCGATCGATTAAGAACGGCTAATCAAGATACACCACGAGCGCCTCAACTCATGTGTCGCCTTGCAAGTTAGGAAGTCTTAAAGATCGAAGAAAGTAACCGTCTTTTACCCACCGCCATTTTACTCCATTTTCCTTACAAAGGAAACTCTTTTAACACGACTGTTTACAACTACAACTAAACAATTTGTATCCCCCAGTGTCGATGTCCGGCCCATCGGCTCCGTTGAACATCATCATTTGTCTAATAAAGTGGCGCTCGACAAATCTGCCGGGTCGGGGGGCGAGGGGGCCGGGGGCCGGGGGCCGGGGGGACGGGGGAGCTATTATCAAGTTACTGACGCGCCATTTGCCGGCTGCTTTACATAAATAATTCAATAATGTGATATGGAACACGAGACTTACTTCGAAAATAATGTTTGGTGTTTTTGTTATTAACTTATAGGCCTGTGTTTGACCACAATCTCGCCATGGTAAGTGATGATGTGGCCGAAGGTGGTAAGAAGAAGAAGAAAGAGTGGTGAAGATTGTAGAACTATTGTTCTGCTGCCAAGCTTCTAATTTTATTTTATTTGTATATCAAAGTCAAAGCAATTTATTCAATTTAGGCCCCAGAAGGGCACTTATGAAGGTTACATTTACTAAAGATAACACCGGTTCCGTACTCCGCCTTCAACTAAGAAGAATCCGGCAAGAAACTCGGCAAGGTTACATATTTTAAATATTTTTGGAGAATCTGACTATGTTTGGCTTTTTTTTCCAAATAATTAACATTATATTTATTATATTGTATTAATAAGACTCCCTTAATAATTGATATTTACAGAAAACCACGACTTCAAGTCTATCTCTTCTCAAAATGGTATGTAGACCTTTCCCGTAGCTGCTACGAATGCCTACGAGAGACTACGAAACGTGTCCTACATACGATCAAGCTACGCAAAAACATCTAATTTTTTCCCTAATTTTAGGCATTCAGCAAAGTCAGTAATTACGTCGAAATAACAAATATGTAGATGTATTTTAGTGAAATTCGATTCAATTGCTATGCCATTGTAAAGAAGAGGGTAGGGTGTAGCAAAGTATAAAAAGACGGTAAACAGTCGGCGAGTTATCCGCGAACGCCTGTTAAAACTTGCTCCTAGAGAAGACTCTGCGAACGGGAGAATAGATAGGACACCTCGTTGACTATGGACTTGTACTTTTACTTAGCTGTAAAAAAATCTGTTACTTAGCTATAAAATAATATATATTATGGTATTAACTAATTAGATAAGGAGGTTTGAGAGTGGAACTAATATCTTAGTGCATTTTTGAAAAAAGAAATTACATAAATCAAGGATAAAAAAGTAAAAAAAAGTAAAAATCATAGATCTTCAAGGTCTGGAAAATAGGTAACTGGACAAGCGCGTGTCACCTTCTGTCAAGAAATATTATTATTTATTTATTTATTAATTTATTTATTATTGTAGAATTAGAACCTCCGCAGACAATATACCACCTATCGGTCAATAGTTTAGTCGTGTTCTAAACTCGACTAAACTATTACCCGATAGAAAGTCAGTAGTCTGTGGAGGCTCTCAGAATTAAAGAGGTCTTTAAACTTACCAATAGCCATCTAGAAACAAGCAATAGCCAATGTAATGCCAACCTGTGTGATGTTTTAAAGCGATGATAGCTCAGTGGTAGTGACGTCGTCGGATACCGAGGCGAAAGTCCCGAGATCAAACCCTACAATGAGTCTGAGGTTGCCATCGCGAGGTAACCATAGCACGGAGTTTGTAGTACCCAAGCACCTATCGGTGTGTTCCGACAGCTGCACTTGAGAGTCAGTTCCTTCTAGGTTTTGTGTGCTTACCGGCTTTGGTCGTATCAGTTCTTACTATGGTGATATTGAGGTCAAATACAGGCCATAAACAATACCTTTATGAAACTGAAAATGATGCGTGACCAAGCCCTCAAACAAATGAATCTATTTTCAAATATTAAACTGGCTAAATTCTGAATTGCCTAGTTTTGCCAGTTTCTATTGCACATCAGGTATATCGGTGAACTAGTCTAGTACTAGTTATCTGTACGTAGTATACAGAAGTGGTAGTGGAAGACCGGTGGAGTTAGACCGGCGCTGTGCAACTTTATAATTGAACTGCACCTAGTTAAGCGACTGCCGTCCTTAAACTTAGCTTATATTGCCTTTGTACACTAACATCACTGTAAATAGGTATAGTTATTTGTATATTTGCTGAGACAGTATTACATGTTTGTGGAGTCGTGATTGTTGAAAGACTAAAATAGATTTAATTAGAAGCCAGTGCAAACTCCTAGCAAAATCTTGTCAAAGAAAATTTGAAGCATGAAAATTAATTCATGCATTTTGTTTAAAATTAATATCCTGAGACGTTCTTTACGCGGCTATCTGAACCCAAATAAAGCAGAGGTTGTACTATGATAACCATGACTCATATACTAACTTATAATTGGCACATTTCCTACTGAGGCACAATACCACAACATAGAATAAGGGCAGGCAAGGACTTGGGCATGTAGATTTCGTTGCGATGATTTCCTTCCAAAAATCAGTGAGTTAAGGGCGACTGAAAATCAACGTCATTCCATGGAGTTTGTAGATTTTCTACGTCCTTTGTAGCACTGTACCACTACGCTAAGTAATGTAAGTTGAGAATAAATATGTTGCTGTCTACAAGTATATAAAGATTAACAAGAATAAGAGTATCATCATCAACTTTGTCGAGGAGAAAATCAACTTATCTCAGATTTACGACCAAAAATAAACTTTTGTGATCGTATGTTCACATAAATTCTTATAAGGACGAGCAATTTCATCAGAAACCTAATATATCAAAGCACGGGCGGGCGCGGATGGGTGCGGGAGCGGGTGCGGGTGCGGCAAATCAAATCAAACGCCGACTGATCCCGGCTTTCACATTAACGGACAATTCCAGACATTTAACTAACCATCCGTTTGCTAAAGCTTACTATTTGAAAATGTGCTGTCCGAGTGACGAGAGATAAGAGAGAACTTAGTGTGCTTGATGTTTTTGAGAGGCGATTTTTTTACTGGCAAATAACTTTCAAATTAAGATGTTTGCTAAAATAATGTTTGTTTAAAACAAGCAATTCGTACTTGCCTTAAATTTCTATTATTTACGAGAGTCTGTGTTACGTGACACCTATAACTTACCTACAAATCTTCGAGGCCAGAGTGAATAAGCCTTTTTCTCGGCCTCATCATAACATCTTCCCAAATGCAAAACCATTTTACTTTAAGAAAAGTAAACTGTATAAAGTCTTAGTATAATAAAAAATTCAACAAGCTTTCCGCTACCGCTGCTAACTCGCGCCAGCTACCTCGTCTATTCAAGTGGTCCAGCATTGTGGCTGCCACAATGTACTAGATACGTCTCCATTACGAGTGATTCAATTCGTTTTAGTGTATTGTGGGCGCGGGGCACAACGCCGCTGCCCTCCGGTACGTACCAACAAATACGGATAAACTCAATAAATGTTAACTGATAACGACATTACATTTTAGGGCACCACGCGAATACACCTGGTGTTGCAAGCCTCAATAGGCTACGGTGACCGTTTACCGTCAGGTGGACCGTATGATTATTTGGTTCCTTAGTAGTAAAAATACCTATTGTATTAGTAATTGTGATTGCAATATTATTAAATAACTAGAGGTACTCCTATCCTAATATATTTATGCCCGGTTTCTATAAACAAAAACGAATCGTTTTGCATACCAATAGTTGGATTTTTTATTGCCAAACTGGGCATATAGATCATTTCGTAAGCTAATTTTACCTGTGATAGCTACTTCCATATGGGAGGGTCTGCTATGCAAAGCTTTGAGGTCTTTGCTTCATTATTAGTAAAGATATAAGAGTCTTAATTTTAAACGATAACGGGCCGTAAATTATAGGAATCAGCCACTAATCATACTTAGTATCTATTACCATTTTTTAATCGCCAGATAAACCTCGTATATGCTAATCCTCTGGTACAGAACATCCATTTAAACATATTACGGTTTAAAAGTATATAAATTATATAATAATATTTATATGATAAAAATTGTAACTAAGAACAATAACATATCATAATAAAACGTGAACATCCCATCATAACGAGAGACAAAACTACAAAACAGTTAATAATGTGTTACACAGCGGGTGTCCGGGAAACTGAGTCGTTAGCGTCTCGACCCGCGCCCGCTCGTCCCGCGCCCCGCTCGTCCCGCCCGAGTACGGTTGGGTTTGTTCCCGGGAATAAACCCAACTTCGAGTAAATTTCCAATTTGGTGGGAAAAAACCCGGGAATTTTCCCATTGGCTGGGAAAATACTCAAATGGTCACAGTTACTAGATTTTGCGTATATAGCGAGAGACACTTTAACAAAATCGTTTGAATAATATTAAACAAGATTTCTATTAGGGTCATACCATGGTTATACACATATATCATACAATAAAAATTCTTTTTTTTTTGAGATGAAGGAGTGCATTGTTTTTTAAAAAGTGACGTTTTGGGGTTTAGGTGGACAGGCGGCGGTCCCACACAATTACCACGCCGTGATAGTACATACTCGTCCGACTCGAAGTCCGGAAGTGTGATACTCGGTCCAGTCCGCTCAAGGTCCGCGTGGGTCCGTGCGTAGGTAATGTAGGTACATACAACATCGAGTATGATTCAAATAACTATCAAAAGCATCTAAAAATATTTTTTTAGGTACAAAAAGCCACTTGAGTATTTTCCCGCCGTTCGGGAATTTACCCGTATTTTTCCATTCTTTCCCGTATTTTCCCGTATTTTTCTTTCCTTCCCATATTTTTTTCTTTCCCTGCCCATCCCTACGCCCGAGCCATCCCGCTGACCCGGCGTGTGTCCGTAGCATGGGACACATAGGCACGTGCCACGCCGCGCAAAAACACTCGTAATCGGTAATTATTGCAAATGAGCACAGTTTTTTTTTATATTTGTATGTCACGTTTGTGCCCTGAGGCAGTTCTGGTTTTAGATCTATTTGTTGCATGATCATATGGGGTTGGTTTCAATCTCAAAAACGTTGAAATTAAGCTATTTTCAGCCTGCATGAAGATCCTTCTGTACAATTATTGGTTGGGGTTGATTTATCACCATAGCAGGAAAGAGACTTTGTGTACAATGTCTTGATGAGCTGGTTGGCTTGGATAAATTACTCTAATTGGAAATATATCTGTGGAACAAGCTCTGCGTCTAGTTTCAGATCGGAGAAATCATGACGTTGTAATATTGCACATGCAATTCACTAAGCTTTACATTATTTTTATATTATATAAGCATAATAACAGTTTAATAACTGTCCGTTAGTGGATGGTTAGTGGCGCAAGCGATGCATCCACATCCTTGGTCATTAATCCATTGTTCCCGGGGCTATTATCCCACATTAGCGGGTTATTACGGACCGCACGCCCGCGGGGTGTGCATGGGATTAGTGACCGGCGCGCGCGCATTCATTGTTGTCTGCTATTTGTTTGTTAAACGAGTGTAAAGTGTATAAACTAACGAGGCATTTTTTATATTTTTGTTTGGAATAACCGAATTGCTTTACTTTAATGAATTATTAGATACCTAGGTACTCTAAGAAACAATATACATATGTAATATAAAAAAAAATGATAAAGCATCTATGTAATAGAGGTTAGAGCGTAGCGTTTGAATATATTTGTTTGCCAGAACATACTGTTAAGTCGAGTTTGTCACAACACTAGCTCGACTCGCATCAGCGTGTCCCATCACTAAAGGACTATTAAGAGTTTGACAGATCGAAACAAGATGGTTTCCCGCGTGTGTGTATTTCTTTTAATAAGTGCCTTTAAGGCGCGGACTGACTACGATTTTGACAGGACTCGTTCTTCACTGGAATAGGGTTGAAAATGGTAAATCATAAATGTGTCGACTCTATGAAATGGGCTGTTATTTACGGGTTTTCTTTAGATTATACAGAATATACGCATTAAATTGAATAAGTGTCCGGTTAACATTCTAATATAATCCTGTATCTTATATATTCTTAAAAATAAAATTGTTGTCATCGCTGAAAATACGGAGAATTTCGACGCGAAAGATTTTTTTAGACGTAACTTAGGATTTTTTTATTGGGAATATCAAAGCACTTTTTAATATTCTATTCGGTTAACATTTTTCTCAAAACCCTCTTCTATCCACAGTATTTTTTTGTGTTAGGTATTTCATTGCGTTACGTCATACTCGACTCTCAAAAAAACCCATTTTTGAGATTTGAGCTTAGACCCGGCCTTAATATTATTTTTAGGAATTGTTTGATGTAAATAAGCTCTAACAATAGGTACATTTAGATGTTATATAAGTTTCACTTCATTCAGCCATTCGGTTTGTACGACCGAATATTAGAATTTTATAAGTTAAATTTTACATATTTACCTATATGAAAAGATACATTCAAGACAATCAATAACTCAATAAATTAAATTAACAACAATCAATAAATTAATAGCAAAACAAACAGAAAAACAACATGTATGTCAAATTAATTTCATAAAATAAATAATCATATATTATGTAATAACAACATATGTTACATAACCATATAAAACATATATACCTAAGTCATTTGTATCAATAATAAAATGTCACTTGCATACAAAGCTAACTAAACATATTTGTGTTTTAATAACAAGCTCATAATCAAATAAGATAGTTCCGAAGAATCCCACATAAATGTTTAACGAGGGAACTATCTCCCGGCAAAGCATTTAATGTAATTATAGTGGCAGAGGGCACCGACGATACATCCATAATTTGCGCATTACTGACCCGCAAATGGGCTCCAGGGGACGCGTTTGAGAGACAATGTTCATATAATATTTTCTTTTATTATTAAGTGCCCTGTGTAGAATTATCATGAGATTCAATAGACATAAACCTACGAACAATCATGCATTTTATATTCATATTATTTTAAAATGTAAATAAATATTGTTAGGATATTTTGAATTTTATGGCACCTTTTCAAAATCTAAGTTAGGTTCGTCATGCTGAACAATTTTTACTGTCCCATAAAATTCAAATCTGACATTTTTTTTTTCTATATACATTTTCATTTAGCATAGTTGATATTTTGTGAAAAAAGATTTTTATTCATCATTACAAAACAAACTACGCTGTATACAATAAAATAAAAAATTTGTATAAAGACATGAAAGGAGAAATAAATACGACCACTATTTACTTTTCAGTATAAAAAAGCCAACTTTATTAAAGTGCTTAAAAAATATTAATACGAGTAGATATTTGTTGAAAACCTGAGTCATGAATAAAAATATCCATTAGTCCACATTAAAACTTTTAAGTCAGTGAACCAGTTCATTATTAGAAATTAGGGGACACTGGACGTGTTCGTCCCCTAAACGTCGTCGGGACATTCGGGACTCGAGCGATCGAGGGCGTGCGGAACACCCTGTATAAACCAGCTGGATTTGTCAAATTGGTCCTTATTGCTTTGAAATAAGATTGTTTTATAGTGTACCGTTGGATTTGTTCGCGTATAATTTATAGTTTATCTCTTAAATTGATTATTACACATGGAGTGCGAGTATAAATCACCACTAATCCGATTACAGAGAAGTATCGTCTATTTTGTAGCAGCTCGCTCGTTTGTGGTTGTTATTAAATTGTTTTTATGCGTTTTTATGACGCGTATGTTGCGTCACGACGGCGTTATTAATTTTATTTAAATTCAGTTATGTTAAAAAGTCGATAAACACGCAAATAAAAACTTATGTAAGAGATAGGTTTCGGAATTTCCTAATATAGGTATTAGGAAATTCCGAAACGATTAGCGTCTGAGGAGGGCCTACTACGAAAAACGATACTCGATAGTCCGATCATCGTTGTCAGATATTAACCAATAGAATTGCAGCAAAACTGACGAGTCGTAAATTTTATGCAATTCTATTGGCTAATTGATTGACAACGATGACCGGACTATGGTGTATCGTTTTTCACAGGCGTCCCACGGCTATGCCACATGGAGGGAAAGTACCTTAAATATTGTAGATGGAATATTTTACTGAAAGAAGACATCATTTTAATTTAAAAAACAATTTAAACTGTATTCATAGATTTTTAAATAGTTACATGGTTGAACCGGGAATCGAACCGGTTACATGAGCAAAATAATTACCCTGTAGCTTTATCATACCGATCGAAAGGCTTCATCATAAGGATTATTTTTTGCTAAATAACATAGTTCTACAGTCTGTAGAGTTCAAAGTACCCTACCCCCAAGCTCCAGTAAATATTCTCAAAGATCATCATCGGCATCACTTAAAATTAAATTAGACTCGTCTCGTCTCGTTGGTTCTAACGTAAATTGCCCTATTTGTTAGGAAAAATGCATCAATGTTTGAAACGACAAAAAATGTCCGCCGTAAAAACCAACTAATAATACCGGAATCAAGGCTCAAAATGTATCAAAATGGCCCATATTATAAATCGATAATTATATACAATAAAATACCAAATCATCTTAAAAATGAAGTCAAGGATTTAACATTCAAAAATAAATTGAAAGATTACCTTATTAAAAAATGCTACTATTCAATTGAAGAGTTTATGGTAGATAAAATGGAGCAAAAATATTGATGAAACTTTAAAATAATGGATCAGTCTCGCGATCATACCTATTAACGTGTAATAATAAAATTCAATTATAATGTATATAACATAAACTAATATTACTATAAATAAATAATTTAAATACTAATTAATATACCTAATAATTAACTATAATTCAGAATGTATATAAACTATGTACCAACTAACCATTTAATTTACTAATTAATGTTGCAATGCCCTTGCAGGGCTCATGTTCTGGACTTACTTAATAATGTAACAACTATGTAACAAACATGAAGCAATTAATAAATGAATATGAATATGAATATGAAATAAAATAAAGAAGATAGATATAGTAACTTAATAAACCATGCTTCAACATTTAAAAAAACCTCTACCATAATTGTTTAAGTATATGAACAACAAACTGGTGGCAAATATGGCCATACGGCATTTCAATCAACTCATCCCACTTGTGACTCGAGTCGTGAAGATACGGCGATCGAGGGGTGACTCAACGCCGGATTATACACTTAACGCATTATGGTTAGCGGAGAGCTTTGTAACAACCCTACATGCGCTGTCTTCATGATGTTGATAACGAAAAGAGAAGCAGAATATACTTGGTAATATTTGTTAGACTAGCATTACTAAACATAGAACATGAATAAATCTTCTTGAGTCATTAACAGACTCGATGGCAATGTATTGAGTTGAAATAAATAAATATCCTGGGACATTCCTCCCACACGGTCATTTGATCCCAAACTAAGCAGAGCTTGTACTATGGAAACCAGATAACTGATATAATACATATACTACTTTTTGTTGGTACTCAATATACATAATTACACCCAGACTCAGGACATACAGACATGTTCATGCACACAAATACATCTCCTGTGTGGGAATCGAACCCACGACCTGCGGCGCGTAAGGTGGAATCTTAACCAGTCTTATCCAACTGCGCTAACTGGCCCGTTAAATTGCAACAATCAAATACAAAATGTATAAAAATCGATCTATAACATAGAGTATAATGTAGATCTAAGTATACAGTTTTTTTTTATGCAACGCAGTTGTTAATCAAGCATGCATCCTGCCTGATGGTAAGCGGTTACCGTAACCATATGGAGGCGTCACTCACGCGTTACTGACCATCCCCACCCTCCCCAATGAGCTCTGGCGACCTTACTCACGCACAGGAACACAATATAAAGTTATTTGGCTGCTGTATTCCGTAAGGTTTCCTGCTCTTTGAGCGAATAAACGCTATCCTCTTCCTCTTTTAGTCTATTATTAATTCTAGAATTTAGATATTATGTTTTTCAGTGGTAACTGCAGTAGATTTGATATTCATAAGTTCCTAGTACCTTCTCTGAATTAAATGACTTTATTTAGGACCACTTATATAAACTACGAGATTCCTAACAAATCACACTTGTTACGGTCAAACCTTAAATCGTTCAAGGGTCAAACGTTACAACCATTATAAATCAGAAATATTGGATAGATACTAATTTTAAAGATCTGTATGGAAAGTGGAAAATGTTTCCAGACTAAATAATAGTTCACGTGAGACAACATTCAATAAATAACTGAATAAGCGAAACCAAAAACCAGGACAATGCCTAATATGGAGCCCACGGCGCAGACCTTACTGTAGGGTTGTCAAGAATGTTACTTGAATAATTGTTAGATTAGTGAAAAATAACAGGGACCAAGTAGATCCGGGGAATGAGTGGTAGTTGTGTAAATCTTTAAAATTTATATTAAAATAAGATGGCCTTATGTATAGGTATCACATTGGATCCAAATATGGCCATCTGAGTGAGTCTGCATTTACTTTAATAAAACAAAAAACACTATTAACTAACTCAAAATTGCTATGAAAAAAAAAACCAACAAAAGTGTATGGGCGCCCCCTTACATTTTTATTATTTGTTGATATAGCGGCAATAGAAATACATATTCTCTGAAAATTTCAGCTGTTTACATATTACCGTTCATGAGATACATCATGACAGACAGACGGGCGGACGGACGGACGGATGGACAGCGGAGTCTTAGTAATAGGGTCCCGTTTGGCACCCTACGGGTAACGTACCCTAAAAAAGTGTCGTAACGCAAAATGGTAATTCAGTAAGCCACCTAAATATTGTAGCTTTTGATAATTTAATCAAGACAAATTTTATGTTATAATGAACTAATTTAAAGGCCCTGTATTGTTGTATCGGTAGCCCTGAACACGCTAGGTGGCTATTACAGGGCGGGCGGGCGGCATGCGGCGGGCGGGCGGCATGCGGCGGGCGGGCGGAATTCGCGCACGCACGTTAATTGCTAAATTCGCCCGGAACTACACCGGCCGCCCCCGCCCGGGCCGGGGCAGGGGCGGGGGGCCGTCCGGTGCCCCTCCACCCCCGCCCCTGCACCGCACCTGCCGCCGGCACTCGGCCGACAATAAGCTTACACTCATGCGTTTTGTGGATTGTTGGTTTTAACGTAAACTTAAAACATGATCTGTGTGTAGATTATTTAGGTTGTGTTCTGTTTGTTGAGATTGAAAACTGTGCACGTATGAGATCAGCTATAGTAAAAAATGCCAGTATCCGAATCTTCTTTATTGTTGATCTAATTTTCACCCGACAGATCTAATGTTGTTTTGGGGGCAAAAGTATTTTTTTACCTGCGTGCCTTTAACCACGATTCGTTGTGCCTATTTTCATTATGAAGTGGTTGTGAACCCTGCAGTTTGTAAGGAGGACACTAGATGGCGACGGTGATCACTTGAACCGAGAAAATGTTGAGAAAAGATTTTGCTAAATGACATGCTCAGTATATTTTGCTTTTAATCTATGATGTAACACCACAGTTATAGTAATTTCAAATGTTTATAGTAACTGTTTCATGCTAATTCAAATTAAAACTTGATTTTTGATTCCATGACGGGTAATTTAGCATAGCTACCTATAAAAATGATGTCCAAAACAGCACTTAAAAAATCTTTAAAATGAATGGTTTCTAAGGGGGTGTTCACCAGTAGGTGTAGTGTAGTGTAGGGTAAGGGGTGTTCCTGTCTTGTCAGCCGATACATGCGAGTAACGGCAACTAATAATTGAGTGCCGGGCGCATTCCACCCCGAGACTTGACGCCACGTCACCGTCACTCGCAATACTGATACTATCTGCGAGATATTGATGTTGATCAATATCCAACTCGCTTCTTTCGCAGTTTTGTGGGCATAAAGCTAGAAAAAATTGGCATTTCTCCGGGTAGCGGTCGGCGAGCTATATGAACTAAGCGCCAAAGGGTTAAAATCTAAATAACTTTAAATACCTATAGAATATTTAAAAAAAATCTTTCTTTAGGTCATACGTTCGTGATATTTTTTTTAAATGTCTTAATTTTATACACCATGATCGAATCCAAAACGAAAATTAATTGATGTTTGAGATCATTCTATGTTTTTTAAACCCATGAATTTAGCTGATTCCAAAAAAACGTACCAATATCATTTCACTGTGTCCTGCGACTAAAACTAAATTGGTATCAATTGTTTTGGGTGGATACTTCTTCAATCTTTCCTGATCACTTCCAGAGGCGTGTACTTTACTGATAGAGGGGATGGTAGAAAACTTCAGTGAAATAAAGTTAACATTTTCTAGAAACCCTAGTTAACTACGGTTTGACATTCTTTTGCGCAGTGACGAAGCAAAATAACGGATCGATGTGAGTTGCATATATATATGAGTTTATTGGCCGGAATGCGAAATAAACACAAGTGAAGCAGCGGGTAAAAACTAGTACCTATATATTTATGAGCGGATATCAGAGAAAATAGAGCTAAGAATAAGCAGTTCCCAACGTTATTATTAAAATCTCCATGTTTATATCAGACTTAACACACTTCCAACAACCTGGTGTACCAAAATAATGGAGCCGCTGGAGCTCACGGTAGATTTATATAATTAACTAGCTTCATTTTTATTAGTTAATGTTCTGACATATTTCAATTAAGCCGTTAAGTTAAAATTGCAATCAAAACCCGCTGCGGTGCCCGCTCCGGCTAGTGTATGAGAAGAGAAAGAGTATCCTTTCAGAGATTTTTTGTTATGGATAGGCTTTTATTTTAACTACAATCTCACCATGGTAAGTGATGATGTAGCCGAAGGTGGTAAGCACAAGCCCAGAAGGCTCTCAAGAGCAGCTGTCGGAACAAACCGATAGGTGCTTGGTGAAAAATTTTCCATTTGAGATCAAGGCTTTATTAAAGAACTTTTTATAAATAGTTACCTTCTAAACTGTTTGTAAATACTAATGCACCACTAAATACCGACACATACGAAGTTATCAAACACCAAGGCTGGCAGGTAACACAGTTACCGGTGTTCCACCACAGCGGCGCATTAGAGAACCGAACCGATAACCGGTAATAGGTGCACACCGGTCGGCGGCGGCGGCAGCGGCGGCGGGACGACGACGGGGTGGCAGCGGGGCGGCGACGGGACGATCACATTTCTCGCCAATTACGCGCTGATAACGGATACCGGTGTATTCCTCAACCGGTACCGATACGTGGATTAATTTGTTGTTCACTCGACAGTGGAGCCTCATCCTACGTGCAAACATAATACACTTCCTACACATACACAGCGTATATAATGGACACATGCTTTTGGATATTTATAAACTGTTACTGCGCTCTTCAAGTATCAATGATTACAATATATCGTAATTATCATTAGCAAGTTTCAGGATGTTTAAAAATATTGGTGATCGGAATTCATTTCATCATCGTCATCATATCAGCCCGTGGATGTCCACTTCGGACGGTTCTGGGCCGCTTGCAACCAGCGGTGCCCAGCAACTCTGACCAGGTCGTCGGTCCACCGCAGTGGGAGGTCGTCCCGCTCGGCGCGCACCACTACGTGCTTGCCATGAGAGAACCTTTCTTCCTCATGGGTTATCGGCTCTTCGCACAATGTCGAAGTCACAAGTCGCAAGTCTCTAATCGAAAAGCGAGTTTTGTTTTTACCAGCTGCGGTTTCACCCACGTTTCCGCGTTTTGATATAATGGGAATAATGTGGCATCCTATTAGTGAGGGAATTTTTAGAATCTGACTGGTAGTATATAAATAACTAGGATCATTTCAGTTTTGTCTTTTAAATGTTGTTTTGTTATTTTTATTTGAGTTCTTAATTTCTCCGACTATTTTGCCTGTTTTCCAGTTTATTTATTTAGAATGTGTGAAAGTTTAAAAGTTTTATCTGTGCAATTATTATGTGTATTTATTTATATTATTTGCAAATTGCTTTGGTGGTTATCACTTGCCCGGACGTATGACCAAAACGTCACACTGTGTGCTCACTGTGCACAGCATTATGCTGAGCTGGTGGCCAATTTGTCTGCACACTAATTTCCATTTTTTTATACCGTTTTCATATTATATTGTTAATTTTAAGGTGTGTGGCAAATACATGTTTTTTCTTTCTTTCTTTCAATGTGGCCTGCCCATTGCCACTTCAGCTTACTAACTCTAAGAACTATGTCCGTCGTTTTTCTTATTCAACGAATGTCCTCATTTTCTCATGTTCGGAATTTCTCTATGTGACAGGGTAGAGAAATTCCGAACATAGCTCGTTTCATAGCTCGTTCAGTGACTCTGAGCTTATTTATGAAATTCATTTACCAAAATCATATTGCATATGATCTGTTGTGAATTTTGGAAATGAATTACGTTCAATAATATCTCTCAAGTATTGGTTTTAAACATTTTATTTATCTATCGATGTAGAATATAGCAGTATGTTAGCTGTAAATGATTAATACGCTGAGAGGTGGAGCGAATAAACAGAGCAGCTCGACTGAGGAAGTACCTCCACCTTACAGAATAACTTTATGTTGTGTTCCTGCGCGTAAGTAAGGTCGCTAGAGCTCATTGGGGAGGCCGCGGTAACGTGTTAGTAATGCCTCGTGTATTGCAAGCGTCCATGTATCTACGGTAACCGCTTACCATAAGGCGGGTCGTTGTAATACTGACTCCTAAGATTAAAAAATAGGACTCTATATTTACCTGATGATATATATCTTCATTATTTACATTCTTTCATTTTTGAGAATGTTCTTTTTATTGCATTAAATATACGTTACAAGCAAGTGATAAAAAGTAAGACATTTATTCACCTCAAGCCATAGGAGGTCACTGATGTGAATCTGGGGGCACGGAAGTGCCCCCCGCCAAGACAGCCAAGCGAAGCAAAAGGGCACTACCTACCTTTTCTCGAAGCGCTTCGTCGTTTTTTTGAACCCTCATAACTTGGGTTTGGATTATACCAGATAAACAAAATTCTCAGGACATGATGTCAATAGTAAACTTAATAAACATATTAAGTTTCAATAACATAGCTCTTATACTTTAGATTTTATTGATATCTAAAAAACCCCGATTTCGTCACTGACTCACTGATGATCATCAAAACTCATAGGGTACTTCCTGAAGTCCTAGAAAGCTGAAATTTGGTATGTAAGCTTGTATTAGTACACAAACAACAAAAAAATTAAAAAGTAAAGTATTCACTGTTCATTACTTTTTTGTTATTCAATAGTTCTTGTAGTATTGAAACGGCCAAGCCACATATTTTGACTACGGTGTGTAGAATTTGTGAAGTTAGAACGTATAGAGTAAGTGCATGTAGAGTTATTAGCTTGGCTCTACATGAGATCTGATAACTTTTTGACAGTACGAGCCATATGTCTTGGCGGCAACATTTTACATAAAAATGTTTTTGGTGGGATATTTAACTTTTCCTCCGGAGACCAGCGGGCGGGGAGCTTTTTCCGCCAACGCGTCAGCTTGGCTATCCAAAGAGGAAACGCTGCCAGCCTTCTGGGAACCCTGCCGTTAATCGGAAGCAGCGGCAGGCTTGAGGAAATTTTCTATATATAGATTGTATTTTGTACATATTTGTTGTAAATAAAGTATATATAATAGTAACTTTTCAGGACTAATAAGTACCAACCTACTACAATAAGTGCAGTCTAAGTTGGAGGTATGGTTATGAATGATTCATTTTTTTGGTTTTAAATTGAATAATGTGAGGTGATGGAGCTGAAAAATATTTATACTGTATTATAAAGCTGTAGAGTTTGTTTTTTTGAACGAGCTAATCTCATGATCTAACTTTCTGTTTTCTATTCTTTTATTGAAAGACCTAGCTGATTATTGGCTTGTTGTTTGACCACAGTCACCTAGTGGTACCTAAGTACTCAGGTATAGATACATGCGCATAAACAATAACGTAACTGTCGTATTAATTAATATATGTTCATTATAATCAAGAAGCATGAGCCTGCTTTTCATTAATTACTTGCTATTCTCCTAGCAATGAGAGCAGTTGCAGCTGCAGTATGATATTGTTATTTTAATTGTTACTGATATGGGAATAAATATACACCCATTTTTCTAAAAAAAACTTATTTAAATTATATATTGTACAACAACTCTCTCTCACTGTGAAATGAAATGGAATCGTCTCATGTTCGTGAACTTTGTTCACAGCAGATATACCTAAATATGTATTAGTAAATATCCTTCTGCATTTCATAGTACTTACTGAGCCTTGAGAGCATCTGTGAGCCGACGGCCGGCGCGACTTAGCGCACGCCTATATTAGGTAAATTATTCTATTTTAGAAGTAAAATTATTTTTTATAAATATAAAATAGTATAAGTTTATGTTATTAATAAATATATGATTTATGTACCTACTTAACTCTACTAACTACTTAAGTCAGGTCAAAATAAATAAGGAATTTCCAAAGAATTTAAAACGTCCAGAAGGATAGTCGCCTCTATGGGAACACGAAATAAACAAGCCATAATTGACAGTATTTAAAAGTAATAAGTTTAGGTAATTAAAAGTGACGAAATCGCAACATTTACACATGGAAGGTTAGTTTTTTTAGGTTTTCCTTGGTTTTTATATGTGTTGTGACAGTATTTCAATATGCTAGTTGGCATTTTTTATTTAATCAGTACAGCGAGTATGACGCGATGACAGCCGTGCGCAGTACGAACTGAGTGCGATTTGCTCAGGAGCCCCTCAAGCGGAGTGATATTAAATGTCATGCTTTAGTAAGGCTGACTATCCATCTGGGTAGAGGCACGATGCCCTATGAAAATCTTTGGGAATTTCATATCTTAATCAATTCGTATTACCTTTGCCTTAAAAATTTAAAAGAGGAATTAAAAATAGTAGATTTGTTTCTTTGGATATTTAATAGATTGTTCCTATAAAATCAGATTTATTATTAAATATTCTTAATTATCCACAATAAAACATAATCTTATTAAGATCCTTTTAGTTATTTGATGATCCCCAATACAAAGCCAGATACCAAGAACATATTTTTAATATCAATCAAACAAACATATTAAATGTGATATAATACCCAACCTGCTTACAAAACTACTCAGACAATTTGTATGGATATAAAACCTCACTACATTTACATTCACGGTACGTAACACAACAGACTTAAAAAGACAAACCAACACAAAACCCGTCCGCCATGCCACTAAGAAGGGCGTTTCTAACAACCAAACCTTCCATACTTAAACTCCATAATGAAATTAATATGCTAATTTAAAATAGACCTTAGCTACGCATATCAAGATTGAGTTTGGAGTGATCACAGGTGGCGGTTACAACGTTTCGTGTCCTTCGGTTTGTATGCAAGTGGCCAATCAGCGCGCCGTTGCCATGGCTACGCGAGGTTGCCGCTCGGCGCAGATAGATGGCGCTAGTGGTGTGTTTATAATTAACATCGCATTGAGAAAGTCGTAGTGCAAACTGCGTTATGTTTGGTGCTTGATGCAGTTTTTTTTTCTTTATTAGTACATGACATGGTAAACAAGTTGACTGAATATGATTTTATTTGTTAATACTTAGATAGGTGTATTTTCCTTTAGGTAGCCACATAAATAATCCACTTCTAGGGGTAACTTCTTTGATTGTTACGTATTTTAATAGACTTGAAACCTCTAATTTATAAATAAAAAAATAGAAAATAAAATTTTATTAAATATTCTCTAAATCAAAATGAAATAGTATTTTAATCATAATTTTAGTACATTAGTGTAGGAATAAAAACTTTTTGTACTTAAAAAGTTTATTGATACACGTTGAAGTCTAAATTACTGCAAAAATCAATAAATTCGTAGCAGTTTTATTGTTTAATTTCTCATGATATAATTAAAAATTATCTTGATAAAGTATCTAAATTAACTCCATATTTATGTCCGTAGGCTTTCATAGTAGGTATTAGCATTGTCAAACCAACTTGTGTGTTAAAAAATAAGCAACTTCTAAAGAGCATTTCAATCAAAATTCTTATGAATTTTCAATTAAAATTAACTCCAATAATACCCAGTATTAAATCGTCGGTATGTACGTACAAGATGTTTGATTGCATAATAATCCATTTATTGCAACGTCTCACAAACTGCGAGCCCCGGAATTGGGGAAACCTAATCCCCAGTAAGCCATTATACCGAAAACTCAACAACCATCACTCATAACCACCCTCGTTAACTTCAAAACAAACTTTAAAACTACACAGATAGATTTCATTTTAGAATACAACATGTACAATTTTCCTTTTAGTGAAAATTAAGGGGTAATAAACTTTATTATGTTATGTTAGGGCATATTTTTGTTTGAGACGCTACTCGTGAGTTTGGAAATGAAATTTTCATAAATGTGTGGCGGGTGCGGGGGGCTGTGCGCGGGGCGGGGAGGGGTGTACACAGGGGTGGTAGTATTTGTGTTTTCCCCGCAGTTTCCGAGGGGGGGGGAGGGATACTTGAGCCCCCGTTGTGTGTAACCGACGAACGGAAAAACTATTAATAATAATTATGGGTCTGGAAATTACTACCACTAGTAAGTAGATAGATGATGGGACAGTGTCACATGCATGTAGAAGCTTGAATTTCACTGAGATAACTTATTATAACCTAAAGTATCCACGAGAGAAGTGTCTCTATGCCCAACTATATCATACCTACAGGTCTTTTAAAATACAGACGTCAATAAATCATTAAAGACATTAAAAAAAAATACTTACTATATTTTTAGTATTCATTGATTGAAAAATCAGGACGTTATTTCGTATTCGCCTTATTAAACGTAAAAGGTTAAAATATGTTAAAATAAATGTGACTTGTAAGTACAAAAAACTCGCTATAAGGCAGTGTAATAACATCAGTATTAAGATAATACTGATGACAGACATGATTAAAATATTTAATTTTAGTAGTTAATCGTAGGTAATGATGAACTTATTGATTCAATATTAAGTAGGTTTAGCTAACTACTGAATGTGTTAAACGGGTATAAGTGCTAGATAAGTACGATTTAAGCCTACAATTAATAATATAGACCTATGTGAAAACAGCCAAAATA
The DNA here is from genome assembly GCA_951394255.1 of Polyploca ridens. NCBI lineage: Eukaryota > Metazoa > Arthropoda > Insecta > Lepidoptera > Drepanidae > Polyploca > Polyploca ridens. The sequence goes on from OX596257.1 coordinate 15,752,595, forward strand.
ATCCCAGCATCGAAATCACGACATTTCCCCAATAACGTTTTTTTTAACGTCTTACAGAATTAATGCAATTCAATCGACCGTCCCTAAATCGTTCCTAAAAAAACTTCCTTCCGCGAATTCTTAGGCAATTGTTTGCAAAAAGATCGTGTTGCAAAGGTCGGGTCGGATGTCGAACACATCAACACTGACGTGATCCGAACTGACATGCTCTGAGCTATTGGGCAACAAATGCACGGGGCATGAGAAAAAATGTTGAGGTGGGTACATTTTTCGTTGGTTTAATGATACTTAATTTTATATTGAAATAAAACTACTTTTAAACAAGCGGAAGGTACGCTTAGTATTGTGTCTAGAAAAAATCCTAAATCCTCCTCGTCATTTAATGATTTAATGTTCTTCATGTTTTTCTTGTAATTTCGACCGGGGTGGTAGAGTTAACTGTAAACGCCTAAACTGAATGAATTACTTTTTAATTTGATTCACTAAAAAAACTAGTAAATTATTGGAACATCTAGTATGTTTCTTACGATTGACAATATTTTTCGCCTCCGGTAGCACAACCGAAAAACCTAATGATGAAATTACCCCCCAATAAGATTTTAAACTTATCCTAAAATGCTCAAAAGCATAGTTTATACAATAAGTGCGCGCGCGCCGTTATGGGCCGAATATTGATCGTCGTGTCGAGTTACAGCCGCTTGCACATTGACAGCAATCGATGGCAATTGACGGCTTAATACGAACATAATAGACGCTTTTTGTAAACGTTCTGAGATTTGAGATTTTTTGCTCCTAATCCTTGGTAGAGAAGTTAGAATAGAACAAGCTTTTTCATTGCGATTTATAAAATAGTGATTGAAAATGATTTATGATAAATTACATTGTCTTGGTTTATAAAACTAAATGTTCTTTAGATGTAATATAGAGTTACTAACGCAAATTCAACTTTAGAAATCTAGTAAATAAGCTTTGCTCATTTGTTTTAAAGCAGCTTAATAATATCTTAAAGCTCAGAGTATATAAATACTACGTACAACTTAAAGTCTTTATTTGGATTGAAAATTAACACGATAGTTACTACAGCTAATGTCGTTTTAAAGTAGACGCGTCGGAGACCAACATTATTACACTACAAAATAGCGCAAAAATGACTAAACTTACGCATGAAATGAAAAATTTTTTTCTCTCACAATTGTAGTATAATTCGCGCATCCTTTTTAAACACAAGAAGGCATTCTTTTTCACGAAATGTTGCAATTAGATGTATAGCCGCGACACTGTTTGGTGCGTGAATAAGTAAATGCAATCATCTTGTTTTAATATTGCCAATACACAGCGCAGGCAACGCATCTACACCTACAAATCCATTTTCAAAACCTTAATTGTACGTCACTGACCTGGATCCTGTCCTCAGGCAGGTCAGTCTTGAGGGAGAGCATCTCGCGCGCGTACACGTCGGGGTAGTGCGCGTCCTTGAACGCCTTCTCCAGCTCGTCCAACTGGTACGATGTGAAGATAGTCCGGCTGAGGAAGAGAGCTTGGTTACAAAAAAATTACAAGCAGGCCTTCTTATCTTATGTGAAAATGTGTATGGAATTAAATCAAGCGTGGTTTTTCCAAGGGAGTACAGCACAAGAAGGTTGTGTAAAGAGATTTTTGAGGAGTCAGCAACGCGTGAGAGATATCCCTGTTGTTGCAAGCGTCAATAGGCTACGGTGACCGGTTAACATCAGGCGAACCGTATGCTTTTTTGCTACCTTAGTATTTAAAAAAACGAATTGAAAGGCTGAACAGATTTGGTACAAGGGTAAATCATTGTATTAAAAATAGCCAATACAGTAAGATTGTCCAAAAAATATTTAAAAAATGTAACCTTGCTGAGTTTCTTGCCTGTTCTTCTCAGTTGTATAAGTAGTCCTTAACAGCAAAAGATACGACAAGAAATAATAAGCCAAATTAATTTAAAAAAAAATGTGTCACTAGTGAATCAGACAGTCAACAACCTAACATAACAGAGGGCGGGCGGGAATTTCAACAGAGCTGCGAAATAAATTTACTATGTAGACAGTTTGTAAATATTTAATCATAGTAAAACACGCATGAAAAGGGTTGTATTGAGTAACAAATAAGTTTGAAGTTAAAGTCTAATGTTAAAATTTGGAGCTAAATAGAGCAATTTTATAAACACACATTACATTATTATAAAATTCCGCAACCCTAAACTATTCCCCCGTAAGGGTTGAATTCAGAAAGATCCCCTTTTTATACTCCTACACAACCATTCATGATGAAATTTGGTACGCAGGTAGATCATAACCTGGAATAACATCTGGAGGTGCAAGGTGGATGAAACTTTGACCAAAAGAAAAATCTTCCGCCAGGATGGTCATCGTACCTGGGGACCGCGGACAGTATTTATATGCAGATCGCCGAGAAAACTTCGTAAGCGCGATGCAGGATGTTGGGGAGCCATCTATCTATCCACTTGAGAATTTCATTATGTAGTTGGTCGCTATAAACACATAGGATTATTATCCCGGAAAACAAAAGAGCCCAGGAACTCGGGTGAAACCGCGGTACGGAGACTAGTAAGTATATAAAGCAGTTAGTTACCTGTGTCTGCGTTTTTTCTTCTTCTTCTTGCCGTTGTAGCCGGTGAGGCCGTCGACCGTGAAGTCTTTCGCCGCTTCTAACGATGATACTCCTGCAGGAACATACAAACATACCTTAGTACATAGCAATAAAGTATACAATATCTTGGAAACTGAATTCGTTTTAGGCTATGTAAGCAATGATTTTATAAGTAAAAGAGGTAGATAGGTTATAAGCGCTCTGCTAGCTCTGGCACGAGCTATTATGAGTCGCGTCAGAGCGTCAACAACACAGCATTTATGAGAGTGTGCCATTTATGAAGTTCAAATCTTGTGTAGGTAACCTCTTTACTTATAATATCATTGTATGTATGTAAGTTCCGTTACGCTACGAACTAAAATATAAAGAAATAAAAGACGATGACGAAGCCTTAGATGGAGCATTTTTGCCCTGAAGAAACCTATTCACTCTAGCGTTGAATGTCCCTAGATTGTACTAGTCAGGAAAAAGTACAAGGTTTGGATGTAATTGATACCTTTCAGTAACTTTTTACCCTAGGTTTTTTTTTCAGGGACTGTGTTGATCGTATCTCATAATGATAGGCATGCTTCTCATAATACATCAGATGCTAACTGGACAGCAATTGCGTGCACATTCATTGGGATTTTTTTTTTTTCGTTGCCCGAACAAGACCAGCAAACATCACCGCTCAGGTTAAGATAATCGGCGCACTGATCCCCGCAAATCACCGCCCGTCCCCGAAATCCACTTAACAAGTAGTGTGACAACACCGCCTCGCCCGCGCCGTCCGGGGATTTGTCACATAATTACCGAATGTGATTGCCAAATGAATTAGTAAACAGGCGAGCGGTGGCGGGTTAATAGAATAGATCGGGCGCTTCCCCCGGGACATTCGGGACCCCGGGGCGGGGTGGGGGAGGAGGGGGGACAGCCCTACGGGACGCTGGGTAATTGAATTTGGCGCCAATGAATACAACAATGAATTATTAAATTTGGAGCGGTTCTCTGCGACCTTCATCCCGGTCTTGTTTAGCGAAGCTACTTTATTGCTCGCTGTACATTTCTTGCCGACAACCGACGTTTATTTTACACCGCTAAGTTATATAGCAATGGATGCGAAACAGGTTAATTTTGTGAAGTACATTGTCGTTTGTTCGGGTAGATCTGTGACGAATTTGGATTATAATTGTTTTGTGTAGGGCTAGGAATGTTTGTCAGTTAAGTTATTACGTTGAAGTGTTAATTATAATGCGACAAGTTATTTTGTAACACTAAAATTATGCAAAATAATGTGTGATGCAATACCAAATTGTGATCAGTCATCGGCAACCAACTAGGATATTGTTCAAAATTCAATTCAAAATTCAAAATCATTTATTCAAATAGACCTTCGCAGGCACTTATGAAAAGTTTGACTCTAATACTATAATACCGGTTCGGAAGGTTGCATTTGCTGTTCATGTCGATATACATAATTTATTATTTAAGCAGTCTCCAAACTCCGGTTAAAAGCTTGCTCGCCAATTTGTCTGTATAAGAGTGATAAGGCTAATCCATCTTGGGCCATCACTTTCTATTCAATAAAAAAAAAACAGTGTCCAAATTCATGTAAAGTTAACTTTAGCACGAAACCTCAGTTCCTTCGTGTAGCTTCAATATCACGCCAGATACATGTTTATCAAAACAAAATGAGAACAAACTAGTTCGCGAGTGTGAACATGTGTTCAATTATTCTCGGACAATAGGACAGGCGGGCGTGTCCAATCGGGACTGTCCAGTCAATCGATTGGTCACACTAGCGATGTAAGGGACCCTACGCAATGTTGTTTGTTAATTCTATTACAGTTTATGGAACACGAAAAATACTGATTAATTAAATTGAAAGTTAACATGAACCAGCAATTAATTGTAATGTAGTAAAAGCTATAAAAATTAAAATAATAAAGGTATTAGTAAATATCTTAGGGCATTCTTCATACACGCTAACCTGATCCAAAGCTTAATTGTGCTATGGAATGTATTTTTAACCGACTTTAAAAAAAGGAGAAGGTTCTCAATTCGGTTGTATTTGTATGTGTATTTTTTCGTCATGTATTAACCGATTTGGAATTTTTTTTTGGTCCCATTGTCATCAGTTCAGGATTTGTTTACTTCTTAGTGTACTTTGAAGTCGGTTTAAGTTGTAAAACAGTCAATTATTTAATTATAAATATGACGGTTTCCCGGCAGGCTTGCTCTTTTCTGATTGTGAGATCCACAGTAAAGGTTGTCATGTCAGCAGCCAAATTCAACTTTACTGTATTACCAGTAACAGGAAAAAGACATTTCCCTGTACTCAATTATTTGTTGGTGCCAACATTGGCTTGGCATTCAAGATCTAACCTTCACACCAACGTGCACCACATACCTAACAGAAACTACCTATAAAAGTTGATCCATCTAAAGAGCCAGTGAGCGCGGCCGAGGCGAAGATAAGGCAATCACTTAGAAGGCTCCGTGATAGCAATACAGTTGATGTCCCGCGGGAGCGCCCGCGCCGGTCCCTGCGCCGCCAATCGGCGAGGGTGGCGACGTGGTAGCTATTTGTTACGGTACGACTGTTCTGGTCTGTTCTGCCAGTTGTTGATTCTTTAATTTTAGAAAACAACAATAATTTTCTTAATGTTTATGCTACTAGCTTTATTAACGTGTAGTGAAGGTCGTATGGGTTCGAATCGTTTGACGTTTTAGTGAAGGAAACCGACAGTTGTAAAGTAGGTAACACAAAACAGCCCTCACTCTCAAGATGAAAATCTTTTGTATATTTATATCTTTTTATATGAAGAGGGTAGGTAACTGTCATGACTGTTTTTTTTATGTCAACACGTTAACAAGCAGATCGGCCGCCTGATGGTAAGTGGTCACCGCCGCCTATGGACATTTGCAATACCAGGGGGATTGCCGATGTGTCGCCGACCTTGTAGAGCTCTTTTTACGCCTTTTTTAAAGAACCCCATATCGTAGCGCTGAGGGAAAACCGTAACGGGAGCTCATTCTACATCCTAATGGTCCGCTTATTCATCACTCATCAGCAATACCTTAATCAATAATAATACCGCTTGTACAACGGAGAGTGTTCTAAGGAATTGTTCGACTTGATGCCTACGGCTACCTTCCACCATCGCAACTCTCGCTATCGACGGGGAATCCATCCACACACATTGAAACCAGAATTGTTTCGAACTGTGCGGGCTAAAAGGAATTTTCTCCCGCGGACGCTCAGACTGTGGAATGAGCTCCCTGCCGTGGTTTTCCCAATGGAGTACAGCATGGGATTCTTCAAAAAGGGTGTGAAGCGGGTTCTTCAGGGTCGGCAACGTGCGAGAGATACACCCTGGTGATGCAAGCGTCCATAGGCTACGGTATGTATGCTTGTTTGCCACATTAGTGGTATTAAAAAAAAATAAACAATACTTAAAATTTTCATTATTTTTTTAAGACAATTTTGATATACTAAAATATAGTAAGTATTTAGTATAAAATGCCTAGAAAAATGAATACCTAATGTTTAGAAACAAATATGCTTCATAAAACAACATCCTTAACATTAGTAAATAATATTAAAATAAATTCACGTTATTAAATCGATTCAGAAGCACGCGTATCATTACCGTAAACATAACTACGTGGCTATCAATAATGTATGCGTCAACACGAATATACGTCTACAAAACAATAACAACCTTCTAACTTGAGTTGTAAGGTTTAATATTGTACGTGATGGGTTGTCGGAGTATAATTTAAAGGCAAGGGCCCTCCCTCCTGGGCGCGGAGGGAAATGCGCCTCTTGTAGTAGGAAAGCTACTCGTTGTGAAGAACACTGCTAGTTTACCCGCCCGCTACCACTCCGCACACATTGTTTTCTACAATACTTTGTAATTATAATATAGTTGTTCATTTAATTATAATATTTACGTAATTATTTATCGCGTTAGGATATTATGTCTTACTATGAACTTATGAACGTGATAGTTGACTGTATCACTATGTACGAAAGCTTTGGGATTCAATTATTGGTAGGTAGTTAAGCTTAAAATTAATAAGCTTTTTTTTATTGTGTATAGGCTTGTGTTTGACCACTATCTCACCATGGTGAGTGATGATGTGGCCGAAGGTGGTAAGCACACAAAGCCTAGAAGGAACTGACTCTCAAGTGCAGCTGTCGGAACACACCGATAGTTGCTTGGCGACAGATTATCAACTTGAGGGTGGTAGCCAGCCAAGTGGGTACTACAAAGTACTCTACCACCGTGCTATGGTTTCCTCACGATGTTTTACTTCACCGAAAGCTCAAGCTCATTGTAGGATTCGAACCCGAGACCTTTGTCTCGGTATCCGACGTCACTACCACTGAGCCATCATCTATACTAATATCATAGATTTAGAATTTTCTACTACATTAATATAATAAAGCGGAAGAGTTTTTTTGTTTGTTTAAACGGCCTTATCTCTGGAACTACCAGTCATATTCCAAAAATTCTTTCACTAATAGGAAGCTGCATTATCCCGGAGTATTATATGAACGCGGGTGAAACCGCGTGAGACAGCTAGTCGCCTTATAAATCGCCGTGGAATATCATGACTAGTACACCTATAAAACTCATGTTATGAACGTTTAACATTAATTTTCCTTACATCATAAAATTTAAGGTATCCAATGATTTTAGAAAATATTCTACAATTCTGCCATCAAATACCTGAAGGAGTTCAACAGCTGGCGGAGATTTCAATTTGTCAACATGTATTGCCGACAATACACCAATATATAGCTCTATGCGACCAGCAACAAGGTGTAAACTGTCCCGTTCAGGAAGAAACAGCACGTTATTTGAATGTAAAGTAGTATTTTGGCTGATAAAGGATTACTTTTTAGCTTGTTGTGTATTCCACATGCAATTATTAATAGTCATTGCTGAGCCACACACAGGTTGTGGCTTTGATAAACATTTGTGCCTGGTTTTTTTATACTACCAATAGTAAACAAGCCTAACGGCAGAACATAGAAAGTACCAACTCTGACATTTTGTAAAATCTTTGTTTTATAAAAACCTGTGTTCAACAAATAAATATTCTATTCTATTTTATTGCTCGCCTGATGGTAAGCGGTTATCGTAACCTATGGATGCTTGAAACACCAAAGTGATCACTCACGCATTGGCGACTCTTGTTGAAGAACCCCATGCTTGTTTAAGGGTAATGTATAATAATTTGTTTTATATCAGTTATCTGGTTCCTTTAGTTACACCATTAGTGGTTTCAGATGACCATGTGTGAAGAATGTCCCAGGATATTTAATTTATTCATTTTAGAACCAAAGCGAATTCACAACAGCCTTATATTGAAAATAACTGACAAGAATCTTAGTCCCTCTACTTTGGTTTATTGATACAAAGTTAACTTTGTTAATTTTACAATAAGTAAAGTAAATCAAAGATAAAAATACAATGAAAATTTAACAGGCTTACCCCAGATTTCAATAGACCTTATTATATTATGGGAAATTGACACAGAAGCATACTCTCTAAATGCTGTTCAAGCTATCCCTTTAACGTGCGTGGGACGGCACAAAACGGCGCAAATTGCCTGACAAAGTGTTACATTGGAGCTAGCAAATGTAATATATCGAAAACGCGTCAACAGAGCACCGACGCGACGCGGCACGATGTTCGCGTCTACACTTATTTCATATATTGAGCCAATTTAGTGCGCGCGAGGTGAGAGACGCAAAATTGGCAATTCGCGCGCGGCCAATTTGCGCGAGATCAGTCGACGATTAGATTTATTTGTCGGTGACGTTATGCTCCAGGCTAATCTTGCAATGACATGTCTGACGAATAAAAAAAAACAAATCGTTTATATTTTGTTGTAATCAACTGCCTATCTTAAACAGATACCTAAATACAACTTGGTAATATTAAGAGGAAATACTGGTGGCGTTTGTTCCATACAAACGTAATCCTCAGTTTCCTCTCTGGATAATGACACTAGAGCAATGATTATTTTACCATGCAATCTGTAGGTACCACTCTGTACCACTGTATGTCCCTCGGTTGTGTTTTTCACTATAAATTAATAATTATAAGAATTAGGAGCCTTCAAAAATCTCAAAAACTTACCATTTTTAACGCCCTTATCAGATTTCCAGTGAACTTTGAAGAATATAAAAAACAAAGGAAAACCGACAGACATTGCTAAAGCCCTTCTTATTATGATTCTTGTTTTGTTTTTAAATCGATCCAGTTTTGGAGGAGAAAACCGGGGATTACGAAATAGCGATTTCGTTTAATTTAAATAGATGTAATCGGTCTAAGCTGTAGTTGTCTCTATCGCCCTTGGGCGGGATAGCTCGGGCACAGCGCGACAGCAATAGATATCTTAAAAACCTATTTTTCTAATTTCTTGCAGCCATCCTTTCCTCTTAAGAATGAGCAGTAGGATAAAATAAAAGCACAGATAAGTTTAGTACCTCATTAGATAACTAAGCAACTACTTAATGATGCTGTGAAAATAATTTCATATTTATTTATTTTTGTTTTATTGGACCTGATACTACGCCACGATGAATATCTGATGTATAAATACCAAGAGCTCCTAAAACACTGCAGATTTTATATTCGTCGTTCGTTCGCCACCTCACGCAGCACTCTCGGAGGAAACGCATTAAGAAACATGATGAGACATGCAATTAAGGGTGTGGAGAGGTAGAAATTGCCAATTTTCCCGCAACAGGCCAATTGAGGCAAACGTTCACAGATTATTTGATTTGCGGAGAGGAGCGCGCCACTACGCAAATGTGTCGCCATGTCTGGATGGATGGAGTACCCCGCAGGTATATTATTTTAAGAAATATAGAAAAGATGTTACTATAATTATTGTATGTAATATATTTGAAATAAACTTTGAGTGACTTTAAGGTACGCAATATAGAACATGAAACAAATTCTATGTCAAATTTTGAGTCAAGATTAAAATTATTCAAAGTTTTTTTTTCGAATTACAAAATATATTCTTGTGACTACATAGGTGTCGCGTTCTATAAGTACAGGGTTAAATATGAGAAAAGTTCTAATTGCTTTGTAATACCTAATTGTTAGCGTTACAAGGACACAGTGCATGACATCTAGAGTAAACCTATAAATAATAAATAGATAAAAAAATATTACCTGAATAAAACTGTCGAACCGCTACGTATACATGAAACAAACAAAAACATAGGTAATTAAAATCTTATAACAAATAATAAAACAGAAGAAAAACACAAATAGCATTGGTCATAGAACATCGCAGTAGGTATCTACATAATTTTTGTAACGCCTATAAAAATATCGTCAGGATAAGGAACCTTATCTTCTCCTTACTTAGGATCAGTTTTTCTCCTTAGAATGACCTTATTCATTCTAGTTTGTCAAATCCTCCTTCACACTCAAGCATACTTTCTGACCTTTCCCTTTCACTGCTTCAGGTCCAAATAGCCCTTTAGATCACAACCTCATCCCAAACAAAACATTAGATTAAACAAGCGCAGATTTATGAAATCGTGTTGGTATCGCATTACACTCGCGCGGTTCCCACACTGCGCAGGTGTTAACAAAAATGGAGCAAAACTGCAGGAACAAAGAGAGCTGAGCCACTGACTACGCGTACGTACTGCCTCGTTCATGCTCAGATATTATGATCTTGACGTTTTTATTTTTTTTTAAATCGCAGTGGCTGGTTAAAATATTAAAAATACTGGCGATTTTTTATTCTGTCATTAAAATGTCTATAAATATTATTACTTTAACGTCAAGTAACGAAAAACTTAAATAACTTTCCTAAGAATAGTGACACTCATAGTCTGAACACTAGAAATAAGCACAAACTTGCTGTACCTTTAACTCGGCTCAGCAAAGTCCTTAACTCTTTGAAGGGGCAATGTATACGTTTCTATAATTTAAGGCGATGATAGCTCAGTGGTAGTGACGTCGGATACCGAGATGAAGGTCTCGGGTTCGAATCCTACAATGAGTTTGAGCTTTCGGTGACGGAAAACATCGTGAGGAAACCATAGCACGGTGGTAGGGTACTTTGTAGTACCTGCCTGGCTGGCTACCACCCTCAAGTTGAAAATCTGTCGCCAAGCACCTTTCGGTGTGTTCCGACAGCTGCACTTGAGAGCCAGTTCCTTCTAGACTTTGTGTGTGCACCACCTTCGGCCGCATCATCACTTACCATGGTGAGATTGCGGTCAAACACAGGCCTATAAACAATAAAAAAATAATAAAAAAAAAATTAATAAAGTACCCAAAGAAATCCAACAGCTACCTATACATAGATTCAAAAAGATAGTAAAACAGAAGTTATGCACGAAAGGGTACTATAAAGTTTCAGATTTTGTAGATGACAAGAATGCATTTGAATGAATTGCTCGCTTCGCAGGCTATTGTTATATATATTTTGTAATTGTAATACTTCTCAGTACATATTTTTTTTAAAAAACACTTGCTGAGTTTCTTGCCGGAGTCATCTCAGTTCAAGTTGTATTTGGAACCGGTGTAGAGCCATTTGTTAACGTTCATAAGTGCCTTATCAGGGCCTAAATTGAATAAATGCTTTTTGATTTTTTACGAGAGGTAGAGCGTAGCGTTTATTCGCTCAAAGAGCAGCTCGACTGGGGAAGTACCTCCACCTTATAGAATACCGCAGCCAAATAACTTTATGTTGCGTAAAGTTGTGTTCCTGCGCATGAGTAAGGTCGCCAGAGCTCATTGGGGAGGGGGGAAAAGTCGGTAACGCGTGAGCGATGCTTCGTGTGTTGCAAGCGTCCATATGGCTACGGTAACCGCTTACCATCAGGTGGGCCGTAAGCTTGTTTACCGACTTAGTCGTATAAAAAAAAAAAAGAAACTTGAATTTGAATTTCAAATGGTGACGGACTGATTGCGTAGAGGTTCGATACCTTAACTGCCATGCCTTGCGTCATGAGTTTGATTCCCAGCATAAATATTTGCGTGGATGAACTTGACTGCTTGTTCATATCTTGATGTAAATATCTATAAAGTTTTAAGTAGCCATGCTACTTGTTTAGGCCAAAATACCTATAATAATATTTATAGTAAAAACCTACTCATATTGAGTATCAATGACGAGCCTCTACTTCCCGATTCCTCTCCTTTTCCCACATCATATGTGAAAGCGAGAAAAGAGCTTCGGGAATCTTCGACATACTTCGGCGACGCATCGCCAAACGCGTGTGTGCGAGTGAAACGAAACGCGCGCGCCCCGCAACATTCAGTACGAAAAACGCTACAGACCGAGACACATTGAACTTTGTGATTTGTGAACTGATATGAAATAATAGTGCTTATCACTGTGCTGGATTACAATAGGAGTTCCTGGTAAGTCCTTTACCTTTATCCTAGGAGGCTCCTTGTTTTCCATAATAATATTTACGCAAAAACCCATCACTACTTGTAATATTAATAATCTGATTTGTAAAGTACAAATGTTCTGCAATGTTTGGATCAACGACCGTGTGTGAAAAATATCCCTAACATCATTCAAAAGCATCAAAGTCAAAGTGATCAATCAGTTGACTGTACCTATAGGCTAGGCGTATTGTAATAAAACTGATTTTACAACTTACAACGGACAATGGGATCACTATACATAACATTGTTTTAATTAAAATGTCACCATTATTACACGCTTTCATAAAGCTATTGAGAAATGATTGCCCTTTACAACCGATAATTGCAGATATTGTCTCCACATTAATTGTTTATAACCCAACCTGGACAAACAGACAAAATGAACGTTATTATTAAATGAACTATATAACCAATATGCGCTCTATCACACAATATGACTCAATTAGTGTGTGTTTGTCTGTACACACAGATCTCGCAAACAAGATGTCGGGGTGTCAGCTGGTGGGATACCGCGTTTACGCAAGAAATGTTATGTACTACAAGTAATTATGAGTATTGTTTCATTAATTACAATCGATTGCTTTCGTGGGACCATTAAATATTTAATTTAAATTCTTAAGTGAATTGTTTTGTGCATGAATAAGTTCAGTGTAATTTGATATGAGTGTCATGTAACTCACACTCATACATATACAATTCTACTAAATTTTAATGTAAAAGCTTTTTTACACTACGAAGATAAAAAATGTAACCTTGCTGAGTTTCTTGCCGGATTCTTCTCAGTTGAAGGCCGAGTTCCGAACCGGCGGTGGTAACTTCAGTAAATGTGACCTTCATAAGTGCCCTTCTGGGGCCTAAATTGAATGGCTTTGACTTTGATTTTGAAGTCGGTAAACAACACAGATCTCGAGAGATGGGCCGTGACGCCCGTGACGCTTGGATTTAGCTAAAACCTGATGTCCCACAAAACTCCCCACTTAATATCACAACTTTTTTTGAGCTTTCGGTGAAGGAAAACATCGTGAGGAAACCATAGCACGGTGGTAGGGTACTTTGTAGTACCCGCCTGGCTGGCTACCACCCTCAAGTTGAAAATCTGTCGCCAAGCACCTTTCGGTGTGTTCCGACAGCTGCACTTGAGAGCCAGTTCCTTCTAGGCTTTGTGTGCTTACCACCTTCGGCCGCATCATCACTTACCATGGTGAGATTGCGGTCAAACACAGGCCTATAAACAGTAAAAAAAAAAAAAAAAAAAACTACACCACGTAAACGAACGCCAATAGACCAATTGGAGAAAATTTTTACTCACAAAGCCCAAGAACTCACTTGTTCGTAAGCGCTTGTAAATACGCACTACCGCGCTCTCGGATCTACACACACATGCGTGTATAGAGATAGATGGACGAATCGCATGACACGATTTTCATTGCATGTTCGAAACGAAGTTAGTTTTACGCTCCTGTAGAACTAAACAGCAATGTATGCGCTTCATGTTAGTTGTTCAAGTTGTACCTTGGCCTACCTTGGTACCTTGGTTGTATCTAGCTAAAATCATTTAAGGTATTTTTGAGATTTATACTTTAAATTTGTGAAAAATTTTATACTTAAAAGTGATAAGTGACACCATGATTATTGTAGTTCACATGTAGGCTTTGATTTTTGCAGTTGATCACTTACGACTGACGCGATTTTTGCGGTGTATGCCGTGAACGCTGCATATAACTGTCTCGCGTGCCACGTTAGACAACTTCTCTATCGATCTCTGTGGTAAACAAGCATACGGCCCTCCTGATGGTACGCGGTTACTGTAGCGATATGGACGCTTGCAACACCATCACTCGCGCGTTACCGACCACCCTCCCCGGTGAGCTCTGGCCACCTTAGTCACGCGAAGTAACACAGCAAAAAGTTATTTGGCTGCGGTATTTTGTAAGGGGTAATAAACGCTATGCTCTACCTCTCTTGCCTACCTACCTGTTAACTAGCATACACTGTGTTGTAGCTACGAATACAAGCTCACAAATAATTGAATTTTCAGTACCTATGTTCAAACTTAAAATTAGAATTCGGACATTATCAATGAAAAAAGCTATATAATAATGCATTAGCATATTATTTAAACAGCTAAATACCATAACGTGCTAAGTTGTCGACGCTCAGGGCGAACTGCGAAGCGTTGGGAAAACATTTTTCGGGGGCGGGAAGCCCCTCGGGGCTCGTTACGAGGGGAAAGCGTAGGGGAAGCGGGAGGGGTAAGGGGGAGGCTAGTAACTTTCCGCAATTTTTTGAAAACGATATTGTTGAGTGTAGTACCCCTCGTGGGGTAGTAATGATGTAAGAATACACTGCAATCTGTGATACCCAATTTGTTGAGTAAATATAAGTTTAATGATTACTATTACAGACACGGTATGTGTGTTTTTTTTAATAAGGCCAAACTTATCTTTGGATTTTTGGATCGGCAACGCGGTGCAAGCGTCTATAAGCTAGAGTAACCACTTAACATCAGACGGGCTTTGCTAAATTAGTTAGCAAAAGCAAAGTAGTAAGTCAAGTATTATTAAACATGGCAGTAATTAGAAGCAAAATTTTATATAGGTACCACTCAGAAATAAATAAATAAAAATGTGTATGTGATGAAAATAATATAAAATGTATAAATTGCTCACCCTCCTTAGAGCGAGCCGATGGAGAGGAATAATTTAAAAAGCTCCGCGAACCGCTACATTTCATTAAATATAACCGCTGAATTAGAAAATTATGTTTCATATAGATACAATGCATATAGCAACCGTATTAGCAGGTATGTAACCTGCTAATACGGTTGCATATAGCTTGAAAACAAATTATATTTATGTAAAGAAGAAACTAGTTTTTAATATATCTTTGTATTTGACTGTACAACAACAATACAAATTAATGCATACATTTTCTATTAAAGTTAGGTCAAGTAAAAGCTCATAACGTCAAAGTTTTAATTCTTAGTCAGAAGAAATCTAAGACAAAAAAAACTCTAAGAACAACTCTCATTGCATATAACAAGTTCTCAGACTAAACAAATAATACCTACTACACCTGTCTACACACTTATCATCACGCTACACAGTGCAGGAGCTGGGCAGAAACACCACACAAATGAACAGCGAGCATCGACGTGTGAAAATATAATGGGTAGGTAGGTAGCGCCAACGCTTCTTCTACAGACACGCTGATCGCGGAACTTGCCAGCGCGATTATTGTACAATTCATTGGGCTGGTATAACTTTTATTAGAAGATTTTGCGATTGGCTTACAGCTTTCTTTAAAGATGTTTAAAGTCATAATGGCTATGACTTGAAGTGTTCATTTAGTTTAGGCTCAATGAAGGCACTGAATAAAGTTAAAAGTACTGAAGCCACCGGTTTGAAAATCAGCGTTCATCTGAATAAATCAGCGAGGAAATCAGCAAGATAAAATTTGCAAATATTATCAATTAAAGAAGTGAAACAGTGAAATCAGTCAAAAAATACTTCATTCATACATACATACATATTTCTCTTGTAATAGATACCGACTGCTGAAATCTGGTCCCATCAATATAACAGAATGTTTAATAAATAAATATCCTGGGATATTCCTCACACACGGTCATCTGATCCCAAACTAAGCAGAGCTTGTACTATGGAAACCAGATAACTGATATAATACATATACTACTTTCTGTTTGTAAATACATACTTAATATACATAATTACACCCAGACTCAGGACATACAGACATGTTCATGCACACAAATGCATGTCCTGTGTGGGAATCGAACTCACGACCTGCGGCGCGTAACTGCGCCAACTGGCTCGTCAATTTTATCCATCCGTTTATTTTGTTTTACCTACAAAATTGATACGGTAATACAATAAAATAAAAAAATATTCAATTTCAAATCACAAGCAAGTAATTGCCAATCGCAATTGCTAATATTACACAATCAAGTATCAGGCTCCTCAAGACGTGGAGGTCGGAGGGCCGCGGAGGAGTAGGGGGCCCTGGGCGGGGCCTAGACCCTGGACAGTATAACTGCCACTTAGTAACGTATTGGCATTATACACAACTACATCTACAAGCTATCGGAACAAGGAAAAACCGGTGTTCTCAACCAATCGCGCGATAAATGTGCAATTAGGTAAATGGCTATGTCTGAGAGCTGGCTGGGCTGTGTTTAAGTAAAATAATGTATAGCTTTATGTTACTAGAGGGGGTAAGGCTTTTCGCTGTAACTTGGGAGGTTTTACCTACTTCCAAAATGAAGACCGCATCATCACTTACCATGGTGAAATTGCGGTCAAACACAGGCATATAAACAATAAAAAAAAAAAAAGATGGAGCTCTTATAGACGCGTTTGTACACACGACTACAGATCAAGCTATACAATTCCAATATAAGCTGACCTCTCATTGTAGGGAAATCCTATACAATGCGAGATCAGCTTATACTGGAAATGTATAGCTTGATGTGTTGCCGTGTGTACTATTATATCTCCAAAGCTTGTATGTATGTGTATCAAATGTGTGCGTAAGTGATGGTAATTTCGTGTATAATTCTGTTGATTATGTCTTACTTAATTATTTTTTTCATAAAAACATATTTTATCGGTATTACCTCAGGTATTACATAAAGTTCAGATCTATGTATTGACAATATGTGCACAATTATGAGATAGAGTAAACAATGGTGCCAATTCTGATGTAAATCGCACTAAACTAATTTTAGTCACATCACATCTCTTTCTTACAAACATGATTGAAAAAGGATAGAACATATTTAAAGCTGCTAGTCTTTGCCGTCATCCGATATATGGCGATTAAAGGATCATGGCGAGATTTGTACAAAAAAATAAAGATTTTTAGAGACGTTGGAATGAACTTATATTTGATCGTTGGTGCCTAAGGAACAACTTGAGCCATTTAAATCCCGGGATAAAAATGCGAATTTCTATGGCATGCCGGCGAATCGCGACTATTCGCGACCTAAACCGTTATGTTGTTGTTATGTTTTGCGGGGTTTATAAAATATTTCATGTATATTAACATGTTGCTGGTAATGTAATCTCAACATTGGAAGTGATTCAAAACCCTCTAAAATGTTTTATTTTTTAGTTCAAATCAATGTATGGAGCTCGCCATGATTCTTTATATTGAAAACAAGCATTGGACTAATTTGACAGGACTAAATTTACATCCTTTTCTTATGTTCTTTGTTAGAAAGAGACATAGTGAGACTAAATTAGTTTAGTTGTAAACAACAGAATCAGCACCATTATGAGAGCTTTAACAAACTCAAAGTTAATAACTACCTATTTATTACTGCGTTGACTGATTAAAGTACCTACAGACGATAATATTATTACCACTTATACAACAGGCACCAGAGAAGACGTCCAATATCTGACGTCTCCGCAAAATCTACATAATCACCTACTCGATAATTCAATAACCTACATAGATGTAGCGTAGATAGACCATCGTAATTACCCCACGCCACCGCCTTCCAGAACCTTCGGCGAGCTGAACGTAATCAGCAGGCACTTACCACCGAGGACACTACCTATTATAATTGCTAATAGGCACTCCACTTTGATATTTCGGTGGCTCACTCAATCTGACACTCTTATTGCGATGGATTAAAGCCTCTTTTGGCGTGTTTCGTGTTATTAGTCGTTAGGTTAATTCATTATTCGATCACTGGCCTCGGGGAGTGGGTGGTGGGGGTGTGGGCCTAATCGTTAAATATAGGTTGGTTTTAATGTAATGTTAAAGTTACTTTGGATTTTTACACACTTCATGTATATAAATTAGAACTCTAATCTACCTTACAAAGATTTCAAATCAATTGTAGTTGTGTATACCACAATATAACTACTAACAAGGTAACAAACAAGCAGTCAAACACTAATTAGTAATTCATGAAGCTAGTAATAAATAGCTATCTAGAAATAGTTATATCTACGGTTATGAAAATTCGTACATGCTGTTAAAGTAGTACCCAATTAATATGGCTTACCGATGTACCTGCGCAGAAGATACATTTTCAAAGCGCGGGAGAAGCTATTGGTCAGCAGCTGCCGCCATGTTAGCGCGCGCCGTGCGGAGGGGCGTGACTTGCGAGTGAGACGGAACTAACAGCTGCAGTGTATTATGAACCTTATAGTAGTGATCTAAGGTTAATTGTAAGTTTTAAGCATTCTTTCGTTAATCTTCGGGGCCATACAATCTTTTCTGTGCGAACGAAGATTCACGACGCGCCATATCTGTTGGGTAATACTGTACAGATAATATAGAGTCGAATATAGAGAGTCGAACAGAGAAGAATATAGAGTCAAAATGACGGTCTAGCCTACATTGTATAGTGTGTAACATAACCACATGTGGCTGAATATGGTAAGCTTACACCACTTATTGCAAAAGAAGGTTTAAGTCAGGTTTTACTAGACTTGACTTAAACCTTCTTTTATAATAAGGGGGAAAATGGAACTGGTTTCAAGTGTAGCTGTTGGCTGGAATACATCGTTAAGTAATTACCTACTTAGCCACTAATTTTAGATATTGAACCTATTTTTAGGATGATGGATATCTTGCTAGTTCAACAAATGAATACTATTAATTTGTGCAAAGAAATTGCAAGGCATAGAAGTGTCAGATGCAAGGTCCCACACTATTCGGCGACGGTCGACACGCGGTCCGGCGAGTAACCGGACACCGCCACAATTAGTCGCCCGCGTGTTGACGCAACACTCGCCCGGGAGAGACACATTTGTATAAACACTTCACTGTTATATTCTTTCAATTAGTATCAATTAGTAGATGAGTGCTACGAATTTGAGTAATTATTTGGCAATAATTTTCATATTCAGAAAAATACGAGTATGTTGATTTTTCATGATGTTGATGTAGGTAATACTTTAAGTTTGAGGAATAATTCCTTTAATGAGATAAGTACAGAGAGGGTAACATACTAAGGTAAATAATTGTGGCTATAGCATACTATAAGATGGCTCGTTAAGAGGAAAACAAAAACATATCATTGTAGTAGCTTCGCTCTTCACTTACATCCCCCTGGCTAAGTGACAATTATATTACATTTGGAAAAGGAATTGAAATTAAAAAAAAATAAACCCTAATGATGCCTTGCTGAGTTTCTTGCCGGAGTCTGCATATTCCGAACCGATGGTAGAGTCAACGTGAAGTCAACAGTAGTATCATATTCATCAGAGGATAAACTAAATAAATGTTTATTTGATTTTACCTACCTGATAGAAGATTAATAGGTATCCTAAAAATAATTGATTTGGCTCCACCACCGGTCTATTAATACCATCTGAAATCAAGGTAAGCCAGCACAAGAAACTAAGCAAGATAATACATTTTAAAAAGAAATACACTCATTATACTATTAACTCTAATTTGTATCCAAAAATCCACATAATTAATCACATACAGACTGTTTCTGTCAAACAGAAACCAGACACCGAATCACAGCCGAGAAAGTGGCTAAAACCGTGCGTTAATACACTGGCTGTTATTATAAGTTGTCGCCACTTAGTCGCGGTGTCTGTGACACACGATATCTCACTATTTTTACATGAAAAAACAAACTTTAAGGCGCTGTCCCATTGATGCGAATGCTGTGCATGACGTGCTCGGCTATGTTGGCTGCGTGGGCCAGTATTTCAGATTCGTGTATCTACATTTCCACTGAAGCAAGAATATTCGTGTAATATACACGAATATTCTTGGATATCCACATCCACGCTAGCTATAGCCTACATAGTAAACATGTGCCGCATGTATAGCGTCCGCAGAGTTGAGCTGCGTGGATGACATATCCAAGCAGGCCACGCGTGTAGTAATGACGTCACCGATCATGTAGCGTATTTGTGGGTGGGATATGAAACACATTTTCATACATAGCGGAACTAAGTCAACGTGCGCAGCGTGGCCGTGCACCGCAGTGGGACAGCGCCTTTATGTGGAAGTAACGCAGTTAGTTTGTGAGGTGTTCGATTTGACAGTCGCTACTCGTCTTGTAGATAAAAACCGTTTCCTAACAAATGTGTCGGGTAATTGAGAAGGTTGTCGCGCGAGACGGTGTGGATGTGGTGTGAGCGATGTAGCATCTGTCATGTTGTGTTTCATGCGTATTTGGAGTTTTGACGGAAAGTGAAAAATGTTGCCACTTTAAATGAAGGAAGTTTAGTTGTGAATGATCTTGCTTGATATTATTGTTGCATTCTTAATTTTCCAATTATATAACAAATTGTTAAATTTTTAGTAAAAACATAGGGTGTTTTTCCTTGTGCTACTTTGTGATCCCTCCTTTTATTATAATCTATTGGGAACTGTGACATTGTGTGGAGGCATAGCATATTTAGTAGTAGTCATTGAAATACAAAATGGCGGCATACAATCTGTAAATGCAAATCTTTTGTTCAATAGGTACCTTTGACGTCTCTCGGTAGACCAATGAGGCCACAGACCCATCGAGACCTGACTTCTTTTCCATACATAAAGCAAACAAACGACCCCTAATTTTCAAATTAAAAATGGCGGCTCCGTCTAAACAATGAAAGTCGAAACAGCCATCGCACACGACGGTGGCTTTTATTGTTTTGTAAACAATAAAACTGCACGGCCATCATGGTGAAATGTCAAATCTACTCGCGAATACCTCCCCGCGGCGTTCCAAATATGAAATTCCCGCGCAGAAATGGCGGCGAAGGCAATTTTTACAAATGGCTGCCGGGTAGGGAGCGTCAGGTGGTTAGTTTTCTGTGCAACGCTTTTCATAGAGACCGAGTGAGCACCGCACCGCTGCTAGTACCGCTACCGCTACACATCATACAAGTATGTGCTACCGATCAACACACGGCTGTGTGCGTCACAACCGGAGGGCCACCAAAAATCCGAAACAAAACTCATTTTATAATTAAGCAATCCAAGCACCCCTGACTTACATCTTTATCTCAACCTCACTAATTTGCATTTAACAGGATATTTTCTAAAACCTCACGTCCTAAGCGAATTCTTTAATTTAATCACGTCAAGAAGGTAACATGCGCTAGGGTTGTCGATAAACAAGCATCCTTAGGTTTGTAAATACAGAGTTGAGTTTCCGATAGCTAATAGATCGGTATGTGATCTATGGTGTCGGTTGGCACGGGCGGCTGCGCGGTGACGTTTGGCGTTTGGCGGATTCATTACTGAGACAAAGGCGGGGGGGGTGCGGTGGGGTAGCGGGGAGGGGGTCTACGTGAGGGATCCCTCCCCTCCGCTCCACCATCAGCCACTTTCCTAAATCACTGGCAAATGTATTGTGTGTCATATTTTGTAAGCACCAGTGTAGTTTTCCTCATTTACTTGCCACTATACCTCATTACTGCACTTTGGCACTTTACGACAAGCATTGTGGTAGCTTATAATTTGACTGCTCCATAAAAGTACCTACAGGGGTAAGGAATCATATAAGAGACGATATTATATTACCAATGTATTTAATTACTTTCAACGATAAATATACTTAAGCAGTTCCCCGCAGTTTGAGCAAGCATGCTTTAAATTTTTATCAAAATCAGTTCCGTTTAGTCGTAAAAACGAAATCGACTCTCTTTTGCTTTAATATTATTATAATTTAAAATAAGCTTAACAAGAATAATGATTATATTACAAAAATAGTACCTAACTCTATATTTTCGTAGGAACATCTATGTAATCTCACTCAAACACTCTCATTCTTGAGATCCCTTTTTCTGAAATTCTATATGTCAATTGCTCGCCTCTCCTAGTAGGTGTAAAGCTTTTAAAAAGCACGAGATTTTTGGGTACGAACGAGTCTGTTTGGGGAAAGAATGACAAAGCCTTACAGGATAAATACTGAATCAAGATATCACTTTAATCTTAGGTTATAAATTCAAAGTCATTTTGATCAATATGACAATGATAGTTATGTCAAAAGCCCTGGCGAAGATCGCAGTTTAGACATACTACAATTAGTTTGAACTTTCGGAAAACATTCTTAGGAAACCATATGACAGCATGGCATCATATAAGGCCTAGTAGGGAACTCGTTCTCTAATGGAACTAATAGATACATTCCTGTAAGGGGGCTTGGCTCTGATCTGATGCCAAATTAAGCATATGGAAACCAGATAACTGATATACTGTACTATAGGTATGCTGCTTTTTGTTTCTAAAATATATATAATTACACCCAGACTCAGGAAATTGAGATATTTTCATGCACACAAGATGCAAGTCCTGAGAATCGAACCCACGACCTGCGGCGTGATAGGTAGAATCTACAAATACTATAATTTCCTCACTATATTTTCCTAATTGCAAGACTGTCATAGGATTCAAATCGCGTCATAATCAAGATTATTATTGTAACACATTTAATGACAGTATACAAGCTAGGGTGGTACAGTAACTACATTGTAAGAATGTTAATAAACAAATGCTGGTACTGACCTGTGAGGTGCGGCTGCGAGGAGGGGCTGTAAGGCGACTTGATCTGCGGGAACCCTGCGAACAATTACATTAATTAAGCAACAGACAATTAAGTACACTTCCTCAAAGGAATTCCAATTTAAAAGTGCTCTCCTTGCTCAGATTTACGTGTACCTGCCGCCGGGGGCTGGAATATCATTAGGTCGTTTCAGCAATTTTACACCCATTTTATTTAGTTTTATGTTTTAGTGGAATTGCCTTTGCAGGTAATACCGTGGTTAACTCTGTAGACTTCTAATAAATTATGATATACATCTATATTTATTGATGTTGTGGAATGAAAAATAAATCTGACAAAAACAAAAAATATATAGGAACCATTATAAAATTATCTTATACAAAGAGAGTATTCATTTTGTTATGAGACTAACTTATGCCCGGTTTCAATAAACAAAAACAAACCGTTTTGCTTACCAATGGTAGATTTTTTTCATGCCAAACTGGGCATATAGATCATTTCGTAAGCAAATTTTACCTGTGATAGCTACTTCCATATGGGAGGGTCTGCTATGCAAAGCTTTGAGGTCTTTGCTTCATTATTAGTAAAGATATAAGAGTCTTAATTTTAATAAATCTTAACCGACAACGGTCCGTAAATTTTTGAAACCGGGCATTAGTTTATCTATGATTAAGTGTTATGATAACGTTCATAAAAAAACTATATTAATCAATACGAATCAGAAACAAATACTCCTAAACGACCCCATGACGAATACATTCAAACATGACAATTAAAAAGAAATAAAAAAACGTTATCGAATAGATTCCAAAATCGAATTTCGCGAGCGCTAGACAATGGTACGAAGCAATCCGCGAGTGAAACCCGAACGCCACCATTCATCTAAACGCCGAGCTCCATCACAATACTTTTTTTTCACTAAGCCGATTGTCCTATCTTAGAAAAAAAGGTACAAAAGGTAAGTTAAAGACTTCCTCAATTATGAGTGTAAGATAAATAAATGAATTGGTGCGTGTAATAGCGGCATTGTGCTGCTGGGCTGAGTGACCGCGCAGTGGCGCGGGCGGCCGCGGACATGTCACTCGTGTAATGGTGGAAAGTTTTGTTCACTGCATTTCTCAGTCCCGTAGTTTTACATCATATGAAATAGTAACTAATCTCAGCATGCATTGTAATAAATAAAAAATAGGACTAAATTAGTGTGCTTAGCAATATACCTACTTTATAAACTGAAACGTATTTTATTCGCTTGCCTCGCGCCTATAATAGGACGCGCGTCCCTCGCGAGAACCAACGGTTTATAGAAGTAAACCTATGTACAACTTGATTCTCGTTTATTGCTTATCGATGTAGTCGACACCACTTCCAAATTCAATTAATCCATAATTTCCGAGTACCAACATTCCGCCTCTACGCACACGCCCTATCATATGACACCAATTGTGCCCAAACTTGAAGAAATGTAAAAAAAACCTGCACAATAGGGCATCGGGTATCGAGCGAGAAAACAATGAGGATTACACACTGCACTCGGGCCACTCGGCTTTGTCATTGTCACCGTATTGGGCCACTTATGTGTCAAGACGCTGTTGACTCGCCTCTTCTGTCAGATTATCTGAGATGCGCATGCGCAGGATACTTCAACTTTTGTTTTAAACTAATCAATAGAAACAAAAAGCACTATACATAAAGCTTGTGTAATCAAATCAACATAAAATAATGATCACGTTTTAAGTAAGAGTTTTTTTTACAGTGATTACCCGACATTAACAAAATTAATGTAATTGAATGGTTTTACTAAACAGGATTATTAGTAAAAAACTAGCAGACTCTTGGGACTATATTACTAACTAGCTGTCTCGCGCGGTTTCACCCGCGTTCCCGTCATAAAAAGTAGCCTATGTCAACCGCGGTGTAGCTTCCCAACAGTGAAAGAATTTTTCAAATCGGTTCAGTAGATTCGGAGCCTATTCAATGCAAGCAAACAAACAAACAATCAAATCTTTCCTCTTTATAATATTAGTTACTAACAACATTAATAAACGACAACTTTTGTTCTTTACTTTTTGTACTTAACTGTTAATAATTCATGAGACTTTCATACAAATATCAAAATATTGAATTTCAACCGCTCTAAATGCTATGAACTCTACGTATAGCAGAAGACAATGCACGGGAGGCGTAGCTAGGTACAACAAAATACAGAATTGAAATGTGTAGGATAGAACAACGAAATTCTGAAATTTTGATTTAGTAAATGTATTATTTTTAAAAAGTCATAGAACAAAAGTTGTTGTTTATATTACTAATACGGTCCTGCGAGGTTGTTGTGTTTTATCAATAACCCCTTGTTAGTTACTAAAAATACTTAGCATAGAGTAATTCTTTATAAACCTCTATTATATTAGTTCGAATGTCAAACTGTCTAATGTTGTAACCTATTAAACCTATTAAAAACAAGAGCTCACATATACGAGACTGGTATCCAAATTAACAGTCGATAACATAATTATACGTCCACATAACAATAGAAAAGCTCATGTTTACATAATAACGGATGACTATTAATTTTATGTACAACACGAACCAATCGGCCCCATTGTCTGTTCGAATTGAGTTCCTTTTAGATTAATTAATAGAAACTTTATAGCGACGTTGATTGTGCCGGCCCCACTCGAGTCAATCAACTGACAGTGCGAGGTATTTCACTATAACGAGGACTCGACAGCCAATAAAGTAATGAGTCACGGTGATTAGATAATTTGATCGTTGTTCACGTTTTGTTCGGTATAAGTATTATTTATTGACTTGGAGATTTTTAAAGAGTTTATTTTAATTTATTGGTAATTAAATCTAATAATATATATAAAATGCTTTTGTGGGTACGTAAATACGCAGTTTTCTCAATCACCACCAACCCCAATCAACTTCCCGTTGGGGTGGTAAATACCCCTTGGTCTCCAGGTGGTAGTAAGGGAGTTTGGTCGCGGTGGGTCGAAGGGGTTGGTTGTGGGTGGCGAAAATGCTAAAACACATATTGCTGTCCTTTTCTAACGCATGAGGACTTCTGAAAAGATCTCAAAATTTCTGGAATGGAAAGTTCCAAAATGTGTAAAACGGTTATAATCGATCTGGAATGTACCAGAAAGTTCAACAAATATCTGGAATGAGCTAGAAAATTCTAGAGTGAATGCAAACTATTATAATCGATATAGCATGTTTTGAGAAAGTTCTACAAATTACTGGCTTCATCTAGAAAGTTCCAAAATGTCCAAAACTAATAACAGTTTTATCGAATAGAGTTAGAATGTTCGAGAACGTTCTAGAAATTTCCCGAATGATCTGGAATGTTCCAAAATGAGTGCAATTTATTATGATCGATTTAGAATGATCGAGAAAGTTCTAGAAATTTTCCGAAAGATCAGGAAAATTCCAAAATGAGTGCAATTGATTATGATCGATTTAGAATGTTCGAGAAAGTTCTAGAAATTCCTAGAATGATCTAGGAAGTTCCAAAATGAGAAGAAGAAAGATATTTATTATGATCGATGTAGAATGTTCGAGAAAGTTCTAAAATGAGTGCAATTTAAAATGTTAGAGAAAGTTCTAATATTTTTTGGATTGATCTGGAAAGTTCCAAAATGTGTACGAGTGTTATTATTGATCTAACTAAAAGAACCAAATCGAAATCGAAAATAGAAATCTATAATATCTGTTAAAATTGTATCCTTATATATTTTTTATACCACTAAATATGCGATGTATTTTAACCCGAGCAACGCCGGGATTCGCTGCTAGTAATATATAAAATGAAAGTGAATAAGTATGTTTTATCATGCCAACTAAAAATATGAAACAGTTTATAATTTTTTAATGTCTTCATGTCATCAAAATGTTGGTTTATTCTGCGTTAAAAAGAATATACATAAACTAGAGCACCACGAAAATTATTCCAAACTAATTTCAAGCAAAATAGCAAAGTGAAGCTGTTATGTGCACGTCAATTAGTCAGTTAATTCGTGTCACAATTCATTAGCACGTAACGCGCGGTGCTCGGCGGGCGCCATCTTGCTGTAAACGTCACATTTGGATGCACGACACGTCCGCGGCCCACTAGTTCACTCGCACGAGTTGTTGTCGCACGCACTCGATCTGTGTGCACTTGTCTTTACTTCATATGATATACCTATAATATTATTTTTATTACGATTTGTATCACTGTATTATATTAGGAGATTATCTAACGAATTATTGAGTTGAAATTTTGTTTGATCAAATGCAATATTTTTTATGGGAAGTTTACAAACTAAAGAAGTCAAAATGTCTATGATTTGTACGTAAAAAAATCAATCCTCATATTTTGACAATGGTTTAGAGTTTGTGAAGTTAGGGCTTGTAGAGTTAGGGCGTGTAGAGTTATAAGCTGGCTCTACATGAGATCTGATAACTTTTTGACAGTGTGAGCCATATGGTTTCGACTTGGCAACATTTTACATGAAATGTTTTTGGTGGGATTGAGTTATTTCGAAATGTAAAGATAATAATATAGAACCTACAAAAAAAAAACATGCGAATATTAAGGTACGGTACGGATATTACACCCTTGCTCAGAAGCCTATTCACTCTATGTACTCTATGCCTATTTGTCAGAGACGCAGATGCCGGATGTGTATCCCACTCCTTTACTGTTCACGTGATGAACGAAGAACCAAAACAATTATACCTATGTAATGACTTAAAATTCTTCACATTCCTTTCTACAACACAATGCCATAAGTAGTAATTTCGAGCGCACTGTATGACACCAATAAATTTATATCCAATAGAGTTCGCGAGGGGCCAGTTAATTGAAGCCGGCTCTGTCACACCGAACTTGTAATCCTGCAAGAATGTGCGGTGCGGACCACTGTGTGCACCACACACCAGTTTTACAAGATCTCTACAAACGTTCGCAATTAACCGGCACTCGTTAAAATTGCACGCGCGGGGGGAGGCGGGGGGTGCCACCTTATATCGGCAGCGGCGGTTATAACACCGTCTAATGCACGGAGTTATTTCAATTACCGCGGATGGTGCCGTGGCATGCCCTCCGCATTTTGCCGGCTAATCCGCTAACAAAAGAGCTCTTATAATTTGATGCTAAAGCCGTGCGGTTCAAGGTAATTGAAATTTTATTGCAAGTATTTTGATGGAAACCGTTTTGTTGTCGATAATCCAATAGCGATACAAGTGGTGAGACTCCCCTTCATACTCACGAAGTACCTACATCTGGAAGTAAAACCAGTTGTGAAGAAAATAAGACGACGACAGCTCAATAATATTGACTGTGGGTAGATGCTGCGGCGATGGTTGTCGGTTCGAATCTTACATGCCTTACGTAGCAGGTAGTTCACGCCTTGCTGTGGAGGTTTAGGTATACTTTGTAGTACCCCAAAACCTCCACAGCTGAAACTTTGTCGCCGAGCACCTAAAACCGGCAGTTTTCCATAGGAGCTCTGGTGGTAAGCATGCTTATCACCATCGACCACATCGCTACCTGTCATGCCATGATTAAAAAAACTGTAAAGTCATCAAAGTTAACAAGCTAAAGTCCTTTCTGCAACGCCAGTAGCCTATATAAACAATCCTGTAACCAATTCTGCGAAGTGATCCCACAAAAACTTGTGAAGATACGCTCACACGCAATTATGTGCTTGAAACGGTCAAATTATGAAGGATTTTATAAAATGTGCTAAAGAACTAAGAAAACAATGTCAAGTCTTAGAATTATAATTGAAAATAATAATCATTGTTTTCTTACCCAAAATATGTAATATTATATTCAACAATGCCAAGTCGACTTTGGTGTTTATTTATGCGAAAATAGGTATATATAGTGTTAATTTATATGATTTCTTGTGAAGGTTTTTTAACTGATAAATAAAACATGAATAAAGCCAAAAAATCTATATGCAAAATAAAGAAGATGAACAGAACACTTTATATTAAGGTATAGACTTTTGTCTATACCTTAATATAAAGTGTTCGTATAAGTTAGGATGTATAATACACATTAATTTTATGCGTTCGGAAGCTTTCTTATCCGTTTAAACTGAATAAAATTCAACTTGAGTGATAAAAAGACACCAATAAAAGGATATCAATAGGACACCGAATAGAGGACACCGTTCCTTTGTCCGGCGCAAACGAAAGGTGACAAACTCTACGTAATACCTAATGCGACACTTTGTAATAATAGGCGAGATTACGAGGTGGGGCCTTTTGTACGCGTCTTGTCACAATATTATGGGTGATTACGGGTTGAATGGGTGTTTTGTAGCACTGTGCGAACATACGCCGTGCAAGGGTTAAACGTTACACCCAGTATGCACGCCTTTCACTCTTTGTGTGATGCTATTTAATTTTATATCATTATTTCTGTTCTATATTTAAATTTTTATTAGCTACAGGAGGTTTTTTTTTTTTTTTTTTTTTTATACCACTAAGGTGGCAAACAAGCATACGGCCCGCCTGATGGTAAGCAGTTACCGTAGCCTATGGACGCTTGCAACACCAGGGGTATCACTCGCGCGTTGCCGACCCTGAAGAAATCTCTTCACGCCCTTTTTGAAGAACCCCATGCTGTACTCCATTGGGAAAACCACGGCGGGGAGCTCATTCCACAATCTGAGCGTCCGCGGAAGAAAACTCCTTTGGGCCCGCACAGTTCGAAACAATTCTGGTTTCAATGTGTGAGGATGGACTCCCCGTCGATGGCGGGAGTTGCGATGGTAGAAGGTAGCCGTGGGCAACAAGTCGAACAATTCTTTAGAACACTCTCCGTGGTACAAGCGGTAGAACACACATAAAGAGGCAAAGTCTCTCCTCAGACTGAGAGGTTCTAAACCGCTTGTGAGCTCGGGATCGTCAACAGTTCTGATGGCACGTCGCTGAACCGAGTCTAAAGGCCCAAGCTGGTATCCAGGTGCTCCCGCCCATAGGTGACAGCAGTACTCCATATGAGGCCGGACTTGTGACTTATAAAGTTGTAGCCTTTGCCCCGACGTGAAGTACTGCCTCGCTCTGTTGAGTACACCGAGCTTTTTGGATGCAAGCTTAACCTTGTCTTCCAAGTGACTTCGGAACAAAACGTCGCTAGAAATGTCGACGCCAAGGATCCCGATGCTTTGAGGTTGAATATTTTATAATTTTTGGAACATTGTTTCTGTTAATAAAAAATATAAAGAAGTACTGATAACTACAAAACTACTTAGTTTACATATTTCAAAAATATATACCAAATGTGGAGATGGAAAATATATTACCTAAGTAAGAGGTAATATAATTTTAATAATCATTAATAACATCTGTATCTAATGAATTAGTGTGAAGGCGGATCATTTATCGGGCCCAATAAAGGTCGACAGACCTTTGTCTCGATCATCATGGACCAAATACAACTCAACACCAGTCAACAAACTAATTTACACCTTAACTATACTTTGGTAGAGCTTAAAATGATTCCCAATTGGTAGAAGAAAGAATAAGGAAATAAGTATTCAAAGAAATAAAGACCTAATCTGAATAGCAAATAAGTTTAATTTCGAATGACAGAAGTGAAGCCGCGGGCGGTGCGGGCTTTAGTGATGGGATGATAATGCTCTACTTGGGAGTTGCTATTTTGAGATAATTATTTTAATTGGCTTGTTTTAAAAAAGTAAACTTTTAGCTTTAACGCTGAGAATGACTAACGGATTTATAAACTTTTAATAATTTGATTACAGGTGCAAAATAAATAAAGGTACCTATTAAAATTTATTCCATATTTGGTACTGGATTAAGATGGTACGTTTTTTGATGTTTATGGAGGATAAACTGAGACAGATATGAATATCTTCCATTTTTTATGATAGAAGGGTGACAATCATACTGGGAATCTGCTTGATGTGGCTATCGTTGCCAATGGACCTTAAGACGGCAACTGGCTCTCAAGTGTAACTCGAACACACGGCACATATATTCGGGTACCTATGTTACTTGTCAGCCAGCTTTTTTCAATTGGAGATACAGTAGGTGGTTTGCTGATACAGTGTAATTTGTTTCTTTCCCAAAATAGTTAGCTTCCTAACAGAGATACAGACACACAAGATTACATTCTTTCGCAAGTTAGACATAATTTTTTTTTTGTTTTTTTTTTTTAATTTCATTGTTATTGACGTTAATGAAGTAGCACTAGTGAGAAGACACTGGCTCTTGAATCACAGTTTAATACAAGTTTGGCAGTCAGAAGCTTCAGATAATTAATTGTTCCAATAATTTACGTCAACCTAAACAAATTATTAATTTTCTTATACCACAGTCACAGTCTACATAAGTATATCATGTTAGCAGGCAGGCTGTCCACCTAATGGTTATTTGCCTCAGTCGTCTATGAACATTACCAATACCAGTGGATTTGCCATTGAGTTGCTAACCTTTACAAAGCCTAAGACGAAGTAGAGTGTCTAGTACAACTGCTGGAATAAGAAAAGTATACAAACTTAAATTTTTTGTAAGCCTGATCTAGTAATTTAAAAAATCAGGATGTATATTTAATTTTTTTTTTACTGTTTAAAGGCCTGTGTTTTGTCCGCAAACTCATCATGGTAAGTGATGATGCGGCCGAAGGTGATAAGCACACAAAGCCTAGAAGGAGCTAGCTCTCAAGTGCAGCTGTCGGAACACACCGAAAGGTGCTTGGCGACAGATTTTCAACTTGAGGGTGGTAGCCAGCCAGACGGGTACTACAAAGTACCCTACCACCGTGCTATGGTTTCCTCACGATGTTTTCCTTCACCGAAAGCTCAAGCTCATTGTAGGATTCGAACATCAACATTCATATACACACACAAACACACACACACCCCCCACAAACACATGCACACTCCCCACTTCACACACACACACACACACTCACACACACACACACACACATACATTTCCAAACAGCAGTCAATTAATTTATTGTAATAAGATCATGTAAATTGCTTATTTTCTTTTTTTTATTTCTTTATATTTTTACTTAATCTGTACTTACCTGCTTCATGGAAGAGCGGGGCCTCCTAACACAGGTATTGTTTTACTTAAAAGGAGTGCTCCAGCCATTGTATTTTTAGATTAAGTTTCAAGTTAGTGAAATAAATGATTATTATTATTATATTAACCCGGGACCTTCGTCTCGGTATCCTACGTCACTACCACTGAGCTATCATCACCTATTTATATATAATGATAAACTAATTAAGTATTATTAGATAATAGCTAAATTATTATTAGATAATAGCTAATAAATAATTATCGGTAAATTGTGTGAATGAAGAGCACATCACTACGTCGACACAAGGGGGTCGAGCAGTGTTAATAGCAGGCAGTTAGGGCCCTTTGTAGGACGTGTGAAGTGAGCACTAGTACACACGACTCCTGTACTATAACAACCAGCCATCAGAGACCTTCCACACACCCCTTGCTTTATAATAAATCCTACTACAGTGGGGAAATAGTATGCAACTTCAAAGCTCTCCAAATAATGGTCAGTCGAAAACATCCAAGATTATTTGAACTCTGAACTACGGGATTTTCAATCGTAATTTATCGTAAATAAGAACTTTTTGAGGGTTATGGAATTGTTAGTTAGTGCTTGGTGTAATACGGGGTATGCCGTAAGTCAGCCCGGGGGCAAAGGTGGTATTTGCTGTTTTTAAAAATTTGGTAGGTAATGGTCTTATTTTATTTGGATTGGATGATGGCTTCAGGGTGCAGTAATTAGTAGTACATTGTACAAAAAAAATATTATTGAGAAAAAATATTTAAATCTTTTATCAATTTACATTCTTTACACAAAGCCATCTTATCCATCATCAAATTAAGCAAAGCTTGTGTATCTTCAGAAAGCTTATCCAATCAAGTCAGATTGTCCAAAAAATATTTAATAAATGTAACCTTGCTAAGTTTCTTGCCGGATTCTTCTCAGTTGAAGGCCGAGTTCCGAACCGGTGGTAACTACAGTAAATGTGACCTTCACAATGACCCTTCTGGGGCCTAAATTGAATAAATGTCTTTGACTTTGAGCTAGTGACAAGATTTTGGTATAAAAACCTAGATAATATTTAACTTCACTCTACTTGAGTGAGCGAGACAAAATATTATAAGTTCTAATTCTAGTTCCAAGTTCCAATATGTAAACACGTTAGACAAATATCTTGAAGAATAATCTTCAAGATATTTACTTAACTTATGCATTAGTAAGTAAGTAGGTACAAAAGTTTTCAAACATTATGTCTATGGAAAGACTTGGCAAGGAGATACCCGAGGGGTATAGGGATAAAGTAAAGGGAGAAAAGGGGGGGGCGTAAGAAGGGGGGATGTTATCACTCGTCTCGAGAAAACGATAAAAAAAATCCAATTGGCATTCACGTCGCCGCCGGCGAGCTTTGATATCCTCGTAAACACACACACAAACACATAAACAAATAGATGTCTCCGCAAGCTACGCAAATAAATAGTAACAGCATTGTAATTCTTAATAGAATAGGTATAAGAGTCAAAGTAAGAAAGCATAAGATAGCGTCTACGAGACATTAGAAGAAGAGAAGTTGTGTAGCACTTCGTAGCAGTGTTGTAGCACTGCGATCGGCTACAAAAAGATACATTCAAATTGAATATTTTTTATATCTGACTTTAGAAAACCCAAAGGTAAGGGATGTAGATATGAATTATGTAGCTGACCTCACATTGTACGTAAATCCTATACAATGCGAGATAAGCTTATACTGGTAATGTATAGCTTGGATGTGTAGCCGTGTGTACGTACACTAATAAGTACTTTATAGTTGAGGACGCGATGCCTATCTGATCTATTTATAAGCTAGATATCGTGTGACTTGGCACAAAACGTGACGGCTAAAAAGCATATAATATACTTCATCATCATCAGCCTATAATGTCCCACTGCTGAGCACAGACCTCCTTTCACAAAGGGTGAAAAAGAATGGGCAGATTCTCCACCACGCTCGCCCACTGCGGTTCGGTGGAGGTAGGCTAGTGGTCAACCTACTGTTGGAGTTTTCAAGCCACGCAGTAGGCCTCCAACTAGCTTAAAGACTATTACAGTTAAGTAATAATCGGGAAATCGGCTAATCGTGCCTACTGAAGCACGAAAATGCTCGATTTGAAATACCACTAGGTGGTCACCCATCCAGGGTGCCGACATCGAGGGTGGTAGCTTAACTTTGCCGATCGACTAGGAACGGCTAATCATGTACACCACGAGTGCTTCATAATATACTTAGTAAAACATATTTCAAGCTATTATACAATCTTAAATGAACTCTATGACACATATTCATAAGAGGCACAAACAATATGTACCTAGTATATGAGCCAACACAACACAGTAAAGCTCCAATCGCTTCGACAAAACGCGGCTTCATTACGAAATAGACGGGATCAATTAACTCACAATTGAGTGCCAATGCTCCTCCACCATCCATTTACTAATTCATTACAATTCCAGTGCTAATTTGAACCTTACGGCGTTGTATTAATCTATTAGCGGTGCAAAAGTTAGCAAAAGTTCTGTATCTGAGGGCAGGCCTCATTAAATGCTACTGGATTGCCTCACTTTTGCACTTAATAAGAAAATTGCGATTTCATACGGAGACGGAATGAAGCGAGATCAGTTAGCACGGGGACACAATGAGGGATGCATATTATTAAAAAAAATATAAAACATTAAGAAATAATCTAGACTTTTTTAGCTGTATGGTGAATACATTGCAATCGTTTCTCTTTTAACACATAAAAAAAATATCTAACAATAAGTGATCATGCTATTCAGACACATAAAACATGAAGTTAATTTATCTACCCAGATAGAAATAAAATTCATAAACCCAAAATTCAAATTATAAATTAAAAAGTAAAGTGAAAAAAAATATCAAATCGCTGCCTTATGTAATTGTCCTATAAAAGCCCACATGTAGCTTTGGCACTCACATTATATTTTTTTTTTTTACTGTTTATAGGCCTGTGTTTGACCGCAATCTCACCATGGTAAGTGATGATGTGGCCGAAGGTGGTAAGCACACAAAGCCTAGAAGGAACTGGCTCTCAAGTGCAGCTATCGGAACACACCGAAAGGTGCTTGGCGACAGATTTTCAACTTGAGGGTGGTTGCCAGCCAGGGGGGTACTACAAAGTACCCTACCACCGTGCAATGGTTTCCTCACGATGTTTTCCTTCACCGAAAGCTCAAGCTCATTGTAGGATTCGAATCCGGGACCTTCGCCTCGGGATCCGACGTCACTACCACTGAGCTATCATCGCCTTTAATTAAATTAAAGATTGTAGTTGAAGAACTCCTCTCAGTGCACCTTCAAGGCTTATCTGAGGCGATTGTGAGGAGCACCGTTTGTTCGGCAGGTTAATTAACAATAAGCGCGCCGGCAGCCGAGCGGAGCGGAGCGGAGCGGAGCAGAGCGGAGCAGAGCAGCCCGCGGCGCTTCCGCCTCCGCTCGCTCTATAGCCGCTGCCGACCGCCCGGCTCCCGCGCAACACCCGCTCGGCAACCGCGCGACACCCACGCCACAAATTGGGACACACTTGTATTGAAAAGTTAGTATTACGATAAGTTCATTTAAAAACCATTTTTGTCTGTTTGATGTGATGAAATTTTGCATGGTGTGCAGGCCGGGCAAGTTACTGACTTGCAAATCATTCTCAGCATTAGTTATATGGATACTGACCTGTCGATCTTCCCAACTGAGGATAACAATGTTGCATCAAAATATATATTCATAGTAGAGGTGGGCGCCGCGCCGGCGCGGCGACGCCGCGCCGAGTGGTCCGCGCCGCCGCCGCCACCGAGTATTGGAAAATTGGCGCCGAGTTGTTAAAATCGGGCGGTAAGTGAGGCCGAGGGCTGCTGTGCAATTGCATCCATGTCCACGATTCACATGCGCACCAGTTGCCAGTACGCACTACTTCTTTAAACTTGGTTCTTGTATTTCATTAATAAAAGAGAATTTAAAATTCAATCTCAGGCGAAGAAAGAGTCACAATAAGTCAGTGTCTTCCAGATAGACGATTAATGATGACTCTCGAAAACAGCTTATATACGTGGCTCTGGAGTGATATTGCCCTATAAAATTCTTCAGTAAAGTTAAATCGCCTTATTGAAGAGTTGGCCCTGTCTCCAGTGTAATGCCATGTTGAATGACGGAATTGAAAATTTCTGCGAGCTCCTTCAAAATTGGAGTTACTAAAAGTCAGGAGCTATGCAGCTATGCCGTCATCCCCCGGAGCTTTGTTTTTACAAAGCTGCTTCTGATAGCTTCTCCCAAGCTGACTGGCAAAGACCTTCGAGCCCCGATTTTGCTCTATTGCAGCCATAATGGCACGTGTATTGGCGCATCGGATCCGATTTTTGTCGTATCTGAAGAATATTGCGCTAATGGCAACTCGCTTCTCTTCCTCAATAGCTCCAGTCTCCTGTAGAAGCGTAGACTTAATGCCGTTCCGTTGCGGCAGTAAGTGTATGCTTCCCACTTCTCGCACCACTTTGACCACGTTATCAGTTTTTTCATCAATATTGCCTGTGGTCGTTTCTGTAGTTCTATTGAGAACGCTTCGAATCCAATGACAATTTGGGATTGCGAAGTCGTAGAATAGATTTCATCAACTCGACCCGTGTTGATATCCATTGTGCCTCTCACAAGTTGGTGGTCACTGTTGGTGCTAAAGCTATTTATCAGTGAGATGTCTCTGAATTTGTGCATTTTGTCTGGATGTCAGCGCATATACCTGAACTAACCTCGTTGAGTACCTGTCGGTAAATTTAAGGACTAGGTAGGTACGCTACCCGGGTCAAAACACTGCTGAATTCTACAAATGAGACTTTTAGTGATGAGAAACCCACCTTGTGAGGGCAAAATATATAATATTCGCAATTCCTTTTTAATTTCTGTCTTTAATACTCTAAAATATCCACTAAAACAATCAAAAATAGCTTTTTTTACAAAAAAAAAGAGTCGCGCCGCGGCGTGGCGCCGCCGCGCCGACCAATTTTTACAGGCGCGCCGCCGCCGGCAAATTTTTGGTCGGCGCCCACCTCTAATTCATAGGCACAGACAGATGGAGCGCACGGAACACGAGAGTGAGGCCAAAAAGCAAATACAAATTGAAAACGCATACCTGTTATTCGCTTTTCAATTTGTATTTGCTTTCTTGGCCTCACCCCCTTGTTCCGCGCGCTCTATCTGCCTTTTGTTCTGTAATCTGAATTCATAGGTAACTATTTTACCTGAGAATATTTAAAGTCAATATGCTGCCATGCAGAATTGAAAATAAGCCGATAATGAACGTGCACTTGGCGAAGATCCATTCTTCACACCACCTCCTAATTCTATACTGATATTATAAATGCGAAAGAGAGTTTATATATTACCTCTAGAAGACTCAAAAGTACAATCATTCGTGATGAATTATACGACACGAAAGCCTGGATAGGTACATCAGTTGCTTTTCATTTCAGAAATGCGGGTAGAATTGTAACACAGTTATTGTAAAAGTAACTCTATTTTGTAACCTTTTCATGACTCTCTGAACCAGTGGGTTTCGATATCAGAAAAAGCTTGAGCTTTTGATGCAAAAAAAAACATCGTGAGGAAACCGTTGCACAGTGGTTACATGTGTACTTTGTTGTAGTGGGCAGCCGTTAGATTGCACCACCCTCAAGTTAAGCCTATCGCCTAGTACCTACCAGTGTGTTCCAAAAACTGCACTTGAGAGCTGGCTCTCACATCATCACTTGCCATAGACCACATTTACATTAAAAAAGTGAATGAACTTAGAACCCGGTCCTGAGCTTGTGCCCTTGACCGCATTGCGGGGTGGTGGCGCTGCGCCGGCGGTGTCTGGTATTCTTAATTAAGAGTTAATTGTGTCGCGACTCAGTGGCACAGTCATCCCTACGACAAAGATAACTTCACGCTACATTCACGGCAGGGGGTGGGTGGATAGTTCGAATCTGTAGCTTTACGAGTTTGAGCATGTTAATAATTAATCGAATAACCAAAGAAAATACCAAAGAGATTTTAATTCTCATTCTGGAGTCAAGATTTCTCTATCAATAGAGCAATTCTTGTATTTAATGTCTTTATTTGTAAACCAGACTTTATGCACTAACATACAATACGAGGTAAATTATGTAGAGATGGACCACTCAAAGTCAAACTCATTTCAATTTAGGCTCTGAGAGACACTCTCATGAAGGTCAAAGTTACTGATGTAAACTAAAACGAATAACTACTTTACAATTCAAAATCCATTTATGTTCTATTATTATGGTTCTAACATCGACGTACCGATCTATGTTAAAATTCTCTAACATTAAATCATTAAACATTACTAAATCTAAACTCGTACATAATTGCGAGCCGTGAAAAATTCCAATTAAGTAATTTAACACTTGCGCCGGCTCTCCAAAACAAAAGCGCATTCCTTCTCAATACCGGATCCCGGGCTCCCACTTACACAAAAAAATACCCGCTTTTCCGTACGTATTGTCCACGAAAACCTGCTAAATGCTAATCCCGAAACATTCAGGGGCCTTTGCTACCCCCTCCCCACCCCGCCCTCACTTCCGCCACCCCCCGCACGGCCCGCTGAGCGCGATCCTAATGGAGTTTTTTAAGAAACGTAGAATAACCGTTGGGAGAAGAAAATTAAGCCATCTTGGGTTAAAAAGTCCAAAACTGGAGTGTGTCGGAGGGTATGCGTGGGGTGGGGAAGGGGAAGGCGGCCGGGAGGGGGTGAAGGAGGTGAGGTATAGATTTTTCGGGGTGCGTTTTGGCACGGCCCGCGAATACAAGCGTTTAGATGCGAACGATACCTCGCGCTGTGTTTCTAAACAATTACTGTAAAATATTAAAATAATATAAGATTTTTTTACGGCTAAGAATGATTTTAGTAAATATGCAGATTACATTGGATATGTTGTTGAATCCAAAATAATGGTTTTATTTTACATAAGTCAATTCCATATTTATAAACAACACCATAGATGGTAAATAAGTATAAACTTCTTCAGATCACCATCATTTGTATTAAAATTATATTATTTGATATTTAAATTTTTTTGGTATTGAAAAAGTTAATTATTGATTTGTACCTAAATAAGAATTCCTTAATTCATTCATACAAGAAATATATATGTGCACAATATGTATTGAATGTTATGTAATTTCCCATTTATTCTATTAAAGTTTCAAATATATCCACATTTAATATTTGAGAGACTTATAACCATAGCAATAATGCAAATAAATTAATCATAATAAATACATTACACCCTATAAACGATAATAAAATTTCCATAATAAGATCATACGCATCGCGTTAAATAAGTCATTGTAAATAAGCATCCAATTTATATTCAGCCCGAGGGAATATTATCATAATCGGCTATTGCCGTTTCACGGTGGGAGAGGGACGCAGGATATGCATCGAGTGGCAAAGGAACGAGATAGAGCACCAGGCTATTTGGCGACTGAAATATGGGCAGAAGTCAGGTTTTTAGTAGGTACCTCGAGGATTAATAGAATTGTATAAGTAGGTAATGACTTCTTATAGCATTTTTTTACATTAACAAAAATAATTTTCAAAAATAAGTATTTACATAATATAGAAGCTGTTACCTATATAGCAAGTTCTATAAAAGCTAAAAACATCAACTAGCTGGTAAGTACTCAGCATTCTAAGTACCCTACACTAAAAACGAGATACGTATGAACAAAACTATAATTTCCAACTGTAATATAATCACAATGAAACGGTATTCATTCCCAAAAGAATATTCTTAATTCACCACACAAAGTGTTCAACGCCTCACTTTACAGAAAAAAAACGTAAAATCACGGGAAATCTCGCACCTCGGAGAGGTCGAGTGTCCTCTATTATTGTTAGCCAACCATTAACCTGAAACCAACTCTAAAACGACCATATAAAGTTCTCATTTGATTTCTGTTAAGATAGTTTCATTTTCAGGCTAATTAGAAGCGAGGGAGGAAATTGGCGTGTGTAAATAAATTTGGACTTTAGTAGTACATGAGTAGAATGTAGTTTCGCATCAAAGCATCACATATTGTTTGTTTTTCTGCGACGAGAAAGAAATTATAGTGGAATTTAAATACGTTTGTTTGTAGTTTTGTGATAGACTTATAATTTTCTGGTGTGAATAATTCTTGGTAAATTAAGCCAATTGTTAGTTCATTACGTTCTAATTCACGGGTTAATTGTTAAAAACACAGATGTTTAAATAAAGATATCACAAATGTGACGTCAATTCACAAATTTGTTATTGACAATAAATCCGTGGGCTAAATTCAATAACTATTGTTATCAACGCGTGGAATTACAAAATAGAGTAGAAATATTTTTGATTAACAAGTTTATCATTTTTCAAAGTCAAAGCAATTTATTCAATTTAGGCCCCAGATGGGCACTTATGTAGGTCACATTTACTGAAGTTACCACCGCACCGGTTCGGAACTCGGCCTTCATCTGAGAAGAATCCGGCAAGAAACTCAGCAAGGATTTTTAAAATATTCTTTGCACAATCTGACTATATTTGGCTTTTTTTTTTCAATAGCTGTCCCTCCCGGTTTCGCGTGCGGGATGAGGTATCCTAGACTACTCTCTGAAAGTCGTCTATTTGGTTTAGTCCAAAGGGAAAAGGCATAGTTTTTTTTTTGTTTTAATAACGTGCATTTGTCAAAGAATAAGCCTTTTTTAAATTACAGAAAGACACTTCAATTTTATTTATTTTACGAAAAAATATAAGTAATATTCCAGTTCTAATGATTCATAATCTGACCAATACATTCCTACTTACATAAGCTCAGGAGCTAGAACTAGCTCCTATACTATATTTATTATTCATTCAAAACAAAGATTAATAGAATCAGGTAAATCAACTCAAGAAACAATTAATCTAATACATCTCTCGCTTATTTCCTTCTTGCTTAAATACATTTAAAATTAAATGAACCAAGTAAATTTTAAGGTCAAAAGTGAAGCAGGCAAATCTAGGTATCGCAAGCTAGTGGTGTGAAAGTAGCTATTAGAGGTGCGGCGGAGCGCTTTGTGCGGAGGTGTCGAGTCGCACACACTTCACACCCCGCACTCACACACACACACATCCACACACTCGGAACTCATTTTACATGTGTATGTAGATCCTAGCGATATTTTGCTTAGGGGTTTGATTGGGTACCGTTGATAAGAAGAAAGGTATTCTAATAAGAATGTTTTCCTGAAGATTCTAGTTGGTAAATCATTGGCAGGTATTAATGTAATGCACTATTAAAACCAGAATATTGCAACGCTTAGGTCTTACATATCAAATATTATAAATAAAGAAATATGTTAGAGAAAACACTTTTTAGGCGACTTCTGATCATCTACCTGTCCTGTTCCCAATCATTATCGGCGCAATATGTACGCTTCTTCCATTCGTCTCTTCTATCCGCTCCTTTCTTACACATATCATCTTTCACGCAATCGTTCCATCTGTTTTCTTCATCTACGTCTTTTTTATCTTCTAATAAGATACCAGAAATTGATTTATAAAAGTAAGCATTATTTATGAATTAGCACACAAGAATGGATCAAAGTTGCTATTCTTGACAAATACGAATGTCTCATTCACTAAGCAGATAAGTATTGGTATATTTTAGTTGCTGCATTAAAAACCCATATCTAGGCTGAAAGCTTAACCCCTTTAGTTGTGGTCAAACATAATCCTCACACAAAAAAAACAAAGTATTTTTCTTTTTTTATTGAATTTTATCCTATAAGGATATGTCAATCCCATCATAACCTAATAATCAATCTTTAACTCTAATGTTGATCTCAACTAAACAGCAGAAACAAAACGTGTCTAATGAGTGGCAGTGTTATGGTTGGTAATAAGGAGTAGGTGGCTCTGCTCTACACCCCGCTCCGCTCCACACCGCTCCGCTTCACGCTGCTCCCCTCTGCTCCACGCCGCTCCCCGCGATGTTTGGAAGACGTGACGACAAATTGCGAAACACTACGAGGTAAAGGCTGAAGCGAGTTGCTAAGGAAGATTAAAAAATAAACAAGTATCTACGACGTGTCTACGAAATAGCTACGACTGTAGACGTCTACGAATTATCAATCCTATCCTAACTATTATAAATGCGAAAGTGAGTTTGTTTGTTACGCTTTCACGCCTCAACTACTGAACGGATCATCATGAAATTTGGCATGCATACAACCTATGGTATGGAGAAGGACATAGGCTACATTTTTATCTCGGGAACGCGGGTGAAACCGAGAGGGACAGCTAGTCTTCTATACATGAAATACTTGTCCATACTGATCTATCAACACACAACCCAAGCCAAAATCTCTGAAAATTGGAATTGGATTGGAAACACAAGTCAAAAGCTAATTTGAGATAATAATCTACATGACAGGATAGAACTTCCTGAACTTAATACGTCTAGAAATAGTTAATGCTTGTATGCATAGAATGTGGAGGATGTTTGTCAAATAATACTTCATAATGGCAAATATTTATTTAAAAATGAGTAAGAATAATTTTACAACTCCACATCTTATTTGCGTGACAATAAAGTCTATTCTATAAGATTAATCTGTCAGGTTAAAACAAAATAATCTAAAATTATAATTAAAAAAACTATAATACATGTTTTAAAAAGCCCTGCACTAAAAAGTTTTAACGATGGGTACCAAATTATTATAATTGTCATCGGTCCTTGATAAGTGTGTAAAGTTTCTATTTAATCTGACGTTTTAAAGTCGATGAAAATTACGTTTGAAGATTCCAATACATACATACGTAAAGAAGCTAAAAAGTGTGTTAAAAAAAGATCTATGTAAGGTTAGTGACACAGCAACCGGTTCACCCGCTCCCTCTCAACACTGGTACCAAACGATAACAAACTGGTTGTACAAGGAAGGGTTAGCTTACACACACACACGTGCGCGGTGTACAACGGGACCTCATTATGTGTGCGGACATGTGTGCCGGCGACCGAGCGAGGCGGTTGCCAGAACCAATAACCGACAACCCTTTCGGGTAAGGGACTGTGGCCAGTGCAAGCTATCGATAGCTTTCAGACTACCATGTATATCTGTTTGTGCACAAAGTCCGACGCCGGCAAAGATACTGCCATCCGATGCTGGCAATGACTACCCTTAAAAACTCTTCTGGATGTACAAATTTATAGGAGCAGCAACTCGCGAGTGATACCTCTGATATTGCAAGTGTCGGTAACCGCTTACCGTGTATCATAATCAGGCAGGCTATATGCTTGATTGCGAATTAAGTGCTAATATGTTCTTTTTTTAAAATTACATTTTTATACTAGCTTTTTTTGAGTGACTGTACTTTTTGTTGACTGTACTTGCATTTTCATCCAATATACTAATGTATACCAAGTATCAAGTCAATCCGACCACTGGAAGTGGGTGAAATTCGACTTGCAAGATTCCATCCGAATAAACATACATACATACATTGCAAGTTAAATAAAAGGATATTAAAGAGGTTTACTAAAATAAACTGAGCAGTAGTCGTTTTAATGAACTAAGTTACAGTTTCAAGATGATTGTTATCTGAGCGTGGGTGAAACCGTAGAATAAAGCTAGTAAAGTTAATAATTAGTTTACATACATGAACTTTGACTGCACACGTTTTTGTCCTGGTCTGCGAAATGAGCTGAAACAAGAATGGATTTCAGAAGATATACCTTCATTTGTTAATAGTCTGTGTTTGACCACAATCTCACCATGGTAAGTGATGATGCGGCCGAAGATGGTAAGCACACAAAGCCCAGAAGGAACTGGCTTTCAAGTGCAGCTGTCGGAATACACCGATAGGTGCTTGGAAAAGACTTCATGGTGGTAGTATCATACTAT
This sequence comes from Polyploca ridens, assembly GCA_951394255.1. Classification (NCBI taxonomy): domain Eukaryota; kingdom Metazoa; phylum Arthropoda; class Insecta; order Lepidoptera; family Drepanidae; genus Polyploca; species Polyploca ridens. The sequence goes on from OX596257.1 coordinate 15,796,140, forward strand.
GGTTTCCTCACGATATTTACCTTCACTAAAAGCTCAAGCTCACTATAGGATTCAAACTTATGACAATTATATCATATTGGTATGAGACAGAAGTATATTTATATTCTCGTTCTTTCGTATCTTTTCGTTGACCTTTTTAATTCATTCTTTGAATCTTCTTAATAAATAAATAAATAAATAATAATATTTATTTCAAGCTCAATGACTCATATTTTGTTAGTTATAAAAGACTTAAAGACTATGTTAGTACAAGTTAATGAAATCGTTAATAAATTTTCATGACGGAGACGTGTGAATAGTTCACATTAGGCTTTTATATTTACCTACTATTAAACGGACATTACTAAATCGTTGGTTTTGGCTCCTGCAGGGCTATTTTAAAACGCTCGGATTCGATATCGGAAACGGATTCAAAAACTACCGAGGCGATTTTCCGCAATTGCTATTATAATTTCCGAATTCGAATATTTTTGATGTTTCTTTACGGAAATATCAATTCGATTCATCGAAAAGTTTTCGGAAATTAAAATAGCAATTGCTAAAATTCGTCTCGGAAATTTTTGAATCCGTTTCGGATATCGAATCCGACGTTTTAAAATAGCCCTGCAGGAGCCAACACTATAAACATACGGCTATTGATGATAGAAAAGGTGTTATTATCTATTTTGCCGACCGGTTGGCGTAGAGCCTGACTGCCGCACCATAGCATATGGTTTTCATTCAAACTCAAAGCCCTAGGTGGGCACTTATGAAGGCTGAAGCTACTGAAGTCATCACCGGTTCGGAAGTCAACCTCCAGCAGAGAGGAACCGACACGAAACTCAGCAAAGTTAACTGTAGGTACAGGTATAAAGGGTCTCCTATGCTCAGAGATTAAATAAATACTATCTAATAAAACTGTTATCAATAATCAACCTTAAATGATTTAGAAGCTACACAAACAGCAAATAATCTAGCAGTGTAATAGTTCCCTAACTAGGGGTCCGCGGGTCTCGCTAATAACCCTGCTAATGTGCTCGTCTAATTTGTTCCCGCATTCCTGGAATGCCTCGCAGATCGATACGGAACCCCCGTGCTGTGACCCATATTGTGAGCTAAATGTATTGGATTGGACCTAGTTTTGCTGTATTTATTCTTTTGTGTTTTTATAAATTAAGAGTGAGAAGAAAATTTGGAGAGGCTTAATTGAAAATAAATCACCATATTTAGGCCTAATCAAATAAGCTTATCATCATAATCATGGCGTTTAGTTACTGTTAGTTGAATTGAAGAAAAATAATTGAACATTAATCAGACACCAGGTTAAAATAATAAAAGTGAATATGAAAATAATAAAAATATTTTTTTATATCACTAAGGTGGCAAACAAACATATGGCCCGCCTGATGGTAAGCAGTTACCGTAGCCTATGGAAGCTTGCAACACCAGGGGTATCATTCGTGTATTACCGACCCTAAAAATTAATTATATAATTAACTAATTGGTAACCAAAACTCATATAACTAATTTCTTGATTTTCCATTCTTCACATTCAAATAAGTAATAGGCCTATTATTTTCTCTGACAACACTATTACAATTTAACTAAGTTTAAGTTGTCACATATTTATCGATCACCTTATACATTATCAAACAATTATATTTACGTGACAATTTATTCAGTTTATTGGTTATAGCGTTTTTTAGGAAATCCTTTAGAACTTTAAAGATAAATGAATTGATTTCAGTTAATTCTAAAGAAAGAAAAAAGCTAATAATAATCTTATCTTCTTAGCTACAAAATACTCATTGCTTTCTAAGGATATCATTTAGAATAGTTTGCCTGGTAACTTTTTACTCTGATTATGCTCTAAAGAAGCTACCAAAACAAAACGCGAGACCTCATTACGAGTGACCACTAATTCACAAAGCCCCGCCGTACTCCGATATCCACTAACCCTTTATCGAACTGACAAAATCTTAAAACAAATACGTCTTTATCTGAGCCTCTGTATGGGCCCACAAAAGGCCCATTCTGGAAGGTGTGAATCGTACAATCCCCATGTCCTCTATACAAATGGTATTTTTGTAAGGCAGACGGGTTTGATGTGTATTCTCTTTGGTTTTGTGTAGGTGTCGCTGATTGTTTGACATGTGCTCATTGCAGTACCTTGTACTCAGACTTTAAGTGAAAATAGTATTATTACTTGAGCAGGTGTGAAGGTCAATACATCGATATATTTTCAACAGATATTTGGACGAATCGATGGCTCCTTATTGTAAGTGGTCACATTTTCATGCTTCAATTACTGTACTTATACTAAGCTTTCAAAGTAGGTAATGGAATCGATATACTGATAGGTATTAGAGAATTCACTTAATGTGAAGTATAAGTTATACACATAGAGAATCAAATAGATAGGTACGCATACAATTTTGCATTTATATCTAACTAGCTGTCGGCCGTGGTTTGACCTGCATTCTCGGGATAAAAAGTAGCCAATGTCTCCATACCATAGGCTATCTGCGTGCCAAATTGCATTGTGATAGGTAAACATAACTAACAAATAAACTGACATTTGCATTTATAATATTACTAGCTTTCCCGGAAGGTTTCACCAACGTTCCCGGGATATAAAATCTCGATACAATAGGCTATATGCATGCCCAATTTCATCGTAATATACGGACAATATGGATAAGTTAGCATACTAGCCGCCCCGCGATATGCCCGTGTTCCCGTTAAAAGTCCTTATGTTCTATTTAAGGACCTAAAGTGACCATATACTTCATGCAAATCCAAAAATACACCACTTAGTGACAACCTAAGTGGATCTCCTCTCTAAGTTAAAACCTTAAATCAAATCTAGAATAAATCTATACCTACACGAACATATCAAAACTTGTTTTCATGACAAATCTAATTTCTCATCATTTAAGTGATAGAGTAAAACATATTTCGACCTCAAATACCATGACACATATCGTTCCTGTTGGAAAAAGAAACTTATAAACTTAATGCATGCGTCTACTGACTCTACCACAGATTTGAGAACAATTTAATAGTAAAGAGAGCAGGACGGAAACTTAGCAAAGGCTTTTTTACGTAAGATCTATAATATTCCATGCAATAGTGCAAACTACTCATAGTTAGAAGACTAGTTATCAGCATTAGGACTAGGTAGCAGCTAGTACTTTTATAAGTTCATTTAAAAATATAGCATTGCAATGCTTAGATATTTGCCTATCTATTCAGTTAATATGGGAGTGAACATATTTTTAATACTAAAAGTTGGATATTCTTTGATCCGACGCACGCTGACAACTTGCGACTAAAACAACTGGTAAATTAAATGGATTATTAATGAGTATTCATATTTATTTCAATTTTTAGCGACACATAATACAATACTCTATATAAATATAACAGGACGGTACCTATATCTAGTATGGTATTTCAATAACTACAATTAGACTTATAACTAAAGGAATTTCATTTTAAATCATTACACACCATAATCGATACGCATAGTCTACCTAAAGACTGAACAACTCCATAATGTAGCAAATTATTTGCTTAAAATATATCTACGCCTAAAAAAACAGCCATCTCAACTTACTAAGATTCCAAAACACTCTCATCTTGTAACCACCAGCTTTATATCCAGCAAATGGCAATCTCTATCAACTGCACATTTTATAACATGGTGCGATTGCTCTGAATATAATAAATAATGCATAATATGAATTAATTAGCGCTTTCGCAGCGGAACGCGGCGCGGCGGCATTGTGCGACGGCGCTTTGTCTCATCGCCCCGCATCGCCGCGCCGCGACTTTACCACATCTTCATAACTAAACCTCTTATAGGGTACCTTACAATGTTTAAAATACGTCTTAGAATCTAATGTGCCTACTTAGAATAATAATTATACCCTAGTAAGCACAAAGTGACCGTCTAGTAGTATTTCAAATCGAGCGTTTCCGTGCTTCGGAAGGCACGTAAAGCCGTTGGTCCCGGTTATCACTTAATTGTGATAGTCGTTAAGCTAGTTGAATGCCCCCTAGGCGGCTTGAAAAATTCCAACAGTAGGTTGACCACTAGCCTACGTCCACCGATCCGCAGTGGGCATGCGTTGTGGAGTATAGAGGTGGGTAGCTATTCTAATAACTAGCCAAAAAACGGCTAGTCACAACATAGCCACGGCTACGTTAGCTGTCAACACGATAATTGGCTATTGGCTACTGGGTGGCTACTGGCTACAGGATGGCTACTCGCTAGCTAGAAAGAATGAGGAGTTTTCTTACCTGCCTAACTGTTGATAATTCGAACCAATTTGAACCTTAAGTGCACGTATTGATAAGTATTTTGACCATAGAGATATCATAAGAAATTCTCCTCATTACGTCAAGTTTACGTCACACACAGCGGGTAGCCGCCTAACCGCCACAGGTCAATAGCCGCCACTAGCTGGCGGGCTAGCCAAAGCCATTCTAGCCGCCACTAGCCGGTAGCTGGCCGTCTAGCCAAAGCTAATCTAGCCGAGTAGCCGGCAGCTGTGTGTGCGTGCGTGTAGCCAAATAGCCAAATAGCCAAAATAGCTGACTAACTAGCTGGCTTTTACACCACATATAGCCGGCTAGCTAAGCTATTGAAATTTCGGCTAGTTACCCATCGCTAGTGGAGTATTGCCCATTCCCTTTCACCCTCATTTGTGACCTGTGCTCAGCAGTGGGACATTATAGACCGATGATGAATGAATAAGATATGGTTTGGGCAATGGAGCCTTAAAAATACTCTAATAAATTAGCCAACATAAACAGCTAATATCTAAGAAAGCGACTGCATTACCTTTAGATAAAGGTAATGCAGTCGCTTTCTTTCGAAATAAACAGAATGAAACGGTCTGTAAAGATAGGTAGGTCTACCAGGAAAACTATTAAGAACTTATCGGCAACCTGTGAAGTGTTTCAGAGGCCCTAATTTACACATGTTGGTATTTTAGTCCAAATAATCATCCGTAATTTATTTTCAATTACCTTTTCTTGCAACACCATAACTTTTTTAAATAATACTAAAATAGAAAATAATTTTGCCAATAATAAAAAAATATACTATAACAATTTAAAAAAAAAGTAGAATCAAGACATAAATTTTTCGCACGCGTTTCAATAAATCAACTAAATAAAATTATTAGTTGAATATGGGAATTAAATAAGTACTATTTCTTATTTATAGAAGTAATAATAAATCTTCTAGTCCTAACTAATTCAAATGCATGATTGTTTATCTCAATTGAGTTAGAAAATAAAAATCTAATATATTGGTGACTTCTTAAAGTAAGTATTTATTAAAATCTATTTTATAACTGTTAATTGAGAAATAAATAATAACTATTTGATAAACCTAACTAGCTTTAGGAAAATTCAATGGTAACTAAATAGTATCCATGATTATAGAGTCAGCTCTACGTTTCCCGTCGGATAGCGAACGCAGCAAAATATACCCATGAAAAAAAAAACAGAGAAGGATTTCCATATTTTCTGAACTTTCATATTTAAACCTATTCTTATTAGGAACATTCCATAAGACAGGACAAACAACTTATAAAACTGCAAATCAAATTCTAAAATCCAAAAACGTTACATGGACAAAACCCGTGATTTTAATCAAAATTCATTAAGCATTATTTGTACCACGCTGACGCTTCTTTAACTTAATAAAGACGGGATATAAAGGGCCACTCAATAAAGTGGTGAAGTAATTCGATCCGCGCGTCAAGAAGCGGCGGCTTGCGTTGAAACAGAACAAAGCTGAGCATTGTCTGTCACATCAAAGACGCTAATTATAAAATAAATAAAAAACAATAATTAAACCGGACAATGAGACCCCGCGAGCACGGCCGCCGCCGGCGACAGAGCCGACCCATAAACTAGACCGTAGTCTATACTTGAGGAATTATTTAGTAAAATATACTTATCGTTGACATACCTAACATAAAATTTATTTGAAAACTAATTTTGTGATCATTTAACCGACTGCATCGTAGTTAGTGTACGCTTTATCATTCCTATTGGAAATGTGAAATATTAGTTATTTAGAAATATATTAGGTATATCTAAAGATATGTGAGACTACTAATGCTAGTTTAGTTTGACCTATGTAAGTAATAATATTCATGAATGAATGCAGCTACTAAGAGATGTACTATATATTAAACAGCGTATCAGCATGTGTACTCACCAGGAGGGGGATGTAACAGCGGTGGTCCAGGCAGAAACGCTGCTGCGACAGCTGCCTGTGCGTTAAACGCAGCCGCATAAGCCACTCGACTTGCGACAGACGCTGGCAAAGGAAATTGTGGCGTGTAAGCTGATCTCGGCTCTCTACTCTCTGATAAATTCAATACTCTGTCAGAGTCTCTGTTCTCGAAGTATCTCTCTCTACTGTCTCTGTTGTCTGAGAGACCCAGCAGCTCTTGTATCGCGAAGGGCGACCGCTGCGGCGCTCGCGGCGCGCTCGCGTTTGCGCTCATCGCTTGCATCTTCGCTCTGAGCGCTTCTCGCTTATGTACACTTAGCTTAACTTTACATTACTCTTCATCATATTTGTGGGGCTTATTTTATGTTTTATTTGTCGTTTGTTATCACAATTACTAAGGTCGTATTATCAATTATTCTATTAGTTTGTCTTTTTTGAAAACTTCACTCTTTATCAAAGTTCTCAACACTTCTTATAAGTACGTTCTTAATTATATTCACCTAGACTAAAATTAGGCCTAGCGTTTTAGGCTTGGTGCTTGAAGACTGTGAAAATATTTTTTGAAATTTTCTAAGACTGCGGAAAAATCGCGAAAAACGTCAGGTGTAACGTCGATTGGAAAATCGCGACACGAGCGCTCACCGCGGCGTCTGGAGCGCTTCTGCCCGCGGCGCCGCCCGTCGCCTTGTAAAAACGAGAAAACCCCCCTTGAAACACCGACACGCCGCGTTCACTGACGAACCATCCTAATTCACCACCCTCCGCGTACCACATACGACCTTACGGCGCCGAGCTACTGCTCCCTGCCTCACATCTGAAACGACGGTCGGGTCGCGCTCTCAACTCGCAGTTACGTCGTTTCGTGCCCGGAGCGAGCACCCCCCATCCCGCGCGGGCGGAGCCTACTAATAGCCAATACGGATATTTTGTTACCGCACTCTATTGGCCAGATTTCTTCGCGAGGGACACGCCTACTCAACGTTTTGCCACCTGAAATGGAACTGTAGACTGAGAGTGATTAAACTCTAAAGTCAAACGTGAAGTCGGCGGTTGATTTAATTTTGATTAATTGTAAGAAATGAATAGCGCGGTCGAGGGGGCCCACGGCCGCGGCGGGTGGGGGCGCGGGGCGCGGGGGGGCGGCGTGGTCCAGTGGTGGACAAGGCGCGTATTATTCGTGAGTGCAACATTACGGCAGGTGGCGAATTATTGTTCACTGGCAGTAAGTACATGGAGTCGTATTATGATGGTGTGAACGGTCTCAATAGCTTCCTCGAGTATACATTTTCACGTCCGTAGTTTTTGCTCGCGAGCGCATAATGTCCCATTATCAATCATTGGTCCTCTGGTTACCTGTGCGCTGTAATGTAACCCAACCTGCCTGCCTCCTTTTATGATTTAATAATGATCAACTACATAATACGTACGTATCTACCTACCTATCGGTACACATTTAACCATAGAACTATAAAGAACACCTAGGTCTATTTACTATAAGTGAAATAACAAATAAATAAAAAGTAATTTAAAAAAATTAAATCGACTTCCGAATCCTACACTAAAAGGTATGAAATAACTCTAACCTGAAACTGATTGAAGTCAGCAAAAGAGTACAACGTATTCCATTGATTTTCAATTTCGCTGACTTCAAGCAGTGTCAGGTTAGAGTTATTTCATACCTTTTAGTGTATTTGGAAGTCGATTTATTTTTTTTAAATTACTTTTTATTTCATAATTTTTAGTTTTTCTTAAATGCACTAGAGTTTGACCTAGGTTTTGAGTTTTTTTTTCCTTTGACACCACACCCTTAGCTCGTATCAATAAGCCAGGCCGTCACACATATTTGTCCATATCTTGAAAACTACTGAACCGATTTCGATGAAACTTACACTGTTCCCTAAGTTGAAGTAAATGTTAACCAATAAAAAATAATGGTTACAATCCGATTAATATCTTCGGACTTCTACATACATACATACACCTATGAAATTTTGTATATTTGTTTGGAAGCCCTAATAGATCATCATATGTGAATATATTGCAGTTCCAAAAATATTACATACATACGTGTCGAATTGATAATCTCCTTTTTTTGAAGTCGATTAAAAAATACTACAAGCTATTAAAAAAAACTTTCATATTATTTAATTTTATTTTAAAAAAACTTTTTCGTGGAAGTCAGAGTTATGTGGTATCAAAAAACTATTTAAGCTCAAAATTAATTTTATTTCCCAACAGAAAGTTACCCTCAAAGTCTAACGAAAAAAATTTAAGCTTATAAGTTAAACTCAGTTACCTATAACTTTTATTCAACCGTCAATAGATGGCGCTACCTATATTATGTTATCTCATTATTCGACTGCTAATAATGAGATAACATAATATAGGTATATAAAGTGGGTTATTAAAATCACACTTCATACTACTAATATTAAAAGCAAAAGTGAGTTTATTTGTTACACCTAAACGTTACAAACAATCGTGGAAAAATATTATAAGCAGATAGCCTATAAGATGTAGAGAAACATTATGCTTTTTATCCCGGGAACATGGAAAATTCACCTAGAGCTGCCAGTAACTTGAAACATTGATAAAAATTTACTGATTATTATTTATTCATTTAGTTAGACCCTGTAATGGCTCTTATGAACATTACAATTGACTCTACCACCGCCCGGTTCGAAATCTTCGCCGTTTCGCTACTACAAGAACTATTGTATAGCAGAAAAGTAATTAACAGTGAATACATTTTTCACCTTACGCCCGTGTGACGGTAGAGAAACGGCCAAGCCACATATTTTGACTAAGGTGTAGAGTTTGTGAAGTTAGGACTTATGGAGTTAGGGCGTGTAGAGTTATAAGCTTGGCTCTACATGAGTTCTGATAACTTTTTGACAGTGCAAGCCAATGGTCTGATCTTAGCAACATTTTACATGAAACTGTTGTTGGTGGGATACACTTAATCTGAGAAGACTTCGTCAAGAACCTCAGCAATACGAGGACTTATGTAAGTACCTGCGTATACAATACTTTTTGCATATGGCCATCCATCGTGTCAACTATGGCTATCATCTAAGGCAGGTTGAGGTATTGAGATATTCAATAAACACAGTGTATACTTTGGTATGGCATATATTCGAAATCTTAGTTTTAGGGTCGGCAATGCGCGAGTTATGCCCGTTGTTGCAAGCGTCCAAAGGGTACTGTAACCGCTTGTCATCAGGCGGGGGTCGTATGCTTGTTTGTTACCTTAGTTGTATACAAAAAATTTGTATTGCTCACAGGTCATGATGAAATTTTTTATTACTATGGTAACAAATCTGTAAACATGAAAATAGTTAAGCTTAAGTTGTGATACCATATTGCTTTTTTTTTATTTAATTTTTTTTCGAAAATTCAGTGTTGTTTTCTTAGTAAAAATTGTTCAGCATAACGAAATAAACAAAGGTATCAGGAAGTTTGTATTTACCTAATATTAATAACGCATTTTTGAAAAAAAATATTTTTTACGACTCATTCGATAAACATGCATAGCACTATCTGGTGGTAAGCGGTTACCGTAGCCATATGGACGCTTGTGATGCCACGGGGGTTGCATTATAAGATACGCTTACGACCACGGGCTTTGCAACAACCGCAGCATCACTCACGCGTTAACGAACTTATCCAATGAACTCTGGCGACCGCAACAAAATTATACAATAACAAGTGCGATTAGAATGTAAATATTATGTAATGAATCTAAGCTTGTTTTGAAAAGAATAATTGCTGAGTTTATTGCCAGCTCTTCTCAGCAAATGCAACCTTCCGAACCAGTATTAGAGTATTAGAGTCAAACTTTTCATAAGTGCCTGCGAAGGTCTATTTGAATAAATAATTTTGAATTTTGAAAAATGAGTAACACACGCAGGAACACAACATTGTTATTTGGTTGCGGTTACGTATAATTTTGTAATAGGTAAGTGATTAGGTTAGGTTCCAATGCAGAAAGTATCAGCACTAAGCAGAACCATTAAAAAAATGTATATTACTTGTACGTAGTATTTATATACTCTGAGATATTACTAACGTAAATATAAGAAAACACTGAATGCGCAACAAGCATAAACCCTTGCTTATGATTGCCAAAAAAAACTTTTAGATTTGATGTTGAACGTTTAAAAATAAGGAAAACTACAAATAATTTAATGAATGTTTTTCCTTCACGTTCATAATTACTAAATTGAATGAATGATATTTAGTACATAGAATTACACACTCTTAGAATAAAACGCAAGACTTTTTATTTCGGGAAAACTTTTGCTCCTTCAGGATTGCAGGTAAAACCGCTAAGAAAAACTAGTTATCTATTATGCCTGTATTTTCTTGAAATTATAGATCATCATCATCATCATCATCAGCCTATAATGTCCCACTGCTGAGCTCAGGCCTCCTTTCACAAATGAGGGTGAAAGGGAATGGGCAATACTCCATCACGCGTGCCCACTGCAGATCGGTGGAGGTAGGCTAGTGGTCAACCTACTGTTGGATTTTTTCAAAGCCTACTAGGTGGCATCCAACTAGCTTAACGACTATCACAATTAAGTGATAACCGGGACCAACGGCTTTACGTGCGTTCCGACACACGGAAACGCTCGATTTGAAATACTACTAGGCGGTCACCCATCCAGGTACCGACCACGACGGTAGTAGCTTAACTTTGCCGATCGATTAAGAACGGCTAACCTTGCTACAATTATAGATACAATTGAATAAACTGAAGCTGTACACTTGGCTTCTTATTTCTCGGCTACCCGACGGCATTGGCTGTTTTCCATTGATCAGCCCGAAACTAGCCCCGGCACCTATACAGCATGGCATAAAATATCCTGTGGAAAATAAGTGGCCTGTGGAAAAACTGCTATAATTTATAAAACGCGTGAGCGATACTTCTGGTGTTGCAAGCGTCCATAAGACTACGGTAACCGCTTACCATCAGGCGGCCGTATGCTTGTTTACCGATTTAGTAGTAAAAAAATTAATGCCCTTGAATTATCCACAAAAAGTGCCACGTTGAGTTTCTTACCGGAGTCTTGAGACCGGGGCGGTTGTCAATTATATCTTATGACGATTATTAGGAACTAAATTGAATAAAAGAAATTGAAGTTGGTAGACGTAAGCCTTACGCCCACATGAACTGTGTTTCTTATAAAAACTTTTTAACAAAAAAATTAAACCACCGAAAAAACTGAAAAGCAAAAAATAATGTTGAATATAACTTGAATTTTATAAGGTTTTGCAGTCGGGGATAAACCAATAACCTACATAGGTATGCATTTTTTTGTAATATTTGTTTATTTATCCCCGACTGCAAAACCTTATAAAATTCAAGTTATATTCAAAATTATTTTTTGCTTTTCAGTTTTTTCGGTGGTTTAATTTTTTTGTTAAAAAGTTTTTATTTTATCATTTTTTGTGTCTATAATCTACTAATTACTACATTCTTACTTAATTTTTGATATCTTTTGATGTAATACACAACTCAGCATTAAAATCTGTGAGTGAACAATAAATCACCCCTATTTTCCCACCCTTAGGGTAGGTTTTTTGTATCCAAATTTATATGGGACCACCTTCGAGGTATACCCCATTAAAAAAAGAATTATCAAAATCGGACTACTCTGTAAAAAGTTATGCGTGATCATACATAAAAAAAAAAATATATACGCGTCGACTTGTAAACCTCCTCCGTTTTTTCGTCGGTTAAAAATGTTAACCATTTACAACCGTGCATTATTACTAACATTAACATTTTACGCGTCATTCACAAATCCATCAATCAATTACATCAGTTCACGTTTCGACCTACACCGCGGCGGGCGCGTACTCACTGCATCAGCATCAGCATATCATAGCAATTCTCAATTCACTATCATTTTAATTATATTTCAAAGAAACACTAAACAATTTTCTATCATATTTAAACTCTTTCATTTATCAACAAGGAGTATCCCGTACATCTTTATGATCCTTCGAATTGAATGTTTCAGGTATGTGGCCGCGGTCTATGCAATTTTTGTAAAGTTATATAGCCCGATGGTACGTAATTTTAACCCAGCTTTTGGCGCAAGTGGATCAAAAGTACGATGGCACATGACAAGTTAAGAATTTAACCATAGAGACAGAATAATAATAGAGCGACTATACTAGAATATGTGCAGTGAGCACGGGTATGTACAACGCTTTGAAACGAGCTGCACGTTCATAGTTTGATTGGCTAAATACCTACATACTACGACTGACATGGACTTTATTGTTATATTGTTGTTATACATATAATGAATGCCAATTTCTCGTTTAATCGACACTTTTACCGAGAATAAATGAAAAGAAACTCATATCGATATTTTTACTGACAGTAAATCAACTAGTGTACTATATATCTATGAATGCATCTATATGAAAACTGCTCAAGCTTCGCACAAGGTAACGTTATCACTCTATTCTTACCCTATTAGTTTAATTCAGAGTCAGTACTTAGCTCCGAGTTAATCACGCTAACCCGGGTTGACGCAAGTGGGTCTTGTTTACCTTATTTATTAAACGGTGTTCATCATAGATTCATCACTTAGTATCTGGTCACGATACTTGAAAATTTAATAGTATATTTAAATTAAATATAATTCCTGCTGTCACGTGATTTATTTCCATGAAATACTAATAATAAATCTGGCGCTGATGTCAAGATTTCACTGAGGCACGTTCATTGTCGCAGGCGTGATTTGTTCAAATGAATATGAAATGTATTTCTTTGTAGCCATAGCGTAGCAAAAATATGTAAGTTATGATGATAACAAATATGTAGGTAACTTAATGATTTTTATTAAACGGTATCTCAGCTCTAAACATACAATAGGTAAAACTCTGCTCTCATTTTTTTCGATTGAACACAACCTAAAATTGATCAATTTCTATTCTGAATCAAAGAAAGGAATCTTATTTCACTCGTCCTCTATTAGTACAATCAAACAACAAATCCCAGAAATATTAGAAACGACAACAAAATGATCGTGTAAACAATTCACACGTATGAATGGCGTGGATCCAACTGTCAGTCAGTTTGGACAAAGGCGGTTGAGAGGTTCGGAGCTATGACAAAGCGTTGTTTGCTCGTCCGCCATCACAACACGCCGCGGCGGCGTCGCGCGCTTTGTGAGCGTAACGCGAGACCTGGTGAGAGATCAGGATGTATGGACGACACGTGAGAACCGGACAGAACTAACCTGACGAAAAAAGTGCAGGCACGCCCCCGGTAGCCATTGCTGTGAGCTTTAGTTTATTTGATCGATTATGGTTGTGAATCAGACTGTTAAAGCAGGTAGGTTAAAAATACATCAAAATGCTGTTGCATAAACGAGCGGCGCAGGTTACCTATGTTCTGGTAAAAACTAGAATTCATAGAAACTTCGTCCGTCATACAAGCACCTATTCACTATCACAATGTTCCATGTGTAAACAGGTTTCATTTTCAAATGGTATTAGTGCCTATTTTTAAACAACATCTGAATTAATTATACCTTAAACAATCAAACCAATCTATGTTGGTTCCTAAACCGAGTGACGGTATGTTTCACTTAGCATAACTAATGAATAAATTGTAATTTATAAAACAATAAAATGCAGTGTAGAACTATCAATAGGAGAGAATAAAGACATGGTAAAATTATATCCCACCAAAAACATTTTCATATAAAATTTTGCCAAGAGCCAAGCTTATAACTCTACACGCCCTAACTCTACAAGTCCTAACTTCACAAAATCTACACACCGTAGTAAAATATGTGGCTTGGCCGTTTCGCTACCGTCACATGGGCGTAAGGTGAAAAATTGATTCACTGTTAATTATTTTTCTGTAATACAATAGTTCTTGTAGTATGAGTCAAGCTCATTCGAAGCATTTGGATTCAAACTCATGAAAATATAGCTGTACGTATCTACGGAATGTAACCTTTTATATGTTTACAAAAACATTACGTAACTTTCCTCTTTCAATTTATAAATGTAGATGTAGCATAATGCGGTCATTATATTCGTCCTATATATTTCTATAGCCGATTTGAATGGTCCTCAAGCGCCAGCGCACCCGCTGACTCTACTCACAGAGGTTAATTCCACCAGATATCTGATGGTATGACGCATGATGACATCAGCAATGGGGAATTACGAATGTATTGATGACCTTAACAAAGCAATAATAGCTCAGTGGTGACGTCAAATGCTGAACGGTGACGAAAGTTTTTGAGTTCTGTGAAGAAATTAGAGAGGTAGAGCATAGCGTTTATTCGCTCAAAAAGCATCTCGACTGGGGAAGTACCTCCACCTTACAGAATACCGCAGACAAATAACTTTATGTTATTTCCCTGCGCGTGGGTAAGGTTGCCAGAGCTCATTGGGGAAGGGAAAGGCGCGTGAGCGATGCCCATGTGCTGCAACCGTCCATATGGCTACGGTAACCGCTTACCATCACGCGGGCCATACGCTGGTTGACCGACTTTGTCGCATAAAAAAAGAAATTTTCTTTATTTATTTGTGACGAAACTATAGTACAGGGTATATTACGTTGTAGTACTCACCTGGTTGGCTACCACCCTCACGTTGAAACCATTCAAGCATCAAGTATAAGCAGGTATGTAAAATTTAACCCTGATCTAATGTAATAAATTCGATATTGCCTTACTGATCTCATTGACTCTGCAAAAAATATCCTTAGTTAATCTTGGAGTACATATACCTTCAATTTTCCAAAGGTCTCGGATGTTTTTTAGGACAATTCGTTATCTACAACTAGGCTACAGGTCTTGAGACTTCTCCTGGCAAACCTGAAAATAATTCAACTGAAAATTAAAGCTGAATTATTTAGGTTAGAACCTAGTAAGATACTTTTGAACGTTATTATGACTCTACCACGCACTGGTTTGTAAAACACATAAACTGGAATACTTCCAAAACAACTCAGCAATGCAATTTTTTGGGATCTTAAATTATTTATGAGTAAGTAGATGCTACTACATACAACCATATATTCTTGTCATCCACATTCTTGTGTCGTCGTGATGAACGTCGTGTGTTGCAAGCATCCATATGGCTACAGTAACCGCTTACCAGCAGGCGGACCGTATGCTTGTTACCCAAGATCACCACCACCATATAATAGGTAGTGTTTATTAACCTTTATTTATGTTATGACGGTTACTTTTTTCAAACAAGTAATGAATACTAGGTTTACTATGATATAACATTGGTATCTCGCGAATAGGACACGCGTCCTATTCGCCACGTAATAAATGGAACTCCTATACAACTGATTAATTGAACAGTAAGGGATTTACGAGGAACCAAACCATAGATTGCGCGAATTTTCGTTTTCTTCAAAATAAAGATATCGCCAAAATCTGAAACTGAAGCCCACGGCAAAAGGTCTGAAAGGGAGGACATCAGAATAAGGAAAAAAATATGCAAGATAAGCCGACTGGCTGTATAAGTAGGTAGGTAATTGTCTTATTTTCTTTACCGCAAAAATAGCTCCACTTTTATGTTTCCACCCCATTGTAATTAACTGTCTACTGTTATACCAAGAAAAACTGTCTTGTCAACTAGTTCAAGACTCCTACCGTCATCTGGTACATTGGTAATGTTCATAAGAATATTTTGAGAGAGAAAACACTTACCCCGTCATTCATAATAGCTTTTTAACTAAATCAGTGTAACAGTGTGCCCCGTCTCACTCTTTCGATCACCAAATGTCACCTGTCTGATAAAGACTTCGGAATTTTAGCTAATCAACGTTTGATAACTTTATTATGAATAAGTGGGTTAGTTTTACAGGAATTAGAAAAAGTGAAAACCATTTGGACACTGTTGATAAGATGTCATTGAGTTGTCTTTTCTATCAATATTCTCTGATTATAAGCCATATTATTATGAAGAGACTAATGACCTTTTTGTCAAAATATATTTATTTATGAATAATTTATAAGTCAGCAAATAGATTAGAACTTAGATGAACTTTATTTGGGCTTTAGAAAACTAACGGCCATTTCCCGCTTTATTTCGGTACTAACTGTCCCCCGCGGTTTGACTAGTGTTCTCGGGATAAAATAGGTAGCCTATGTCCTTCTGCATACCACAGGCTATCTGCATGCCAAATTTCATGATGATCCGTTAAGTAGTTGAGGCGTGAAGGCGTAACAAACAAACAAACTCACTTTCGCATTTATAATTTTAAAGTTAGGATTGTCCCAGATGGTTTAGTAACATGTCGACAGATATCGTTGTGGATGGCTACGCATTAGTATACGTTTATATTCGTCAGGTAAGATAGGCAGGTGATTCCACACTACAGCTTGTATAAGTCTTAATAGAAGAATAATAAAAGTAAGTTTTTGTAAATGGAAGTCAGCAACTGATCGTCAGGACAGGTATATTAGGTACCTACATAATATTAGTAAAGACAGCGTCAAAAGTATCTCATCACTTATGTGTACACAGTTTTCATAACCACTGACAAGAGAATGTTAATAGACTATTATAAAAGAAAATACTTACCGTATTAAAGTGATCATCTACCTTTGACGCTGGCTCTACTTTTTAAGCTAGAAATCTGCAGCTATACACCTACCGATGTGCTTATGTTAATTTCTGAGCTTTATGTGCTAAGCTATTCTTCAGTTCGCTGAGTTCAATAAATTCTAAAATCGTTTATTCAGTTTGGGCCCTAATAAAGCACTTACGACGTTCTTCTTCAATATCCTCAAAAGTGCCCTCTTATTTATATAATAGAGTGTACAATCCACCAAGCACACCTAGTCGGGCCAGTTGGCGCAGTAGGTTAAGGTTCACCTTGCGCGCCGCAGTTCGTGGGTTCGATTCCCACAAAGGACATGCATTTGTGTGCATGAACAACTGTATGTCCTGAGTCTGGGTGTAATTAAGTATATTAAGTATTTTTTTACAAACAAAAAGTAGTATATGTATTATATCAGTTATCTGGTTTCCATAGTACAAACTCTGCTCAGTTTGGGATCAGATAACCGTGTGTGAGGACTGTCCCAGGATATTTATTTATTATTTATAGTGAGGATTAGAAGACTTCACATGCATTTAAATTAGAGTACTCAAGCAAGCAATGGCTACGGTAACCGCTTACCATCAGGCGGGCTGTAAGCTTGTTTACCGACTTAGTAGTATAAAAAAAAAAGCAAAGTTCCTTGCGATGTTATTTTGACTGAAAAGACAGTGGTAACTCCATAGATATGTTTACAGTTAGAGGTGAACAAGTGCTTCAAATGTCGCATGCTGCAAGTGCTTTCCACGCTGGGCCATAACGGCTTTTGCAATACCAACACCCAGTTTCTGGAACCCTGAACAACTACCTATCACTGTTAATCTACACTCATATTTTAAAGAGGTAAATTGAGTTTATTGTAATCTCAGATATTATACCAATAAAAAGCTCAACTATCCCTCAGTAATATAGACTCTATTTCATTCTTATATTGATGAAGCGCTCGTAGTGTAGCATGATTAGTCATTCTTAATCGATCGGCAAAGTTAAGCTTACACCGTCGTGGTCGGTACGAGGATGGGTGACCGCCTAGTGGTATTTCAAATCGAACGTTTCCGTACTTCGGAAGCCACGTAAAGCCGTTGGTCCCGGTTATCACTTAATTGTGATAGTCGTTGAGCTAGTTGGATGCCTCCTAGGCGGCTTGAAAAATTCCAACAGTAGGTTAACCACTAGCCTACCTCCGCCGATCCGCAGTGGGCACGCGTGGTGGAGTATTGCCCATTCCCTTTCACCCTAATTTGTGCATGGAGGCCTGTGCTCAGCAGTGGGACAGGCATAGGATAGGCAGATGATGATGATGAAGATGATTCTTATATTAATAAGTTTTCAGTTCGATGTTGAAATATTTGTAAATCAAGTTTGATGAAAAAGCGCTGTTTGGCTGCTGTATCAGCGTGCGCTGAAGGTTGAATATGAGTAAAAATAATATTCTACAGCAACCTTATCACTTTTTCGTCGGCTCCGAAATACAGGTAGAATCGTGGTTAGCAGCTTGTGGCATACAATATCGGCAAGAACGGCAATATATAGTTTTGATCATCGGCTAACTTCGATTATGCTTTCAAAAAATACCATTAATTCTAAATAAACACCATTATGTCAAAAACTGGAGGAATAAGTATTAGCTCGTAATTGTTTATGAAATATTTAACTAGTTATTCATGAGTTATTCTGACGATTACTAAACCTAGCTTATAAGTTTTTATGTGATAGTAAGTGATAAATTGAATGATTTACCATTGGGAACAGATTAAAGGATTTGCATGTTTTGCAGAATGAAAAATGTTAACATTTATTTCCGTTTTATTTTTTTTAATTTTAACAATTTATCGAAAACAATATCACATCAACATAATAATTGTTATCCAAAGGTTTCTTGAAAGGAATATCGTAATGGCAAATCCATTTGTTTCCTTGGACAACTAACGATATTTTATGTAACGATTTATCAACAAAGTAGATGGGTACCTACCATTCATACAGCTCCTATATTTTGAAGAAATTACGAAGAAATAAAATATCATAGGAGGTGAACGGAACAACGCCGTGACATAACATAATAAACTATGTACTGCTTAGTAGTTTTGAAATAGGTACTTATGTAAAAATATGATGGATCACTGTAAATAGTTTCTGTCAATTTGTTTAGGTTTTAAAAAGTTAAAAAATGTTAAACTATCACACATAACACATTAAATAAAAGAGACATGTAGTGTTTATTTAGCGTGACCATCGACAACCCTAATGAGCGTCTCGCACCGCGCCAGGGCCACCACAAATTCGCGCAACACTACTTTTTATTGAGTGTCGCGTTCGGAACCACCCCACGCCCCGTGCCTCGCCTCCCTTCTCCCCAAAATACACAGGGGGTGCATAATTGCACGCCCGTTGCACCTCTATGCAACCTATGAGCCTTACCAAACTCTGTTACAGGCATTTTGCAACTTTCATCATGCCGTTTTGTGGCGTATCATGCGCCTATTCTTGTTCTTTGCTTCTCTATTCTATAATCTTTCAAGTAAAACTAACTTTTATGGATTGTTATTTTGGGATATAAAGGCAAACCTTCTTGGAAAGGCATTATTAGATACAGTTATCAATTAAAATTAAGTGAACTTTATTGAATTTTAGCTGTAAACTTTATATAACTAATAGAAAGTACCTACCTACAACAAATTAATGTAATGTTTTTTCTTCATGTGTGTGTGTACGCAGATTATGCTCATAGAATATGTTACTCTCACTATATAAATATGTGTACCTTATCCTTGTGGGTCAATAAATATTTTTTCTTTCTTTCTTTCTTTCTTACCTATGGCTAAGTTAATGACAGTTTTTAATCTTTATGTCTAATTATTATTAATAATATATTATGAACTTTTTATGAAAATTTAGTTTAAAAAACTTTTTATTTATATAAATAAAAGGTTTCAGTGGTTTATAATGTGTATGATATATGTACGGGTGTACAGTGTACCTAAACACACCTCGATCTCTAAAACATTATTAATTCATTATTTTTACAACTAAAGCACTGACGACTAGTGCCTATATATCGTCCTAAAGACATCCTGTTTAACATAAAATATATAAAAATAATCATGCAATATAATACGAACGCATTAAGCTATCATATTCATATACATATATATAGCAGGGTAGCCGGTATCGGTAGACGGCTATATGTCGGCGGCCGAGTCGCGTGCACTCCATTATGCGGAATACTAATGACAGAGGGCGGTTGATTAAAAAACCTAAGTTGCGGGGCGTGGCAACCCTACCGCCACTCGCTTGAGGGTGGGAGACAGGGCTGCTACTGCACAAATAAAATTAGGCTATTAGATTTTTTGTACTTTTGTTTAACTTACTGGTATTGTCCAGTGTACTTCAATAGTTGACGATAGTGATACATTTAGTAGGTAGGTATATGTATGTGGATTGAGGCTTAACTACACTGTATTTTTACTTCTGTACCTACTATCTATAGGTTAATAAATAACAAATACTTTAACTTTATGTAGTTATTTAGGAACGTGTTATGATATTTGTCGTATTAATTAATAAGGTAAGATTTTGTTGGACCTCGAAGATTTTTCACGAATAATAATTTACCATAATTA
Organism: Polyploca ridens; assembly: GCA_951394255.1. Lineage (NCBI taxonomy): Eukaryota > Metazoa > Arthropoda > Insecta > Lepidoptera > Drepanidae > Polyploca > Polyploca ridens. The sequence continues at coordinate 15,816,604 of OX596257.1, forward strand.
TCTTGGATGGGTTGCAAGAAAATGTGAGTATATAATTAATAATCATCATCATCTGCCTGCCCTGTTCCCAATAATTTGTGGTCGGCGCAATATGTACGCTTCTTCCATTCGTCTCTTCTATCCGTCATACTAGCATTCACTCCTTTCTTACCCATATCATCTTAGTATATAATTAATAATAATAGAATCATTTAGTCTCTTTTCACAAACTCTCTTCAATAAGTTTAAGTAATATAAAAAGCAATAGCCTAAATTAGTTCAAACTCGAATCAAGACTCATTTATTCATTTTTGGCCCTGATAAGTCAATTATGAAAGTTACGTCAAATAATACATATAATTTGACTCTATCGCTCCGCAGCATGTCTGTAATATAAATTGTTTTTCATCAGATCCAGACTTATTATTAGGATACAAGCTTATAATTTTCAAAAAGGGCTTGTTTTTATGTTTCTCAAATTCAAATTCAAAATCAATTATTCAAATAGACCTACGCAGGCACTTATGAAAAGTCTGACTCTAATACTTTAATACCGGTTCGGAAGGTTGCATTTGCTGAGAAGAGCCGGCAATGAACTCAACAATTACTCTTTTCAAAACAAGCTTAGATTCATTACATAATATTAACATTCTAATCACACCTTCTATCACACTTTGAAGTGGATATCCGCTATTTAAAAATTTTATGGAATATTTCTTGTGTTTCTATTTATTACGTTAATTTCAAGTGCCTATATGTGACGTAATTTTATGATTGTCGTACGAGGCATATAGCAATAGATTTATAATTATAATCCATAAGCCCCTTGGCTCGCAGTTGGTACGCTCGTTCTACCTATAAATAATAGTATTTCAGGAGCTACTGCATAAGGAACCGAGCTATGTATAGTTTTAATAGTTTAAGAAACATAATTAGTACTTACATACAATAAGCAATCGATAAACGACTCAAGCACAAATAAAAAACCTCCATATCCGCTTAACATTAATGTAATAAATTGAAAAGCAACAAATATCTACTACCTTAAGCTATTATTACAGTGTAGTGTAATAAAAGTGATTATGTACTGAGCAAAAGGTCATACAATATCTGGTTACAATATCACCATATTTTAAAATAGCCAGATTTTAAAATGTAACTTTGCTGAGTTTTTAGTCTCTTTTAGTTTCTCAGTTGGAAGGTGACTTCCGAAGATTCGTACTTTCATGAGTCCTAGAGCGTTTTGTGGAATGTACTACACTTTATGGCAAATAAATGAATTTGAATTTGAATTTTGAATTTAAACCATGGCTTTGACTTTGTAGAAATCTGGATTCCAACTGTTAAAAAATGATATCAATCTCATCCGCAAGCGAACGAAAGTTTAAATATTATGTTTTCAGCTTAGATACTACTGAATTTTTGTTTTTTTTTATAAATGACTGAACAGGCTTAGAGATAATCCCTAATTTCCTTCATTTCCATCCCTTTCCTAACTCCTAAACACGCAGGGTTTAAATTTCGCGCCTAAAACCCACAAACTACAATCAATGTACGGTGTCGCCCTCTCACGGCGAATGATATACGTGTTTGAGTGAAAAGAACACTGTGCAGCAGACATATTGAATTTAAAACGAACCGAAGCGGCCGCTATCTCGACAATTTTAAAAATACTAACAATCAAGAAAAATAACAGTGTTGTGGTGGAACGTGAGACCTTGTAAGTGCCTATTCAGTTTCCTTTATCTCCATCTTTTAGCCTGGTAAATTCTTGGGTTGACCAGCCAGACAAAACTATGTACAAAAAAAACCTTTACTTTATTAGTTCAAAACATAAAGTTGGTCCATTACGAGCGCGAATACCTATGGAAAAACAGTATTTTGTTAATCTCAGGTTCAATTTCGATCGAAAACTCTGAGAAATAAGCAAAATTACGCATTTTATTGTAAAACTAGGTATAACCTTACAAAATTGTGTTGGTTATACGTACAGTGATACTATACGGATTCACAAGTCATTACAATTTAGTAGCATTACATCTTCATTACATTTTGTTCGAGTCTTCATATAAGATTGGAACCTACCTCCAAAATATTTTATAAATTTTATAGAATTCGTAACAATATTTTATGGTATTTATGTTACATTTACATTATAAAACTTATATATGTAAGTAGGTACTTACACACTCCACCTCAAATCTACACCTAAATTGATTTCATTTACCTTCATACACCAAAGTAGGCTATCTAACATTATTTTATTTTTAGCTTCGAACTAAACATGGAAGCAAGTAAACTTAAAATACTTCAATCACAACGCGAATATGTATTCCGAGCTATGCAAATCCTTTACGACTTATCTAACGAAATAGTTCAAGATCGTTCAAAGGTATCGGCGTTCAAGTCGAGATACACTCGAGTTCATTCAATTCGCGAAGAATTTGTTTCGTTGTGTAATGAAATACAAACTTTAGAGTTAGCAATCAAACCCGATGTACAAATTAACCAAAATTCTATGGTTTCATTTGACGAATTGTATTATGCGGTGATCGCAGCGGGTAGCACGTTGCCGATATACGAGAAGAGCTTCAACGTCACCGGATCGCCAGCGGACGGCTCGGCCGCGGGCGCGGGCGGCGCGTCGCCGGCGCGAGTCGACTCCGATCTCACGCATTCCGGGAATTCCAAAGTCAATGCGCGTTTACCTAAATTTGATCTACCTAAATTTGATAGCAACATCGAAAACTGGCAAACGTTTTATGATACGTTTGTTCACTTAATTCATGAGAATAATTCTATATCACAAATAGAAAAATACCATTACCTTGTGTCGTGTTTACGCGGACCCGCCTTATCGATTGTAAAAGGGATTCCAATGACAGCCAATAATTATGAAGTTGTTTTCGACGCCTTAATCGAACGTTACCAAAACAAACGTATCTTAGCTTTGACATATTTAGATAAATTCTTAAGTTATCCAGCAGTTAAATCGGGTAATTTTCAAGAATTGCAAGTATTAACAAACGTGTTTTATGAATCATATCATGCGCTCCAATCTTTAAATATCAAAAACTTTGGTGATTTTATTTTATTTCATTTAGCCTCTCGTACCCTCGATTCAGATACCCGCAAACGGTTCGAATCTCAAAACAGTTCAGAAATACCTTCATTTAGTGAACTATTAAAGTTTCTTCAAGACTACGTAAAGATCTTAGAAACTAGCGAACTATCTTTGAGTTCTACCAATTCTACCCGTACCATTGAACGAAAACAATTGCCAGCGAGTAATCGGCAGAATAGCAGCGGATCAAAACGCTCATCTTATCTTACTAAATCTCAACCTACGACATCATTCACTTGTTCTTGTTGTAATGAAGCGCACTCAATCTATAGGTGCCCTACTTTTCAATCTTTAGACTCTGGTGCTAGACTCACTTTAATTGAAAACAAAAAAATGTGCACCAACTGTTTACGTACTAATCATGTCGTAGATAAATGCTTTTCTAAAGTATTTTGTACTTTATGCGGATTACGTCATCACACCTTACTACATACTGAGCAAACGCAACCCAGCTCTAGCGCTGCCACTCAGGCGAGCACCGGTGCTCATGTCGGAAGCAGTAGCGGTATAGTACTACTAGGTACGTGTCAGCTGCGCGTGTGCAACCCTGTCGCCGGCACACAGCGCACCGTGCGCGCATTGGTTGACAGCGGCGCGCAGGATTGTTTTATCACTACGGCTTGCGCCAAAGCTCTCGGTTTAAATCTCCGCCGATGTAATCTTACAGTCGCTGGCTTAGGACAAAACACAGTATTTCAAGTTAGGGGTGTGACGGAATGCGTTTTGAAACCACTCGATAGTAACGATCCGCAGTTTAACATTAAGCCGATCGTGTTAGATCATATAACAGCTCAACTGCCTAGCAGTAATGTACCGTCAGTCGTTCGTGAATATTGCAAGCATTTAATATTAGCCGATCGCGATTACGATATTCCCGCGGAAGTCGACATATTAATAGGGGCAGAACTATTCCACGAAATATATGATGGTCAACGTATCAAACTGGGGCCCGGCCTACCGGCCGCTCTGCATAGCATTTTCGGTTGGATACTTACCGGTGCTGTCGATTCTGATTTATCGTTACCTCCTATTACAACGTCTTCTCTATTAGTCACTACATGCAGTCTCGATGAACAAGTTAGGCAGTTCTGGGAAGTCGAGGAACCACCGCACGTACCTATTACTGTACCCGAGGATGATATCTGTGAACATTCATATACTAGTTTAACTTATAGAGAATCTAATGGTCGCTACGTCGTACCACTCCTCTTAAAGGATCGCGACTGCCCGTTAGGTGATTCATATAATAGTTCTTTGTCGCGTCTAACTCATCTCGAAAAAAAGCTTAGCCGCCAAAGTCAACTTAAAACTGATTATATTAAATTCATGCGCGAGTACGAAAGTTTGGATCACATGTATCCTGTACCTAATGCGTCCTTACAAACGGACAAGCGTTACCTTATCCCGCATCATTGCGTCCTTCGCCCTGAGAGCACAACTACCAAGCTGCGAGTAGTGTTCGACGCAAGCTGCAAAACCACAAACGGTTTATCTTTAAACGACATTGTATTTACTGGACCTAAGCTGCAAGTTGACATCATAGACATTATCACTGGCTTCAGACTACATACGGTAGTATTCACGTGTGACATATCAAAAATGTACCGAGGAATTTTGGTTAGGCCTGAGGATCGCAGCTATCAGCACGTGCTGTGGCGAGAATCTCCTTGTGACCCAGTCAATGAGTACGAACTCGCGACTGTCACCTACGGAGTTAGCAGTTCCCCTTATCTCGCAATCCGTACTCTCCATCAGCTAGCTAGTGATCACGGCGCTGAGTATCCACTCGCCGCTGAGGCTCTTCGTCATGAAACTTTTGTCGATGACGTAACTACCGGGGCACCCTCATTAGAGCAAGCTATCGAACTAAAAACTCAACTTGTCAATCTATTAGGATGTGCTCAACTTGAACTTCGCAAATGGAGCAGTAATTCCAAATCTTTTCTTAACACCTTACCAGTAGATCATTGTCAAATTCCAAAGCCTTTCTCAGAAGAAAGCAACAAGTCTACGCTTAAAATCTTAGGAGTCCAATATGACCCCGTAGGTGATAACTTTACCTATTCACAATCTCCGATTGAGGATGGCAATGTAACAAAGCGTTCTATTTTATCCAACGTGGCGAGAATCTTTGATCCACTTGGGTGGCTCACACCATTCATTCTCAAAGCAAAATTGCTCCTTCAAGATATATGGCGTCTCAATCTTTCTTGGGATGAACCTGTGCCCAGAGACATATGTCATGATTGGAAAAATTTCATCTCAGACCTTTACAACTTGAAACTTATCGAAATTCCACGTCGAGTCATACCATGTCAGTCAAAACAATTCCAACTTATTGGATTTTGTGATGGATCCACAAAAGCATATGGATGCTGTGTCTATCTCCGCGTGGTTACTCATGGTGAAGTTCAAATCCACCTTCTTATCGCTAAGTCTAAGGTAGCACCTTTAAAAATTCTTACCGTTAACCGTTTGGAACTTTGCAGTGCGGTATTGCTCTCCAAAGTGGTTAATCGTATCCACGCCTTACTTAGTAAAAAACTTAATCTAAATCAAACAATGTTATTCTCCGACAGCTCGACTGTTTTGTCATGGTTGAGCACGGAACCACACAAACTTAAAACTTTTGTAGCACACCGCGTAGTGCAAATTAACGATTCTATCGTTCCAACTGTGTGGCGACATGTTTCCACTCATGACAACCCAGCCGACATCTGTAGTCGCGGTTTGTCGTGTTTACAGTTGGCTACTTGTGAAAATTGGTGGTCAGGTCCTAAGTGGCTAACTAGCGAGTCAACTAACTGGCCTGTGTCAGTAGTTGAAAAGCATGACAACGTCGAAGAGCTTAAGTCGTCGTCACACTTGTGTCATGCTGGTGTAGTGACACAAGATGCTGACGTGCTTGACAACCTCCTGGAACGTTCCTCCACTCTTTTACGTGTAAAAAGAGTAGTAGCTTGGATTTATCGTTTCATTAATAACGCTAAAGTTACACGTTCCGAGCGTAAGCTTTCATCTTTTCTAACCTCCACGGAACACGATCAATCTTTAGAATATTTGGTTAAACATATTCAGCGTCAACATTTTGAGGAAGTCATACTCCATCTTAAATCTAATAATCATAAACTACTTCCAAAACATTTATTGAAGCTTTCTCCATTCATTGATTCTCGCGAAGTCTTGCGAGTGGGGGGGCGACTCAAACACACAGACTTACCCGAACGCGTCAAACATCCATACCTCTTGCCAAAATTATCTCGTTTGAGTACTCTTATGGTAGATCACTATCATGCAACTTACCTTCATTGTGGGCCCCGCCTACTGCAATCTTTAATTCAACGTCGATTTTGGATACTTGGCATTCGAAATCTTATCAGATCCCGATTATCTAAATGTGTAATTTGTTTTAAAGTAAAACCTAAGTCTCTTCAGCCTGTCATGGGCGATCTTCCACCTTCCCGATTGAAATCAGATCACTGCTTTCAAACAGTTGGAATCGACTTCGGAGGTCCATTCATGATTAAAGAGAATAAGCGACGTAACGCTAGAACTTATAAGGGATATTTGTGCCTCATAGTATGCCATGCAATTAAAGCCGTTCATCTTGAGTTGGTCACCGAATTGACCACCGAAGCCTTTATAGCAGCTTTAGACCGTTTTGTATCTAGGAGAGGCCTTTGTAAATTCATAGTTACTGACGGAGGTACCAATTTTGTAGGCGCCAAGCGCTATCTGTCTGAAGTTTCTGAAATGCTTAGCAAAGAAAGCGATCATATTTCTAATCAACTATCATTTCGCGGTATAACTTGGAAGATTAATCCACCATCGGGACCTCACTTCGGAGGTATATTTGAAAGTGGTATAAAATCAACCAAATATCATTTAAAACGGATTATCGGATCCCAAATTCTTACATTTGAAGAGTTTTATACTATTTTGACGAAGGTGGAAGCCATGTTGAATTCTAGACCCCTGGTAGAACTCTCGTCCGATCCCGATGAAGTTGACGCTCTGACCGCAGGCCATTTTCTGATAGGCCGACCTTTGGTATCGTTGCCGGAACCAGTATATTCCGAAAATGAAACTCTACGATCTCGATGGCAACTGTTACAGAGACTATCTCAAAGTTTCTGGCGAACTTGGCAAAGAGATTATTTGCATACGTTGCAACAACGAATGAAATGGTTTAAAAGCGATAACCGTCAACCAAAACTGAACGATCTTGTTACTATTTACGAACCTAACTTACCAGCTAACGAATGGCGACTAGGTCGCGTAGTACAGCTTCATCCAGGTAGAGACAATATCATTCGTGTTGTGACGGTTAAGACTTCAAAAGGTTTACTTGTGAGACCTGCTATCAAAATCTGTCCACTTCCGATAGATTAAATTAACATTACATTCCTAATTCAAATCTTTATCTTATATTTAACATAGCCTTTATTCAACACAATTATTATTATAATCAATACACTTAAGTAACTATAAAATGACTATATGAATCCGCATAGTAGTAGTCTCTATCTTCTTATTGATCTTTTGAAATACTCGGTTTATTTCAAGTGGGGGGATATGAACAGGCTTAGAGATAATCCCTAATTTCCTTCATTTCCATCCCTTTCCTAACTCCTAAACACGCAGGGTTTAAATTTCGCGCCTAAAACCCACAAACTACAATCAATGTACGGTGTCGCCCTCTCACGGCGAATGATATACGTGTTTGAGTGAAAAGAACACTGTGCAGCAGACATATTGAATTTAAAACGAACCGAAGCGGCCGCTATCTCGACAATTTTAAAAATACTAACAATCAAGAAAAATAACAGTGTTGTGGTGGAACGTGAGACCTTGTAAGTGCCTATTCAGTTTCCTTTATCTCCATCTTTTAGCCTGGTAAATTCTTGGGTTGACCAGCCAGACAAAACTATGTACAAAAAAAACCTTTACTTTATTAGTTCAAAACAATGACTATTTTTAGGTCTTTTTCAGTAATGTTGCGAGATTTTTTTTAAATTTTAGTAACCGAGGTAAAAACTCACCTCACTTTCAGAAAATTGTCTCTCTTTTTCACACTATGAGAAAACCTAATAACGATAACTTTTTCACGAATAACGACTGGTAAATCACACGACGCCATTACAACTGACGCGTCAATAAATGGAAAAACAATAAGTCATTCAACGATTCGCGTCGGCCATATTAGTGCGTTCCAAAATCAAACCGTGCTATTGTTTCACGACGGCCAATAATTAGTAGCGGGGACGCCGGTCGCAGCCAATCACGACCTCGCACGATTACCACGCTCCGGCCATTGGCCCAGGCAACGTTCTAAATTTTAAATTAAGCGTTAGTGTCGCCGGCCGACGCGGGAAACCCTAATTAAATTGATTGGGTATTCATTGTAGTAGAGTGGAGGTCCCGAGAGTGGCCGAGCGCCGGCGACGGGAGCCGAAGCGGGCGGCGGCGGCGGCGGTCGGCCGTTAGCATAATTGCTTAATTTTCAACAATGTGCTCCAATCTCAAATTAGAAGCCTTTCACGTAATCCAAATTGATTTCTTTTGATAAAAACATTTAGGGAAGTCATAGAAATGAGATAAAGTTACACTAGGTACCTAACGAAAGCTTTTGACGCTGAATTAAAGTCTTTACGATAGAGTCTCTGAAATCGTAAGTATTTTCTATTCAAAGCGTTGTCTCTTTCACAAACTGTTCCTACATACAGTTTTGAAAAATCATCTTAAGGATCATCAGCTCTTCAGAAAAGTGGCCAAATGAAATCTCCTTCATAGATAGAGTTCTTATAGATCGAATCCGAACTCTATCTTTGAAACAGAGTTACATCTAACTATTGGAATTAGTATGTACTAGTAACCCGCTCCGGCTTCGCACGGGTTTCAAAATGTGTCTTTTTTATATGTTCTGTATATAACATGCATGTATTATATAAATAAACCTTCCTTGATATAATATCTAACTGACAGTGAAAACCGCATCAAAATCCGTTGCGAGGTTTAGAAGGAGTTAGCGGATAAACAGACAAACAGACAGACGCGGAAAGCGACTTCATTTTATACTACGTAGTAGGTAATAGTGATGATGTAGTGATAAGGTATTTAGATTTTCGGAAACCAAATTTCATGGTTTATGTGTGAGGAATATCCCAGGATATATTGTGAAAGTGGTCATTTACTATGAATCCTCTACCGGCCGCGGCATGTTAGCCTCCTAAAATATATTTTGAATGTTTTAAAAGAGGTAGAGCATAGCATTCTTGTGCTTAAAGACTAGTTTGACTAGATATATACCGCAGTAAATGATAATGTTGTGTTTCTGAGTGTGAGCTAGGTTGCCAGAGCACACTGAGGAGGGGTGAGGGTCAGGAATGCGTGAGTGATGCCCCGGTTGTTGCAAGTGTCCCTTGTGATGCAGCACACGTGGCATCACAAGCATGCATAAAGCTACGGTAACCGCTTACCACCAGGCGGGCCGTATCCTTATTTGCCTACTTAGTCGTATAAAAAATTGTATTTGCCTAGGAAGCTACTGTCAAAACGTAAAAATAGGTACCTGCTTAGCGAAGATTTGTAAGTGGTTGTTTAGGTGCTAACAAATATTAAATTAATATATTTTTTTATACAATGAGGTCCGTATACAAGCGTCGTACTTACATTAGCCATGCATATGTAATTTGTATAAAAACTGTAATTTTTTGTTGCGTTAGGAGTCTCCTAAGCGTTAAGCATTTCCTAAGTTGGTGAACATGTGCAGTAGCCATTTAGGTACCTACAATACACTCTCTTTTCAATACACTTAATAATGGTGGATACCTTCGGATGTCATCTTTTTAAAACATAAAGCTAGTTCAAGTTAGCTCTCTAAATAAATAAATAATGACATTTGCCGCTGAACAATATTTACAAAGAAACTATCCTGAAAACAGCAAAGCGGGCGCGGTTAAGAGTTGATCCATTTTCAGGTAAAGATATCTACTGACAAATAATGCCCTACCGTCTTCGAAAGTTTAAGCTGCATCATCCTGGCTAAACAATCTGCGAGCTTACATGTCGAAAACATTTAATAAAATAACATTATCACTGTTTGCCCTAAAATACTCTGGTTTTACAACAAGGGCAAATACCACAGTCCCTACACACCGCTGGTACAAATGAGTGAACTATTATGAAACACATTTTTGACAGCATTAGGCCTTGTAAGACAAAATATTCCAAGAAAAGGCTGAAGGTAAACAAAGCTATAGTGTATAGGTAATCGAAGGGTGTATGTACTTCCACAAAAGACTTCGTATTTAGGATGTAATAAGACTAAGAGGAGGCACGGATGTAAGAAGATTTCGTAACCTTAAAACTTGCGTCAAGAGGTTTTCAGGAAGATTTAAATGAATCTACAATTATAGCTCGATTAACTGGGCAATTATCCTCAGCAAAGAACGAAAATAAAAAAATAAGTCAGTTCTCATTGATTGACTTTCTATATAACATACCTAAAGTAAGCCAATTACCTAAATACCTACCTAATTATATATGCAATCTGTTCAGAAAACAATCTTCAACGGAGAAGAGACGAGAAGAAACTCAACAATGCTTTTCAAAATTAAATGTAACTAGTCATGTAGTCTTACTTACTTTGATATTTTTTCTACTATCAAACCATAGATTTACAGCGTAGTGCAAGCTTACAAAGTTTGTCATAAAAACAGTAATTTACACTTAGAGAAAGAAAGTGAATAAAATATGTCAACACACAGTAATTTAACATTATTTGACATTTACATCCTGATAGCTTGAACATATAAATTAACAAGTATCTTTGTTCACACAGATTGCAAATGAGCTTAATAAATCATTCGGCAGAGACCGCGCGGAGGCGGGAGCTGGAGCGGGCGCGGGAGCGGTCACGGGGAGCTGTAATGCTCATTATCGCGTCACTAACGAGCGACAATTTCGCAACAATCCGCCCCAAATGATATCGTCAATCAGTACTCACTTCACAGGATGTTCACATTGTCTCTGAAATTAATTAGCTTTAATTTTGTGTTAAAGAATTTAATCCCCTACCTAACTTTTAAATAAAAATATATAATATTTTCCCACAAAAATCTATTATTTCTGTAAATTATATCCTAGGTCATTACATCTTACAATATTCTTCACATGTGGCCATCTGCTCCCAAACTATACGTAGTTGCTAGTAGTACTATGTAGAGCATGTATTGTAGAAATTAAATAGCTGATATAAATGTGGGTATATAATTAATTACACTTAGAATTACGACAAACAGACATGTTCACGCACTCAAATATCTGTTCTGGATGTGAATTGAAGCCACGCACGACCAGTGAAGTGACATCTAGGTATTTTATCACCATCGCCAACCGGCGCATCTAAAGTCAATAGGAATACAACAGATAATATAAAAAGTTAATATTAAAATGAGAGCACACTTATATCGCGAGCTCGTGGCGGCGTCGTCGCGCGGCGGAATTATCGGCAATACATTATGATATAAAATAATTTAGGAATGTGGCGCGGCGCGGTCGAAAGTCACGATCTCACGCACAGTTCGCCCCGCGGCGCCCTCCCCGCCCCCGCTCCCGCTCCCGCCCGCGCCGCCGCCCCGCGTGTCACTACAGCCTCAGGGCTGACACACAAATTATTATAATGGGACCTTTAGCCAGTTGTATGAACTGCATTGCCTTAATCACATCGTCAAATCTCTCATTATAATATTTTTTTGTAATGGGATTTTTTGTATTGAAGTTTAATATAAGTTTTGCCCTAGGATATTTGTTTATTATTTTAAGTTAAAGATAGAAATGAAAGAAATAATCTTAAATTAATGGACGCACGAGACTCATGGTAATGATTTTAATTCACATTATGTTCGTCGTCTTTTTATACCTTAATAGGGTATTTGACGACAGTTCAAATCCGCAACTTTTAATCAAATGTCAAAAACGATAGTTTATATGGAGGTTTGTATGAAATAGAAGCAGGTGACGTCACAATTTTAAAGCGTCAACTGACCTACTCTTAATGGTTTAACTGGTAAAAAAAATCCCACCAAAAACATTTTTATGTAAAATATAAATATTTTATGCAGATATAATTAAAAGCTTAACATGTACAACTTATATAATGTTTCGGTGTATTTTTTGATGTCTTATACACTGAATAGTGTTTTACCATTTACTTTTCACACTATTGACCCATATCAAGCAGTAGATGCAGAAGGAATTGCTTTTTGCTGAGATTTGTGCTGGTTCTCTTTGATCTTGTCATTTTACGTCCACAAAGATCTTAAAGCAATGAAAATCAAAAGATCATTTATTCAGTTTAGACCCTGATAAGTCACTATGTCACACCTGACAAGTCAGAGTCTGAAGACAAAGGTCTTCAATCAGTGCATGTTACCAGTGATGACATACGGGACAGAGACGTGGTCTTTTACTGCTGGCCGCATAAATAAGCTTAGAGTCACTCAGCGAGCTATGGAACGAGCTATGTTCGGAATTTCTCTACGTGACAGGGTCCGTAATGAAGACATTCGTAGGAGAACGAAAACGACGGACATAGCTCGTAGAGTTAATAGGCTGAAGTGGCAATGGGCAGGCCACATCGCTCGAAGAGCCGATAATCGATGGGGAAGAAAGGTTCTCGAGTGGCGACCACGTATTGGAAAGCGCCGAGCGGGACGACCTCCCACCAGGTGGAGCGACGACCTGGTCAGAGTCGCTGGGCGCCGCTGGATGCAAGCAGCACAGAACCGTTCGAAGTGGAAATCAATGGGGGAGGCCTATGTTCAGCAGTGGACATCCATGGGCTGATATGATGATGATGATGATGAAGTCACTATGAACGAGGTGAACAATGACTCTACCACCATTTACTCCGTAAAAAATTATGTATTTACTTAGTGTTAAGTCGAGTTGGTCACAACACTAGCTCGACTCTCGCATCAGCGTGTCCCATCACTAAAGGACTATTAAGAGTTTTGACAGATCGAAACAAGATGGTTTCCCGCGTGCATGGAAAAGTTTTATTATGTGTCTATAATATTATTTTTAGGTCTTGTTTGATGTAAATAAGCTTTAAAATTTGCTATATTAATAACAATCAAGATTTTAATACATAGATTTCCTATAATGCTCAATTATACTATAAAAAAACACGTTAATTGCTTACTGAATGCATTGCGAATCGATAGTAGAGTCAACTGTATCCAACGTTCATAAATGCCTCGCAGGGCTTCTCCTGTATTACTAAATTTTGAGTTTGAACCATTTAATTTAATAGTAAGACGCAGCCCTACAAATAACACCGAATTAGTTTTTACAGTTTCAGCGGCGATGGGCACCGAGCGAGTCAATCGGCGCGGCGGAGGAGGGGCGAGGTGGGGTGCCAGTGCGGGCGATATCAACTTATAATGAGTTTGGACAAGTTGCTAATGAGTGGAGAGCGAGTGTCACGCGCCACGCCACGCCGGCGCCACGCCGCGCGACAAGCCACTTTGTTGTTTCAGTCGTCAATTATTTATAGTGACAATTTTGTTATTCTTAGTTTGAAAAGCTGTTGTATTAAACGCTTTATTAGGATTTGGTTGTCGATGACTCTACTATACCTTGTGAGTACTTATTCACTGCAAAGTTTATGAAAGCTATTCAAAATCAAATTATCCCTATCTTCTCGATAAGAAAAGTTTTTTTTTTATTAAATGGGCTTGCGTTTGGCCTCTGACCTGACAAAGCCTAAGCTACCGAACCAATTTTGATGAAAATTGGTAGAGAGTTAACTTGGACAGCGGAAATAAACATGAATTTATGTTACTTTTCATCCAGGCAACGGTTGAAACCGCAAGGGATATCTATTAATCCGTAATGTTGTTCAAAAATTTCATGATTCCTATTTCTGTTTTAAGGCGCGATCAGCAGTTTTTTTCTTTATGTAATTTTTAGTTATTAAAATGTAGTGACTCATAATGTTATTACTTTCATTTAAGGGGTATTATATTGTCTATTAAACACAATTTATTTCATTAAGCTAGCATTATTAGTTTCCGAGATTTATAGGTTTCTTTAAATGACCCGGATTCATTGCTCTCGAGTGTATAAACAAACATGTATTAGGTAACAAAATATAATTATGACAATACAAGAAATTAATCAAACTAATAACTCGCAATCGATACTGTATATTAGCTAGTGGAGTATAAAAACTTATTTTCAGATGGAATCATATATCTAGTGTTCAGTAGTCACTAGGTTATAAAGCACAATTTATAGTTAACCCGAACCTGTATCAATCAATAAGTTCCTTATTGATATTCCAATAACCATTCATTTTAGAACAGCCCCCATTGATAATATGGTTTACATTTATTTCTCTAAGATTTACAAAAAATCAAATCACTTATACGAGAAACAAAGTAGGCACTAATAAGTTTTAACAATTATTGTCTACCCCTCCATATTTATTCTATTTCTATTATTGTTCATACCAATGGGTACACCCGCTATGACCTGAACGGAACGGTCAAGTCGATCGAATGCCCAAATATAAGAAAAAATTGTAGAAACACTGGAAAAATCATTTCATAATAGATAAGCAGCGTAATCCCCGCACCCACCAGTTGGGTGAAATGAAATGAAATTAATTTATTTGCGAGAATAAGGGTGACAAAAATAGTGATGGTAAAAATTATGGAGTTCCAAGCTTACTCTACCGAATTGGTGTGCAAATATTAATATTAAATAAATTAAAAAACATATGACATAGCTCAAAGGGATAAGACTAAATTTTAACAAATATTAATAATTCAAATTAAAAATAATAATTAAGCAAAATAATAACAATAATAAATCATTACAAATTTAATAAACCATTTGGTACGAGAGCTACCAACGTTTTCGAGAAAGAACTTTAGCAAGGCTGATTTTTTTATATTTCCTTGCTCATAGAAGCCTGATTGAGATGCACCAACTCTGACAGCCGGAAGTGGTTGCGTTTCCTTCTGCGCATCCTGTTTGTACTGGTGAAAATTTCGGAGTTTGAAACATTTTAACATTTTTTAAAAAAAAATCATCACTTTCTCCGTCCTCTTAGCACATTTTTTTTTTATTGGATGAGCGTTATGTGATTACTACTACGTGCGAGATGCTATTTTAGTTGTGAAAAAAAAAATAAGAACATTTTCAAAAAGCAGAAGATAAAGTTATGCTAGAACGTAAAATTATTTTGCCAGGTGGAAATCTGGTTGCATAAGAGTATACAGACCAATAGTGTTGATTCTCGTGAGGGACGCGCATCCTATAATAACAAGTCTTTTCGTTGTTATCATTTAACCGCGATCTAAAGATTAAGATCGGCTTAAGAATATATTGTGGCACTCGAATATCTGTTTAGATTACCTTCGACCAAGAAGTATGAGGATTCCATCACTGCCTAAAAATAGACAACAAACTGCTTTGTCAGAGAAAGTCATGACAATTAACGAATGCCTACAAGCACGTCTATAAGAATTGGCTTATATAATATATCAGTTTATATTAAGATTTATTACATATTCAGATTCTTCATTATCAAGCCCAAATCAGAGAGATTAAATAATAATAAATAAATAAATAAATATAGATATCCTGGGACATTCCTCATACACGGTCAATAATATAAAGAATATTCTGAATGAGCTATTTATTCGGTAACAATTGAAATAAAGTCACATAAACAACTTGGTAATAAAAATAAAAAATATTTTAGTTTCATTATAAAATAAAATAAAATGTATTTATTTTCAGACAACAGGGTCCACAGATTGTTAGTAAATACACAAAAAATAGCTAAGTTAGTACAAATTTTAAACATTAAAACAACAGAAAAAGAACGACAGGCAGTTTATGAAGCATAACGCATGACGTGTAGCTTCATAAACCTGCCTAAAGTAGGCCCATCTGCCCTCACAGCAAACACGTTCAGAATGATGTTGGTGCTCCCTCTCACCCTGTTTAAAATAGAGGCCACTTGTTTGCGCATTATGGCGAAAAAATCGACCGTATGCGCATCTGCAAACATGCCTGAAGCACTACAGTAAGGAGGATGGCTCAACAGTAGAGTGTTGTATTACTATGCTTTTTGGGTATAATTAGCCAATAGGCTGCTGGAATAAATTGTTTGGCAATATGCCTTAAAGAGTGGGATCTTGACATTGACTGAGTTACCAGCAAACCTACGAGCCAGCATATTTGCCCGCACTGCCAACGCTCTGCGCTCCCTTTCTATATTACAATCATCTTTGAGGTCTTCAGTCACAATAAAACTTTTTGCCATAGTGTATTGTTGTAGTGTATGTGAAGTGCCATTTAGGGTTACTGGAGGACCGTTACAGACGGACTTTTATTTCTACCCCTAAACACCAACAGTTCACTCTTGCTTGAGTTATATTTTAAACCATGATCCTCAGCATAAGCTTCACATATGAATAATGGTTTCCTAATACTACCAATCGTAGGAACCAGCAGCACCATGTCATCGGCATAGCTTATATTATTTACACAATTACCAGATGGTAAATCACTGATCAGAGAGCACTCTGGTCAGTTGATCTACATAAATATTGAATAACCTTGGCGATGTCAGAACTCCACATTCCAGTTTGTATGGATCAGACATTGCATTAGACCATTTAACATAATTTATCTATTTGTTATACCAGACGGAGAGTGTAGTAACTAATTCCACAGGGACACCTCCCTTCCTAAGCTTATCCCACAAGATATTATATGATACTAGATCAAAAGCTTTAGAAAGATCCAGGAAACATGCATTCACGAGAGTTTCCCTATCTGTGTAGTATTTAACCGTATGTTCTAAGGTAAAATATAGCACTCTCAGTAGACAGCCCCTGACGAAAACCATATTGAGCATCTTCATGTATCTCCTGACTGAGGTTATGAATTATTATTAAAATTATAATGAGACTGTCTAGAAAAATGTTGACTACCCCTGAGGCGTCACTTGGTTGTCAATATGACAATGAAATTTCTTTGTTTAAATTGTTTAGACACCAGAAATGAACTAATGCTAACTTAGAATCACAGATATTTAAAAAAGGCGGATGTATTCTCGCTAACAAAAAATTGTTACGCCTAGAAGGAGTTAGGCTACTTTTTGTCCCGGGAACACGGGTGAAACCGCGGGGGACAACTAGTACAAAATATTTTCGGAGATTTCTCAGTTTAAGTGTATTTCGAATCGTCGATAGATTCAACTGTAACGTTCATAAGTGCCTTATCAGGGCCTAACCTGAATAAATAACTTTTTTATTTTGGAAATATTTGGATTTTGAAAATAAAGTTATCTTATTCTTTCCTTCAAATGGCTCTGGTTTAAAATAAACTTTTTCGAGTTAGCATATTGTTCATTGCTGCTATCGATTGGGTCTCTAATTCCATTTCCGGTACTTGCTTTCCGTGTGCTGAACTGATCTTAAATTAGTCTTTGTACCCTTATGCAACCAGATTTCCGTCTGGCAAGGTTTGTTTTAGGTTCATTGATAGCATAACTACATAATGTTAAAATTTCAGCTTTTAGAAAATGGTTTAGAAGAAAATATGTCATTCACAAGATTCAAAACTAAAATACCATCTGGCACGTAGGTTTCAACCACATAACGCTCTGTCGATTTAAGTTTAGGTTGCTAAAAGGCTGTAGAAAATGGTGAAGAAAAAATTATTCATGCTAAAATGGTTTAATGGGTTAAAAATCCGAATTTTTCACTAGTACAAATAGGATGCGCAAAAGCAAACGCAACCACTTCCAGCTGCCAGACTTGGCGCATCTCTATCAGGTTTTAATGCGCAAGAAAATATCAAAAATCCAGCCTTGCTAAAGTTCTTTTTTTCGCGACGTTGCTAGCTCTTATACCAATTCAAGTCTCTGTCAAATTCATAACTATGTAAAACTAATTATTATGTAAAACAAAACAAGTTCATAAAATGTCTATTAAAAGCTACAATATTATAATATACTTAAATACTATGTCAGTATGAATCACATTTTGTCATCAAAGAATTCATTAATTGAATAATATAATTTACAAATAAAAATTTTTGACAAAGCACTTTTAAATTTCACTAAAGGTATCTTTGAGACTTGAAGGTATGTGATTGAAGATGCGAATCGCCATGCAATAAACATTTTTTCTATAAATATTAAGCCTCTGAATTGGAACATACAGCCGATGGTTAATTATACAGTTCGAACATTAGATACTCTTTAACTGCATTTCAAACCATTGAGCTATTATTACTACGTATAGAGAAGACGCCACACATCACTACTATGTTCCGTTCAAGTGAGGCCATCCGGCCACAATTGTTGTTGTAGAATGATGAACGAAACGCGTAAGAGCCGTGAAAATCACGGTGTTTGGGAGAAAAATACTCCTAAAAGCGTTCTGATAGCGCTACGTGTTTCTACTGTCTGCTTAGACGACTAATTATTGTTTCAGCGCTAAAGAGCACTTTAGTTGACTCTAAAAAAATGGGACAAAACCTTTGCTTATGATAGCTTCTCTATACGTAGTAATAAGAGCTCAATGTTTCAAACCAATAACGACGAACTCTGCTAGAACAAATTTTGTACGTTCATATGTATTTAACAGTATTCCGTTATCTGGCTACGGTCCTAGGTATCATATACCATTTTAATGGACTCGTGGACTGTTTGCATATCAACCTTCTGTTTTAGAAAAATAATATGTTTGTAAACACGCTCATTCTTGTCTCATATAGGTACTGGGTGTAACGGAAAGTGTATATCCATTACAGTTATCCACTTTTTTGATACTAGGCGCACAGATCGCGGAAGAGAAAATTTTATATTAGCAAGTGTCGCAAAATGATAATGCCCCTCATTGACCGGTGACATGTTGGTTATGATTTTAATTCCGAGAAAAGACTTATTAGCTTTAGATAACCTGAATCTAGGTGTCACAATTTTATCTTTATTTCTTGTATTGAAGTTATGGCGGCTACTATTAATTTCAAATAAATTTAAGTTTTTACGGACAAACATAATATTTTCATAAATGTACTGTGACGGTAACGTTAAAATTTTAAATTCCTTGAATCGACTTCCTAGTGATTCACGAGGACCCAAACAATAGATTGCGCGAATTGCACTTTTCTGCAGAATAAATATAGTTTCAAAGTCTGCAGCTGAGCCCCACAGCAGAAGACTGTAGGACATTAAACTATGGAAATAAGCAAAGTAAACCAACCTGGCTGTAGCCACATTTGTACTTCTGGTGCAGTAGTTTATGGGACCACTTATTGCGGCCTTCATTTGGTCGGTCCATCGCATGGTGCCTTCTACTTTACCCTGCACTACCAATCACTTTATGGAAACATCATGGCGCCGCGATACGTGTCCAAGAAAGTTAGGATGCGAGACTACACTATGGAGGTAGGTGTAAACAGGTGCTGCTTGTGGGGGCTGGTCTGCTTAAGTTTGCTATTTACTTATTAAAATATCGATTTCGTCTCAGTTGTTGTCAGGGCGATTACATTGTAAATATTATTTAATAAATCTAAGCTTGTTTTGCAAAGACTAATTGCTGAGTTGATTGCCGGCAAATGCAATCTTCCGAGCCGGTATTAGACTATTAATCAGACTATTCATAAGTGCCTGCGAAGGTGAATAATCACAATGAACTTTGTAATTGGCGGGCCAGTTAGCGTGGTTGGTTAGGCCCCTACCTATAACGCGTAGTTCGTGGGTTTTATTCCCACCTAGGACATACATTTGTGTGCATGAACATGTCTGTATATCCTGAGTCTGGGTGTATTTATGAACAAAAAAGTGGTAAAAGTATATCATCCTATCTATTATTTTTCTATTTGAGCTGCTTTCATGAAATGAGTGAGTTCACAAGGATAGTTACCAAAATCCTATCATAAAGAAGGGTTTAGTCAAGTATAGTATGAGTTGTCGACACTGTATTAAGGAACTACCATGTAAAAGTAGCTGTGTAAAGTGGAATCAATAGTCGAAATAAATTATGAGGTATTTCTATAAAGAATCAAATACATTTTGTTTATTATAATTCCGTGTATGCCATTTAATATTCCAATTAATAATTCAACACTGCAAATATAAAATGGATACCTCCGGAGACCAGCGGGCGGGGAGCTTTTTCTGCCAACGCGTCAGCTTGGCTATCCAAAGAGGAAACGCTGCCAGCCTTCTGAGAACCATGCCGTTAATCGGAAGCAGCGGCAGACTTGAGGAAATTTTCTATATATAGATTGTATTTTGTACATATTTGTTGTAAATAAAGAATAGTTATTTTCAAAAATAACACATCGCCCTGCGTAGTAGGTAGCGCAGGAAAATGTTTCATTTTGTATCCATAGTACCCAAGTAAGTGGAGTAGTATGAATGCAAGCAGCAAAAACCGTTCGAAGTGGAAGTCTATGGGGGAGGCCTATGTTCAGCAGTGGACATCCATGGGCTGATATGATGATGACAATAATGAAGTAAGTAAGTAAGTAGGTAGCTATACTCTATTTCACATAGGATGAGTCGTCAAGGTCAAGGGTTTTTTACCAATATCTAGTGAAATTCCATTTGATTACTCTGAAATAGTACTCACAATATTTCGTGAAACCTCGCTCTATCATAGTATTCCTTTATTATATCGAAATGAACATTAACCATTGAGAAATCTAATAAAATACCATGTGTCACCGAACTCATGCTATTTGAAATCTAATATAATTACAAATATTTTTTTTTGAACTCTTTATTTATTTATTTTATATGGCAATAATATATTATTTGGCAATATGTTTTAAAAGTATATTTCAAACTGTACCTTGAATTTTAAGTGCTGTTGTTTCCATGATAATAAAATATATAAATTTTATAGCAGTTTGGTCTATAATTATTTGTTTGTATTGAAAAATTGAGTTGTTACTTCAAAAAATGTCTAATTATGTAACTTGACTATAAAATCTGCTATTGTTAGCTTCTTCACATCGGTTTGACACGTGTTCCCGACGAATCAAATATTTTCTCGGGATAAATAGATTCCAATGCTCTCGTCAATAGTGTGATTATACTATTTTTGGACCAAATATCATCTAAATCTGCTTAAATTAGTCATTACGGGGTGATTTTATCAAAGCATGTATATAAACTGACACACAAATATTCGCATCTATAATATTAATAACCATAAAATAAGCAAAGGGACCCCTATAAAACCATACCTGCATGAAAAATATGTTACTCGAATCATTTATAAGTAAAGATTATATACTTATAACATTGACAGCACATCAAAGTACAAGAGCTGAAGGGACCGAGTGGAAGGGCCCCTCATCCTCACCCAGTGGCTTTTACTTACCATCAGCCACTTGTAACCCTTACGTGTCCTTCGATTGCTCTCTAATCCCGCTTCTTTTGCCGACAGTACTTCGTGAATAACACAAAATGGCGCCCGTATATTTACCCGTTTTCATATTTCGCCCCCGGAGCCAGCGCGCTACCCCTCTATGTAAACATTCCGCATAAAAATGCGCCATTACTATTTGCATTCATATCTAAAGAAAACATACATGCTAAATATTGCGACTATGAAATCGACTACAGACCACACATTCAATAAACAACCTTAACCCTCTGACATAAAGTTTAAATAATCACATAGAATTGTAGCGTCATTCGTTTATTTGAATGCACAACGTGATTGAATGCGAATCGCCCCGTCTCTCTCTATCGAGGGAGTATAATACAGTTGTCCCGCTCTAGCAGTAAGTAAAAGGTGGGATGATTGAGACGGTAACTGCCAACTGCCACTGGTCCCATTATACACCTCGAGAATAGTAAACACGGGACGTAATGAGTACCATGTTATCGATAGATAGCAATAAACTATCGACATCGATAAATTAATGAGCTGTCGTACGAAGTGCTGTATAGTTTAAACTAAAATAACGTGTCTGTGAAAACACTGGCCCTGATTCTGTTGTTCACAACTAAACTAATTTTAATGTCACTATGTCTCTTTCTAACAAAGAACATAAGAAAAGGATGTAAGAAATTTAGTCCTGTCATATTAGTCCAATGCATGTTTTCAATATAAATTTAGTCGCCATCTATCGCGGTTACGCCTAAATACACGCAAAATAAGACGATTAATTTGACAACTTAAAATATGTTCTATCCTTTTTCAATCATGTTCGTAAGAAAGAGATGTGATGTGACTAAAATTAGTTTAGTGCGATTTACAGCAGAATCGGCAACAATGAGTATTTTTTCAATTATTCATACCAAAATTTCCGTCTTATGCAAGCAAGATACGATAAATGATTATAAGGGATTTATGATTTTAATTTTCCTTGAATTATTCACCTATAGTAAGATTGACCTAACCTTACTATAGGTAAATAATTTTTGTTTTTTTGTAATTTCAGTAAATTTGACCTTCATAAGTGCCCTTCTGGGGCCTAAATTGAAGAAATGATTTTGACTTTGTCTTGTTTATTTTGATTGTTCCATAAAAATAGCACATAAATATCAAAATATACAGGTCGTTGTTTTGGTCAGCGACGAGCGACTCAGGGTCGATAATACAAATGATACTGGTGCTAAAAAAAATATAAAAAAAATATATTATTTTTTTAATTATAAAAATAAAAAAATAAAAATTTTGAAAATCATGTAATAAGTTAAAGTGTAGACATAACACTCAACGGGAGTGCGAGGGAGTAAAGGGGTGGGCCGATGGCGGCTTGAGCCTAGCTCTAGTCTGTGCACGTGCCGAGTAACCATACTTTGCGGTAATTTTATTTCAAATTGAATAAGGTATTTAAAATAAATAATAATATTTCTCAACGCATTTACAATATTTAATGGAATTAAGTCCATTTTTGGGGAATATATTTCTTGTACTACCGCTCCTGGGTCGCTTGTCGCCGACCAAAACAACATCCTGTATGTGTGTATATTTATAAGTAGTATAGTAGGTAGGTATATTATGTGAGCAGTTATCTCGTGAGTAAATCTCATCACAGACGTAGCTATAATTATATATTAATACAGGTCGTTGTTTTGGTCAGCGACGAGCGACTCAGGGTCGATAATACAAATGATACTGGTGCTAAAAAAAATATAAAAAAAATACTTTATTTTTTTTAAATAATAAAAATAAAAAAATATTTTTTTTCAAAATCATGTAATAAGCTAAAGTTTAGACATAATACTCAACGGAAGTACGAGGAAGTAAAGGGGTGGGGCGATGGCGGCTTGTGCCTAGCTCTAGTCTGTGCACGTGCCTAGAAACCATTCTTTGCGGTAATTTTATTTCAAATTGAATAAGATATTTCTCATCATATGTACAGTATTTAATGGAATTAAGTCCATTTTTGGGGAATATATATTTTGTACTACCGCTCCTGGGTCGCTTGTCGCCGACCAAAACAACACCCTGTATGTCGAGCTATAATATAAATTACATTTCAAGTTGGTGAAGTAACAGAAATATATATTATAGCTGCGTGTACGGTTACTGTGATGGGCTTCATAGTACAATCTCTTATTAAAATAAGCAGAACTTAATAACAATTAAATTATTCCATTAAAAAGTTTGCGATATCCAAACTATATTCATGTCAATATAATGTTATCGATAGCACGCGTCAGCACATCACTATAGCCCGGAGCGTCCGCTCATCCAACCATAACTAATAGTCGTGAATAAATCGCTGGAGTCGGCACAAAGCTGACTTTTTTCGAACGCAACCGGCTCGACCAATAGCAGCGAGCCGTCACGCGGCGCCTCGACCAATCAGCGGCCGGCTTTCCAGAAAAGAAACTCAAAATTATGCTCGGCTCAATTCACCACTCGTGTTTTCACTTCAGCCTCGAGCTTTGGGTCGTGGTTTCCAACTACATATTTATAAATGCTACCCGTTCAATGCAATTTAAACTTTTACTTGTCACAATAAGAGTTAAAACTGATATGTTCGATAACAGATGGAATTCTGAAATACAAAGTACTGAGAAGGGTGGTAGTCATTCGTGATTGCGATTGCAAATGGCGCCGGCTTTTGACGAGGGAACACGCACGGTTAATCAAATCGGAAAATTGCTTGAAGCGATTTCTATTACCTAAAGTTGTTAAAATCCATATAAATAGGTATTCAATTACTTAATTGTAAATGTACGATACTTTATTTTAGTCGTCGTGGTAAATAAAGCTAAGAAGGATTAGGAAGGATACTCATAGTTAGTCAAGATATTATAAAAGTAGTTTTTTAATATTATGATGCTGCTATAACACTTACAGCTTATTCTATGATAAACATAATACTTCGTTGATTTAGAAGCTGTTCTCACTTAGTTACTAATAGATCTCGTATAACAATAAAACTGTTTCTATTAATGTCCAAATTATGACAAACTTTTTCTGAATACCTTCATTCAACTGAATACCATCGGCAACAATAGATATCTTCCTGCTGTCATCTCGTATTATGACATCACACACAAAATAAAAATATATTGTAGTCAAATTTCACAACAAAATAGTATCTAAATGCTCACTTTACTGAGTCGCCGCCGACACTGGCAAGAACAAGCCCTGATGAGTCGGCACAACCCTCACTCGACAATGTCGTCGAGTTCCAAAGAAATGATAATACGTTAACAATGCGAGAGGGCCGCTTACCTGCCGAACACAGCTGCTCACACAAAGGGCAAATTGACCGACGCCTATCTTTAATTGTATTAATATTTATTATAGATGTAAGCACTCGACGGAATGGGCCCGGCTTTGTTGCACCGTGTCGGTCATTGTGCGGGCGTGACAGTTGACAGCGCGTTGTGACAGCTCGCTAATTGACAGGTGTCGACTGTCACGATCCATCGATAAAAACGTGCGAGCGCACTGAGGAGTGCGTAACGCGATACTTCCCTTCGACGCTTTGTTTTGATCGATTGATCGATTTTTACTAATGAAAGGGTACTCGAATTTTGTCTTATTGAGTTGTACGAATATCCGGTATTACCTTGTTTTGATATAAATAAAGAAAGCACTGCTTTAAAAAGAGTTTTTAATCAGATATTTATCAAACGCTCGCTTTGTTCTGCAGTTCATAGATACGTCTACATCCTTTCGAGCAAAAAACAAACATTCAATTCAAAAACAAATGAAGACATGCAAGTTTTTATGAATTTTGTGAAATAGTCTTACGATAAAATCATTTTATTTTCAATGCTCTGTTTTATATTTATAATAAGAGAAAATGAGAATTATAACAGAAATGTTTTGAGTTTTTAAATAAACAAAAAGTGTATACTAAAGTTATAATTAATTAAACTAAAGTCATATTTTTAGGCGCGATGCCAAATTAACTCGTAGGACAAATTAAGTTCGTAGCATAAGCATCGCGCAAGTTTTTTTTTTGACAGCGGTGAGCTGTCAACCTATTTTACCCGTTTAAATTAAGAATGCTTGGTCTACACACATATCACTTGCAGTGAGGTACAAACTTATCATAATCGGGATTATACCTGTCATTAAACTATGCGGTAATGTAAAATAAAAAGCACTAGTGCGTAATAAGCTGCATTAAGATACTAAAAAAACGGTGCAATAAATGTCATTTTACGTGCGAGTGTGTTGAAAAAATATTAATTGTGATTTAACTTGATTTGGTTTTCCCCTAAATAGTTTTAAGATCAGGGATGTAACGATAAATGCCGCGGAGAAGGTCGTGCGTGAGGCCTAATCATACAATGAACTTGAGCTTCTAATAAAGGAAAGCAATAAACCTCAGCCACAGTACCGTCGTCGTCTAGCTGGCTACCTCAAGTTGAGCATCAGTCGCCAGCCACGTACCGGTGTGCGCCAGAACCTGTACCTCCGGTCACATCATCTCATACCAAGGTGAGATTGTCAAAAGTTATAATAAACAGCAGCATTGTTTTTTATACGACGAAGTCGGTAAATAAGCTTTCGGCTCGCCTGATGGTAAGCGGATATCGTAGTCATATAGACGGTATTGTTTTACTGTGTATAGTCCTGTGTTTGACCATAATCTCACCATGGTAAGTAATGATATGGCCAAAGGTGGTGCACACAGAAAGCCTAGAAGGAACTGGCTCTCAAGTGCAGCTGTCGGAACACACCGATAGGTGCTTGGTAACAGATTTTCAACATGACGGTGGTAGCCAGCCAGATGAGCACTATAAAGTACCCTACCACCGTGCTATGGTTTCCTCACGATGTTTTCCTCCACCGAAAGCTCAAGCTCATTGTAGGATTCGAACTCGTGACCTCGGTCTCGGTATTTTATCTTATCTTATGGAGGGGCGGAGAAATAGCTCGGACACTTCGACCTATTGGGATCTATTGTGGTCCCCTAGATACCTTACTCCTCCCCAGTCTCGTTGAAAACTCTTTTCATGAGTTTTACAACGAGGCTAGGAGATATGAGCCTATAGCTTCTGGTTTTGTATATCCGATCCCTAGGAGACTCATTCGCTTACCGGCCAGTACATCGCATGTGCACAGAAGGTGCTCCATGCGTTCCGTATGTTCCCCACACAACCTGCACATGGGTGTCGCGGTTTAGACCCATCTTCATGAGCATGTCGTTGGTTCCAAAGTGCCCAGTGCTCGGTCTCGGTATCTGACAGCATCACTCACGCGTTACTGACCTGAGCTCTGACAACCTTACTTACGCGCAAGAACACAACACAACATTTATTTGGCTGCGGTATTCTGATCGAATAAATGCTTACGCTCTACCTCACAATTTCTTTATTAAATCACTCCTGTTCTGAATACTCAATTCCTATTTATACTATGTCTTTAAGCTTGATTGACAGATCTCTTCGGGCCTCTCTCTCAAGCATTTTGCCGAAACGAACGCTTAAAAATTATTGATGCAATAACACATAACTGGAGTGTAATGGAGGAAAACTGTTATTTGGTATCCTCAATGTGTATATGAATAATATAAATTAACTTTTGAACAAAAAAAATAAACCGCCTTCAAATTTTTCGGTTTATTTTTTGTTAAAAAGTTAATTTATTTTTGAATTTTTAGTTGCATCTATATGAAATTTATATGGGACCATTTCGGGACCATTTTTTTTTTCATAAACATCTTTTGAACAAAAAAAAATTTTGCGAATCCGTCTATATATGACGGAGATATGCCAGAACATACATAAAAAAAAACATACAAACATCTGAATTGATAACCTCCTCCTTTTTGAAGTCGGTTAAAAATAGCATTTAATACAGTACATATACAGTATATAATACGGTATATTTAGTTCAGCTAGCCGCTAGCTCGTTCGTCGTAGCGCTCTCGTAGAGGCGGCTACGAAACACATCCAGTGCGTCTACGTCATTCGTATAAGGCAAATATCATAAACAAAATATTTTATGGAGTTATTCGACTCTAATACTAATTTAGAAGGTAGCTTTTGCTATGAAAATCAAACTTAGATTGACTAAATAATTAAACTCTATTGCGTTTATCTATACATGTAAAATGATCTGAATTACTGGATGATGGATCAACGCACAGCCTAAACCGCAGATCGTAGAGACCTGAAACTTGGAGGGTGTGTTCTTTGTATGATGTAGGCATCCGATAAGAAAGGATTTTCAGAAATTCTATCTTTAAGGAGGTGAAAAATTAGGGCAAGTTTGTAAGGGACAACGTGATTCCTTGGTCCAATCTACTTCAAATTTTGCATAAACATTCTGTAACAGAATTGATGGAAGACGTGTTTCGTATTTTATTGTAACTTAACTTTTAGGGGTGATTTGCACCGATGTTTATATCAATACTCCTTAGTGCTTTTGATTTATATATTTTTTTATATTTCACAATCCAATTTTAAAGAGTATATTGCATTGCACCAAGCTTTTAGGTGAATTCAACTTTTTTTGAATAAAATTGGATTGAGCTTTTAAACATGTTTGTCTGCCTGTTCCGGTTCATAGCTGATGTTATAAGGACTATCGTACCTACTTTTATTTTTGAAAAAGAATTAGAGTTCCGCGCAAAAAAAAACAAACCGTACGCAGGTGAAACCGCGGGGTTCTGCTAGTTGTCGATAAAACAAATTGTAGCTACAATTGTAAATAATGAGAAATTCCTTATTATTCAATTATAACAATAAATCCAGTGTTAGCTCGTATTATTATTGGGCAAATGAACCCTATTTTAGCGACATATTTTATGTTATTACCCCTTAATACATAATTATTCAACGCAACAAAGCTCTTCACACACCGAGCGGACCCCAAACATTATTAAAATGATTATCACGTCGCTACTATTGTTAAAACGCCATTATATAAATAATAATATAATAATGTATGTCACTATTGTGCGGCACAAAACGTGACATTGGAGAAGTAATAATAAAAATGTTTGTTTGTTTGTGTCTCCCCGCCTACAACACGCAGCAACCCAACACCCTGACAACGTGTCACCAATCAAACACGTCACGATTTAACTGATAAATCATATTAAACACGAGATTGTTGTTGATATAAATATATCTCAATCTCCGTACAAGGTTATTTTTTTATGATAAGCTGAGCTTTCAGAGGTGAAAGTAGTAAGTAAAAAGAGACAAAATTTACGAAAAAAACAGGTATATTACGACACCTTGTGTGAACTATTTGAAATAATAATAATAATAATTTATTTATTTATTCAGATTACAAAGATCCATGGGTTAGTAAAATAACTTATTTCTAGGGTGAGTACTATAAAAATAGTAATATAAATAGAAAGCTATTTTACGCTATTTCTTATTAACAAAAATTAGTATATGTATATCAGTTATCTGGTTTCCATAGTACAAGCTCCGCTTAGTTTGGGATCAGATGACAATGTGTGAGGATATTTGTGTCCCAGGATATTTATTAGAATATTAATTTAAGCTTTTCAATTACTATCTCAATTCCTAAATTTCTTTCCATCGAATGTTCCACATCTGGTAATCGTGCTTTTTAGCGATAAAGTAGCTGTATTTTTTTTTTCCACATATATGTACCAGTACACTAAGAATATTATACCTATTTGTGGTGCGTACCGTTATATCGGGAAGGGCTGGTTATTGGTACAGATTGCCAATAAGCACCGATTATCGAGTTACGCACCTCGGGGCCGCCCGCATGCCCTCGCCTGCCCTGCCCTGCCCTGCTTCATCTGAAAAATTGACGATTTAATATTACGCATTTTTCAAATATCTCGACTTTGGTTGAAGGAAAACATCGTAAAGACATCATAGCACAGTAATACGTTAATGTTACTTAGAAATCAAATCCATTTCAGTTAAGGTTCTAGAAGGAAGATGGCTATATATACAATAAAAATAAATTTTAAGAGTTGGTTGCCTTCTAGGTTTCAAATGCTATCACTATGCACGACCCGATCGAAGGCCTTGGACTAATTTGACAGGACTAAATTTCTTACATCCTTTTCTTATGTTCTTTGTTAGAAAGAGACATAGTGAGATTAAAATTAGTTTGGTTGTGAACAACAGAATCAGGGCTAGTGCCTCGCCTTTACTCTCTATGGTTTCAGCACATAGGTGCGTCAGGTAAACGAGAACTTACAAAGACAGCCAGTCTTAATCGCTAAAATACATCCCATCAAAAACATTCTGTAAAAGACTAGCCAAGTCTCGATGGAGCTGCTTGTTTATCTCTAAAAAGTAATGAAATCTAGACAAAGTCGTGCCAAGTCTAAGGTTCCTTACTGCGATTTCTTTATTATTATAGTTAATATTGTGTGACTTGAATGTTTTTGATGGGATTTCACTTCTTTTTGTAGAAAATGAAGCGGCCCACCAAGTTGAATATTTTTTGTAAAGGTGGTATGTCGATCTCTAATAGTTTGGTTGGGCTCTTGTGTTTTCTAATCAGGGTCACCAGGTACTCCAGATCTTCGATTATCCTAGTTTTTATAGTTTTTCCTTTATGTGGTCATTAAACCCTAACTCTGTACCAAATTTCAGCTCTCTGAGTTTATGGGAAGTACTAGTTCTATTTTGATGATCATAAGTGAGTGAGTGAGTGAGTTTCATAAATGTGAAACTTTGCTTTCGCTTAACTTCGGAACTAAATGACCTATAGACTTGAAATTTTGGATTTTAAGTATGTGATTATAGCTTACTGGATGACGAAAATTTCTGCGTTCGGGTCTTATCCAGAGGTTCTCAAATAGGGGCCTGAAAATGCGGCGAAATGGTTCCAGTAAAGGATGGTACGGCAGTGTTTGCTTCGCGCTCGACTCGGCCCGATAATATATAATTTACCAGTAAATATCAATTTCCACGCAGCGTAAATAAATACCTATCAAATATATATTTGTCTGTTAGGTACGAAGTCAGCAAAAGAACCGTTCCCCAAATCGCGGGCCGCTCACGCGTGTCGCACGAAATGGGATTTCAATTACTCACAATTGGTTTACGGAACTAGCTGACGGTGTATTTTATTTTCACTTGCCATAGAGTATATATAGTTGATTGATATGTTTTTATATAGAGTAAGCGATCGTGAAGTTTATACAAAACATTTTAATCAAGCATTGACATGATTTAGGTAACTCTTTCAGTTAAAGATCTACGAAAATAATCAACGATACCAGGCATAATAGACGTAATATAATGTGCAATTTATTTAATTATTCAACAAAACAAAATGTGTGTAAAAGATTACTCATATGTCGAAATAAAACGATTTATTCGACGTATGTCAAAAGAAACGATTAAAGAAATGCTCGTCCTTGTTGAAGTCCTCCGTGCCTCCAGTTCTTTGCGAGAAGTGTCGGGAGTCTGCGGGTAAGGGGGTAGCGGGGTACGGGGGAGGGGAGGGGAGGGGGACACGGTTACGTGGAGGGTGCTCGAGGGTGTGAGCACTCTTTAGAAAATCGCAAAATCGCCGCGCGATGCGCCGCCGCCGCCGCCCAGCGCCCGGAGTACGAAGCGGTATTGGATCTGATGAGGTAGTCTTATGTCGTTTTCAATACGCTTGAATTATTTAAAAGCGTTTAAAACAAAGTCATGTACAGTTTAAAATTACACTACCCAAAGTATATGATTTTCCAATATAAGCATCATAATTTTATCCACGCACAAAACAGCGTTGCGTCTACAAAGATCCAAAATTATGCAATAAGGTTCCTTAAGTGGATTAATTTCTAGTTAAAAATGCTCTGCAGACCATTCCAAGAGTCTGGCAGGATGTGGTTCCAGTTTCAATGGCGACGAATATATTGCTGACGAATGCTTAGAACAAGAATACCAGAGCTAGGGAAGCGAGAGGATTGTTTTAAAAAAAAATTAAAACGAATATATCTTGAGATCTATCGGCTGAATTACCACTATTAATTTTTGCAGGGTCAGCAAAGCACGAGTGATACCCCTAGTGTTGCAATCGTCTACAGGCTACGGCAACCGCTTACCATAAGGTGCTTGTATGCTAGCTTAATAGTATAAAAAAGGTCCTACGACATGAGTATTTCGTGAATGCTTGTCGCGCGTGTCGGGACTCGGGACAGGCCATTAGGTCGGTAGTAGATTGTCAACTCTTTACTACCGAGTGGGTGCTACGAGGGAGGGCTACGAGCTATGGCATCTTCAGATACTGCCACTCGATTGGCTTTTACCGGTATTTTCATAAAATCATGCTATTATGATTATTACTGCTCAATTACAGATAATAAAGCTCTGTTTAAGTTGTCATATATTTATCGATCACCTAGCTATCATTATCATACATAGTGACGTTATTTACATGACCATTTATTTTATGAGTAAGGTCGAAGAAAGATAGCTTATTGTTCTCAATATTTGATTCCCTTCAAACTTATTGAATGACCGTTTTTTTGTCCTGTCAATGAAGAATATGTGACAATTACTGACAATATAAGACATTGTTGCACATTTGTTTGCTGTTTGAAAGAGAACACCTTTGTTTGTGTGAATGCAGGCGGACTGCATGCGGGCGGTGGGCGGTGCAGAGCACTGTGAAAGATTTTGATTTAACTATTGATATAACTTAAAAGATTTTTATGAACATATTTGTTGACGAATACTTAGAAGATAAATCTGATTATGAAAAAGAACTTTATATACTTCATCTTCAACTAATATAATTAATGCGAAAGTGAGTTTGTTTGTTTGTTACGCCTCCACGCCTTAACTACTCAACGGAACATCATGAAATTTGGCATGCACATAGCCTATGATATGGAGAAGGACGTAGGCTACTTTTTATACCGGGAACATGGGTGAAACCGCGGGGGATAGCTAGTTTATTTATAAGCAGAATTATTTTTAGTGTCACTGTTTTTTGTGGTTTTGTTTATTAGTTGTAAAGCTTATTTTTAGTTTGCATTTCAATAACATTGATCCGGTTGCGATAAATCCGAGGACTTGTTGCGCACCAGTGTGCGCAGGCACAGCAATACTAACATATAAAAGATGAGCTTATTTACTTCGAAGAAATCTATCGCGCGGTCCGATTAACAGAAACTCAGTGTTTTTGGGTTTCCGGAAAAATCTACCCCTAATGGGGCAAAATCGGGTGATTATGTTTATAGGAGAGGCTCAAATGTTGGTTTTTTTTTGTAGCCTAAAAACGGATTTCGGAAATTCCATCCCTAAGCGGATAAAGTAGGGGCGCGGGTGAAACCTCGGGGAGGAAAGCTAGTATTTAAATAAACAATAAGCTACATTTTTATGTATTAGGAGGTGGGCAACGTCACCCACTGCCGATCGTCAGATCGGCGCGCGCGGTACAATGGACCGAGCATGTACTACGGGCCACAATGGCTTTGTGCAGAACGAGCGTGGGTCACTACACTACATCTCATTACACTGGAGGCCTATAGGAGGCCTATTTTTCATTAAAACTACTATTATAAATTTTATTTAATAAATTATTCGAGCACTCCTCGGTTTATCCATGGTTACTCCGATACAGGTACCAGTCATTATAAACTAAGATAGTTAAATGGTGGTTGATGCTTAAATGGTTTTATAAGAAATGGGTCGGTCGTTGTACTGGCTGAGAGCAGTGCTAATCATCATCGTCATCATCAATAAATTATTCGAGTGCCAGTGACAATGCTCTTATATTGTTGAGGTAGTCTGGGCGAGAACCTTTAATTCTTGCGATGAGCTATATGTGTGCTATATCATAATACAATAGTAGTAATGCTAGCTGAGGAAACCTCTATCCGTCATGACCAGACATGTTGCTTTGTAACTCAAAAATTTCTTTAAATAAATTCAAAAACACGTTTTAGTAAAATCTTTAGATTGTTATCGAATAGAATAAAAAAGATTTAATCAGCTCAGAACATAACAGATAACATGGGAAGTAATGATGTCGCCGAAGGTGGTAAGCACACAAAGCGTAGAAGGAACTGACTCTCAAATGCATCCTGCTTGGTGACAGATTCTCAACTTAAGGGTCGTAGCCAGTCAGGCGGGTACTACAAAGTACCACCGTGCTAAGGTTTCCTCACGAGGTTTTCCTTCACTGAAAGCTCAAGCTCATCGTAGGATTCAAACCTGGGACCGTCGTCTCGGTATCCGACGGCACTACTACTGAGCTATCACTTTACACCACTTAACCTAGGTGTTAAATCTATGGAGCTGAAACGGTCTCCCACTCAGCATCATGTCGCAGCACAAGAGTCCATTGCTATAATGCGGTGACGCTAGTTTCAGTGGGAACCCGAGGATGTGTGAACTGCCACCCAGGTAAAAGCGACATAACACTTTCAGTGACCAAATAAGTCATTCGGGGACCTAATGATATAAACAAAAGCATAAAAATGGCACATTTTTTCAGTTTTTTCCAAAGCTACACTGATATAAATGTAACACAAAATTTTACGACCAGTAACCTAAATACACTCGCGTTTTGATTGTAACATGATTTGATTTTATATATGTTTTTTTTTTGTTGTATCGATTTATGTTATTGTATCATTTAGTTTCTGTTTTTCTTTTTCTGCATTATTTCATGCATCTGTATTTTCACGTTTTGGTTGACTGATTACTTTACCCTTATTGTATAATTCCGTTTAAATGTTGTGTATACCTGTAATTGATGTATGTACTAGATTTTGTAACTTACGTATGTTCCGTCTAAAAAGTTGTGTATGTACGTTGTTGGTGTACCTTATAAATAAATAAATACACTCTGTTTAGGTTATTGGTCGTCAAATTTTGTGTTACTGTTAAATAAAATTTTGTTGTCACTTTAGTCCATTTTTTTTTCAGTGTAGGCACTTAAAACTCATAAAGTATCTTTCATAAGTTTTAACGGCTTTGTTTAACGTATCTTTATATATAAAATTCACTTGTCACTGAACTCCTCATAAACGGCTGGACCGATTTGAATGAATTTTTTGTATGCATTTGGGTGGCGCCCTGGATGGTTGAGATTCACAAATCAGCCCGGCAGATGGCCCTGCAGTCGATGTAGAGTAGGGTAGGGTAGGATAGGGTAGCACCACGCGAACGAAGTTGCGCCGGGCAGCTAGTATTTTTATAAATTTTATGTAAATATGCCAGTGTCCGCGAGTGTACAACAACACCTCGTTTCCCACAAAAGCAGTATTGTTATCTGATTGGAGTGGATCAGCTTCTGTGATGTTTTCTCATTTTGTATTTCCATATTATTTTATTTTGGATTCTCGTTTCAATTCCTTTACCTCCGGAGGGCGGGCGGGAGGCTCTTCGGCTAACGAACCCTCCGGGATCAAAGGCTCTCAGTTATTGAAATGAGAATTCTTTTGAAAATTGGACGGCGCATTACGTCGTTGTATTATTTATGTACTCGTTATGTGTCCTCGCTCGGCTCTCTGAGGGTGCTCCAGGTGCTTGCACACTGCCGGGTGACGTAACCGAGAGCTATCACAGAGGTAGATGCTTTGATGCTTGACTATTGAAATGTGGGACACGACTGAGTGGGCGATAGTAGTATAAGCTATTATTTCAATCAAATTGTAAAGTAAATCCCATCAAAAACATTCTGTAAAAAACTAGCCAAGTCTCGATGGAGCTGCTTGTTTATCTTCAGCTCCAACGCGTATGAAACAACTAGGTGTATATATGATACTATCAGTTTTATATAAATTTAATTGATTTCTACCAAAAATATTACATTGAAACGAAAATGCATAGACAAATATTATATTTGTATGAACGTGCGTTGATGTCTTTTGTTCTCATTATTATAAACAAAACATGAATATGAAGATTTCGTTATTTTATTAATTAATCTTGTATTCTACTATAAACTATACTCTCCAATCAACTGCAATAAGTTTACTTCATCATAAGGAGAGCTCATAAATTATATCGGTTGGAAAAAAAAGAAATATATTTTTATTTTATTTCAACATACATTTTTATATCGATACATAGATAAATCATTATGGTACACAAAAAAGTAAGGAACAAAACAAAATGTTTAAAATAAAAGTTACTTTGCATTGGGCGGACTTATGTTCCAGATAACCTATGCATTGAGAGGAATTAAAACACGTTAATATATTAAAAATGTATTGTGTATTGTAGTATAATTTTGATCTAAAATGTATATGTAGATGCAAAATAAATGTAGTAATATATAATATGAAAAGAGTTTGGTCTGTTGGGGATCTTGATTCAACGTACGTAACGTATTCGCAAAACATGGAGCCGAACAAGTAAAGCTTCTCTCCACTGCGAGCGAAGTGAAATACCTCATACTTTAATATTATTATTTGCCATGCAGATAGCCTATGATATGAAGAAGGACATAGCATATTTTATGCTACGCCTAGAGTGTTTTAAAGCTTGAGACTTGTAGGTTTTAATGCGCTTATCTCAGGAACTACCTACCAGTCTGATTTGATTTAGTTTTGAGTAAGATAGCCCATTTATTAAGAAAGGTATCTTACCTAATATTTGAACACAAGTAAAACCACGAGACACAGCTAGTGATATATACGCTCCTATGACAAGAAGAGAACGGATCATCTATAAATTTGAAACGACTGAAAGCAATCTACAGAATTATATTGGATACTAAGAATCAACCAAGATCTTTGTTTAGAAGTAAAAATATCTATATATACATAAATAAACAGCTTTTGGTTAGTTAACCAAAAGAGGATGGCCCGTCTGGTGGTAGGCGTCGTGTGACGGGTCGCTCACTTCCCTCCAATATGGCGAGTAGGGCGATGGCTGCCACACGCGTCATACTTGTGAACAGGTGCTGCTTGTGGAGGCTGGTCTGCTTAAGTCTGCCATTTATTTATTTACTTATTAAATATAGATTCAGTCTACTTTGTAGTTTTGCGGCCGCGCCGGGGCGCGCAATTGTTGTCAGTGCGATTAGAATGTAAATATTATGTAATGAATCTAAGCTTGTTTTGAAAAGAGTAATTGCTGAGTTTATTGCCGGCTCTTCTCAGCAAATGCAACCTTCCGAACCGGTATTAGAGTATTAGAGTCAGACTTTTCATAAGTGCCTGCGAAGGTCTATTTGAATAAATGATTTTGAATTTGAATTTGAATTTGAATTTGAATTTGAATAAGCGATTACAACGGGTAGCCTTATAGACGCTTGAAATAATACACGAGGCATCACTCACGCGTTACCGACCTTTCCCCCCTCCCCAATGAGCTCTGGTGACCTTACTCACGCGCAGGAACACAACATACAGTTATTTGTCTGTGGTATTCTGTAAGGTGGAGGTACGCACCCAGTCGAGCTGCTCTTTGAGAGAATAAACGCTACGCTAAGATCTCTTTTAAAATAAAAATAACATAATAATAGGAATCATCAAAATTGATCGAGACCTCCTTAGACCAGCGGGCGGGGAGCTTTTTCCACCAACGCGTCAACTTGGCTATCCAAAGAGGAAACTCTGCCAGCCTTCTGGGAACCCTGCCGTTATTCGGAAGCAGCGGCAGGCTTGAGGAAATTTTCTATATATAGATTGTAATTTGTACATATTTGTTGTAAATAAAGAATTCATTACATTTAAATAATATAAATTACATTGACAATATCACAATGTGTAGTAGCCTTATGAGTAATATCGATCACATGCAGACAATATTTGGACGTCACGTTTAAAAATGGCCACTCATATTCTTTTTACACTTTTTAAATCAAAATTAATAATCAACAATAGCTAACATAGCTTTTCTAAGTTTTTTGAAGTGGAAAGACATCTTTATATCCCAGCGATTGGGACTCAAGCGCTGAATCAAATCAATCAGTAAAACTTATAAACTGTATATAAACATTTTCGTATGAACTAGTTTTGCGTTTTACCAATTCTGATTGTGTATGCCTTTTGGGATTGTCGAATGAATACATCAGATTTATAATGGCGAACGTTTTATCGGAAAATATAATAACTTCCAGAGTCGCATCAGACTATTATTTGAATATGTTGTGGAAAATGGCTCAAAACAAATGATAATTCAGGACACTCGAAAACGAGGATCTAAGAATTAGAAGAAATCGAGAATTTTTAGGTCAGGTATTATGTGTCTCAAGTAAAAACATACCAGGAGTAGGTTTGGCACCAGATTTTCAACATGAGGGTGGTAGCCAGCCTGGTGGGTACTACATGGTACCCTACCATCATTCTATGGTTTCCACACATTGCTTTCACTGTGCATCAATTTTGCATTATCTTAAAATTAAAGATTGGTCTGCTCATAAAAAACATTTTAAATAAAACCTAATACAAAAGCCCTCTTATTACAAATCATAGTTTAAATCAAGCCCAGGTTTTAAAATAACCTCGTCTCTTTTTGTTATATGACGTTAGAAAGTGACCGAGTGACTGGTTTTACTAAACTTGCTTTAAACCTCCTTTTGTAATAAGGGGGAAGAGGTCGTGAGTAATAACACAAATGGATTCGAACCCCACAACCACATGCACACAGACCCTCAGCTAAACGATTCCCTCGACTCACTACCGGATATTATAAAACTTTTAAAGTCACCCCTTAAGCCTACCGCCATTTCATCAGAGTGGTTGTACAAAAACACTATTCTTTAATGTCATTGTTTCTAGGGCTGATGACGGAGGGTGGGCGGAAGGGGCAGGGGTGCAGGGGGGGCAGCGGGGAGTCATTACGGGGAGGACATCGTTACCGGCGGGAAGTACGTCGTTACCTATAGACAAAGCCTTCAGCTATGTACCCGGCCATTTTTGTGCAGCCAGTAGAGCGGGAGCTGGGCGGAGTTCTCTTATTTACTTGTATGTATTCTAGGATTTCAGATGAAACATTTCTTTATCTCTTTATCTATCTTTTTTTTATACCATTTAGGTGGCAAACAAGCATACGGCCCGCCTGATGGTACGTAGTTACGGTAGCCTATGGACGCTTGCAACACCAGGGGTATCACTCGCGTGTTGCCGACCCTGAAGAAACCGCTTCACACCCTTTTTGAAGAACCCCATGCTGCATATGCATATCTATTTGTATAACTACGAAATACCAGGATTTATCACGAAATCTCATAAACTATATACAGAGCCTACAAACTAACAACTGAGCGGAAAGATTTTGTATCATATTTGTTTTTCTATAAAAAAGGGTTCTTCTGGTTCTAGGGTTTTATGAACATTGACTGGAATTGGACTGAAAGTCAAAGTCAAAGCCAAAGCCATTTATTTAATTTAGGCCCCAGAAGGGCACTTATGAAGGTGACAATTACTGAAGTTACCACCGGTTTGGAACTCGAAAAATGGAGTAAGGTTAACAAAAACATAAAAATATCATACAGAACTGTAGCTTCAAGGCTTCAAGATACTTTTTATGTATTTAATCATAGCTTGCTTATGTATACTCTAAGATTGAATCTCCTTTATGTATTATATGGCATATACCTACTCCCAGTCTCCGCGAGCTATATACCCGCCAGTTGCGGAGCGTCATCTCGTTCGTTAGCAAATGCATTCCGTAATGAGCGTTTTGTGCGAGCAAATGTAAAAATATATAAAATCGTCTGCTTACTGGTAAAACATGATAAATGCACTTTTTTACTAAATCGAGTTAAAAATGCAGTTACATGTAATTTTTTACGCGCTATCTACTGATAAAACCGAATAAATGCAATGTCCAATGGCTGCAGAGATAATGAGTTTGTAAAAGTGATATATACTCACATTTTGAAAAAAAGATACTAGTATAACATAATAAATAATCTTATGGCAAAATCCGTTTCAGTTTATACAGGTAAAGAACAATAAATACGGTTAAAACTTTTTACATTATATAATTTAAATAGTTAAATGGCAATAATTATTCTGAGAATTTGTCATAAACGCATTTATTCTATTTTACTAGTTAAATAATTCAACTTGGTGTGCTAATGTCTCTACAGCAAAAACGAAATAAATGTCATTTATACTTTTTTACCAGTAAGAACGAGAGCGATTGATCGTAGTTGTCACATTCCGTGCGCACGTGCACCGCGTAGAAATAAATTGTTCATCCTCTCATAATCTGAAAGTAGGCCTAAAAGTATCTAAGGTGCGGAATGTAAATGATATTTTACGTCCCAAGGTGGTAAAGAAAAAAAACTAAGTATACTATGTAACTATATTCGTCAATGGCAGAAGCTTATACGCTTGGATAAAATGTTTCAACTGTGATCTTTTTATAATTATTATGATCAAAATGGCTGCTTTTTTATACTTCTAAGGTAAAAGACTCATCAAACCCTTGTTGAAGAACCCCATGCAGCCCATGCTGTACTCCTCTGGGAAAACCATGGCGGGGAGCTCATTCCACAGCCTGTGTCCATAGTAGGAAGCATCTTTGAAACTGCACAGTACGAAACCATTTTGGTTCGAATATATGAGGATGAGGATGGACTCCCTGACGATGGTGAGATTTGCAATGGTAAAAGGTAGCCGTGGGCATCAGGTCAAACAATTCTTCAGAACACTGTCCGTTGTACAGGCGGTAGAACACACGCAAGGAGGCAAAGTCTCTCCTTAGACTTAGCGGTTCTAAGCTGCTTGTGAGCTCGGGATCTCGGGGTAGACAATTCGAATGGCTCGCCGTTGAACCGAGTCAAAAAGCACAAGCTGGTATTTAGGTGCCCCTGCTCACACATGGCAGTAGTACTCCTTATGGAGCTGGACTTGCGACTTATAAAGTTGCAGTCTATGCCTCGATTCACCGCTAAGAAAACCCCATTTGCTGTGGTGCTCAATAGATCGAGGCTGTACTTCACACAGCCTCACTCTATTGAGCACACCGAGCTTTTTAGATGCCAGCTTGACCTTATCTTCCAAATGATTAGGATACAGAACGTCGCTAGAAATGTCGACGCCAAGGATTCCAATGCTCTTACCGATGTTCAAAGACGTGTTCTGGAATTGTGAAGCCAAAGTAAATAGGGTTTTCTTAGCGGTGAACGCCTGCGCTTGTGGGGTTGATATGGACTAGGTTTAGTCGACCCCAATCGGATACACTGGTTAGTGTACTCTCGATTTCAGACAAAATAAGTTCGCGGCTTTCCACCACCACGGTATGAGGGATATTGGCACAGCCCGAGTAATGAGCGTCCCCAGTACTGTCATCCGCATAGAGTCCGTATTGAATGCCGTCAATATACAGCAAATCATTGATATGCAGCAGGGTCAGCGTCAGGGACAGCACAGAGCCTTGTGGAACGCTGGAATTTATGACCATGCTATTGGAGCAACAACCGTCAACGACGGCTTTAATGCATCTGCTGGACAAAAACTAGCTACACATTTGCATAGCCCCTCGGGAAGCCCGTACGCTGGTTACTTTGTTAAAAGACCCTGTTGCCAGTCCCGATCGAACGCCTTCGCCACATTTAGGCTCACTGCCAATGCCTTACCTTGACTCTCGATGGCGAGTGACCAACGGTGTGTGAGATATACTAGAAGGTCACCCAGCCACCAGCAACTGTGCGATCTAATCAGGACCCAAACATCTCTTATGCAAAACGCTAAAAATGCTACCTCGAGGTTCAGTAACAAGCCTTCCCTCTCGAGTCGAGCTGACTGGTCTCTTGCCAAAGCTGCTGAAGGGAACTTTTGCCAGTCGTGCTTGCCTCGTAAAAAATAATTTATTTTTATTTATTTGATCATTTTTGTATGAAGTTAGCACCTAATAAGTGACATACTTACACTAAACTCTACAGGTAAAACAGGTTAAATGTATCAAAAATATCATTATTTCAGCGAATTTTGTCCAAAAACAACTTTCCAATCAAGTAATTGGTGTAAAATATA
The DNA here is from genome assembly GCA_951394255.1 of Polyploca ridens. Lineage (NCBI taxonomy): Eukaryota > Metazoa > Arthropoda > Insecta > Lepidoptera > Drepanidae > Polyploca > Polyploca ridens. Next base: position 15,858,080 of record OX596257.1, read on the forward strand.
ATAAGCTATTACACATCACTGAAATTAGCCCATGAAATCATTGAATTCAGAAGATATATCACTTTTATTAAGTACAGGTAAAACATCATAAATGCAGTCCGCTTTCGATCTAATTTAATTTTATACAGTTTTTACTAATACCAAATATTATATAAGAGTAAATATTAAAAGAAGGTTAGTTAATGCAACATTTCGCTTTAACAGGTTTTTAATTAACGAGTTTGAAATAGATCAAATTAAAACTTAAACTTTGAAAAGTCATTTACTCGAAATGACACTAACTGCACTTATCACGTTTTACCCGTAAGCAGACGAAATGCACTATGAAGTAATGCGGACACCACTCCCACCGGGCGCCCGCGCCGCGTCACAACACGAGCGCCGAGCGACCTGCATTACAAGTAAGAAGAAACCAAACCAAAGGGATTGGTATTGCCCGTAATAGACAACTAGTTGAATTTTTGTTTAAGCTTTGATTTAATAAGGTTAAGAAGAGGATAATTAATGTCTTACTATTTTAAAGTAATAAAAATAAAAATAAATATCCTGGGACATTCATCACACACGGTCATCTGAGGGGCTAAAAAGGAAGCAAAGCAATATTGCTTACGGAATTAATTTTTTCGAATTCTCCCTAGATCCTACGTAATTTGAAAATTTTTTGGTATACTAGTCACTCATTATAGACAATTCAATTCAATAAAATATTCAATTGATGAATTGCATATGACTGCTGTAAATTCGAAAAAATAATTCCACTAGCAATATTGCTTTAGCTTCCTTTTTAGGGGGGCTGATCCCGAACTAAGCAGAGCTTGTACTATGGAAACCAGATAACTGATATACATACATATACTACTTTTTGTTTGTAAATACATACTTAATATACATAATTACACCCAGGCTCCTGAGTCTGTCCTGACATACAGACATGTTCATGCACACAAATGCATGTCCTGTGTGGGAATCGAACCCTTAGTTATTATATTTATTTTATGAAATACAAGCTGTAGCTTCCAGTGAAGGAAATATTGTTAAAAATCATAGTACCTACCATTGAGCTATTTTTACTACGTATAGTGAAGACGCCACACATCACAACTATGTTCCGTTCAAGTGAGGCTATCCGACCACAATTGTTGTTGTAGAACGGTGAACGAAACGCGTAAGTGCCGTGAAATCACGGTGTTTGCGAAAAAATACTCCTAAAAGCGATATGATAGCGTGTTTCTACTGTCTTTTTAGATGACTAATTATTGTTTCAGCGCTAAAGAGAAATTTAGTTGACTCTAAAAATATACATAATATTTGCTTATGATAGCTTCTCTATATGTAGTAATAATAGCTCAATGATACCTACTTATTATTAATCGCCGGCTACTACCCTGTGTATCGGTAACTTATCGCCAGCAGATATACCTACTGTATACAGTAATAATTTTCTGGGTTTTATGTGCTTATATACAATGCAAAGAATTTGGAAAGATGTACATCCATAGTTTAAGGAAGAGGAATATTTAGATTGACCATAAAGTACCTAATTAAGACTGACTTGTGAATGACTGACTGGGGGTAACTTCAGTAGCTTTGACCTACATAAATGTCATCCTATGGCTTTCTGGCTTCGACTTTATACAGCTTTTTTTTTATACCTCTAAGGTGGCAAACAAGCATACGGCCCGCCTGATGGTAATCGGTTACCGTAGCGTAAGGACGCTTGCAACACCAGAGGTATCACTCGCGCGTTGCCGACCCTGAAGAAACCTCTTCACACCCTTCTTGAAGAACCCCATGCTGTACTCCATTGGGAAAACCACGGTGGGGAGCTCATTCCACAGTCTGAGCGTCCGCGGAAGAAAACTCCTTTGAGCCCGCACAGTTCGAAACAATTCTGGTTTCAATGTGTGAGGATGGACTCCCCGTCAATGGCGAGAGTTGCGATGGTGGAAGGTAGCTATGTTCAAAATCGTTACCTCCAAAATAATTACACTATCGCTGTCGACTATAACCTAACCCATACTCATCTTAATAATGAGCGCTGTAATCAAGCCCCTGCGCCTACACCCGCCATATACACCACACCATAACACACCACACTACACCACACATCAACTTAATACACACTCGGTTCTCAATGTACACATAATCAACATGCAGTGAACAAGCTGAAAACTGAAGCCGTCACTCTCCGTCGCTGATGATATGTGCGGGACGAATACTTCGTTTTTTTTAAAATTTTAATTACAAGTGTGACTTAGTATTTATTAATTAATAAAAAAACAGAATTTGTAAGTAGATTACTTATAGTTGAAAAGTAAAACAACGTCGGCATTTTATTTACTCTCAACTGTATTTAAAAAAACACTGTTTTATCTATATCAATGGTATTTACAAGCAAAAAGAGGCTTCTTTATCAACTAACATATCCACGTCGACCTAACATCATATCGTTACCATCTTTTAGATTAAACGGACGCCAAAGACTGCAAAGAAATAAATGAAAAAGTATTCTATAAATAACACAGTGAAGTATCCCATACGTTAGCAAACCATCTATGTATTAGTTGGCATTGAAACAACATTAGAAGCAGTCGCACAAACTCGATCACGTTTTATTGTCCAACAAATCCCCGCAAATGTAATCAAACACAATCTATCGAGGACGGTGGTGGCGCGGGCTCGGGCGGTGGCGGCTCGCCCAAACACTCTCACCAGTTGTCCTATTAGTGGGAGTGCCCCATCTATCTACCTTCGACTAACTGACAACATAGATTATATAAACAGATACGACTGTACGAAAAGGTTTACTTTTTATTTAAACATATCTGAGCATTTTGATGTTAATATGTTATCCCACCAAAAACATTTTGTAAAAAACTAGCCAAGTCTCGATGATGCTGCTTGTTTATCTCTAAAAAGTAATGAAATCTAGACAAAGTCGTGCCATGTCTATGGTTCCTTACTGCGATTTCTTTTTTATTATAGTTAATGTTGTGTGGCTTACCATGCAACTATGGCCAAATACAAGCGTCTCTGTAGGACACAGTTTATTAGATAGAACTCGTAGACAGAAGTATTATTTATCTTTGAAGCCATTATTGTATGTATCGCTGCTCATCGTGTCGCAAGGCGCCGTTTCGCGTCGGAACACTCACGTTGATTCTGTTATAGTCGGACAATGCAACTAAGAGCTCCTGCAATTATGTTTATTTTATACAGGACGTATTTATTGTTATTCATAAAAATGATGCTTTTAAGCATTTTGCATATAAAGTCCTAAGCACATAACAAGAAGAGCTGGGGGCTATCTTAAAACCATCTTTTGTAAAGAGTTTAAAGTAGAGTTTAGGCTAATTACATTTTTTGGAGATACAATCGATCATTTACTCGATAAAAAATATGAGCACTGTTTTACTGGACAACACTTTTGAAGTGAAAACTTCTTTAGCGGCGTTGTGCACTTTTTGGGATGGGTAAAAAATGCTAAACTCGCGTCAGATGTCACGTGACCCTGATCGATCGAAATTCGTAAGACGGAGGGAGAGTAGTTGCAAATTAGACTGTATTTATACTGTTATGTTAAAATTCTTATAATATTCTCTAGCTAGCCGGAAGGTAGTACCATTTTTGTTCCCATTTTAAGTTAATAATAAAATCTTATTTAAAAGTATTATATGTAGGTACATTTATCTTGAACTAGCTTTCCTTGATAAAAACACTATGTGAAAAATGTCTATTTTCAAAAATGCACAACGTTATTATTCAAGTTTTCGCTTCTACCGGAGTGCAACCCGTTGTCTTTTTTTAATGATCTATAGCCAATAAAATTCTCAGTCGAAAAATACACTAATCAGTCAGAAGCGGTTATACGCGTCGTAAAGGGCGGGCGCGGGCGCCAGGTCGTCTGATTATGCCGGCTTTGGATGGGATTGCCGGCTCGTGCTTACTGGATTTTGTGCCGATAAATAAATTGGCATTACGCGTCGTGATCGAAACCTCCTGCAATCCTTGTCTACCGTACACACAGCACTAATCTGCTATTTTTATTAAAATATATGAACACCAAATTGTCTGTCATAAGAGTTAATATTGATTTGTTTTCACGAATAACATTGTCACGACTTGGCTTGGTTGGCTTGGCTATAGCTCAACTATTAGCCTACGACCGCAGCATTCAAAGTAGTAGATAATAATGCAGTTGAAGAAAATGAAAACTATGACTGTCTTCCATAAAGTTTATTGTGTAAAAATAAAGAACTGTAACAATGACAAAGAAAATATGATATAAAACACTTCATCATCATCATCATCATATCAGCCCATTCGATGTCCACTGCTGAACATAGGCCTCCCCCATTGATTTCCACTTCGAACGGTTGTGGGCCGCTTGCATCCAGCGGCGCCCAGCGACTCTGACCAGGTCGTCGGTCCACCTGGTGGGAGGTCGTCCCGCTCGGCGCTTTCCAGTACGTGGTAAAACACTTGTAAAGATATTATTACTGAGAGAACATTTGGGATACAGGGAAGTGGTGATAGGAAACCAAAGAACTTACCCCAGCTGGGTTCTAGTATTGTTAAATCTTTAAATTGAAAGTGCACTGGTAAAACACATCACATTAAGTCCAAGACTAGGACATTTAAACTTCTATAATAAATATATCAACATTGACTTTTATTTCACTTTACAACAGGTCCACTTGTAATGAGTTGGTTCTCAATAATGACCTAGTTGAATCAAAAATCAAAAATCAAAAAGTCATTTATTCAGTTTAGGCCCTAGTAAGGCACTTATGAACGTTACATTGGTACATACAGTTGAATTAACCACCGGTTCGGAATACACTTAAACTGAGAAGACTCCGGCAAGAGACTCAGCAAGGTTATATATATAGGAATGAAAATCTGATAGACATTCTTCATTCAAAAATTTTAAAATAAGAATATTCCAAAATTTGAACACTTGAAAATTTTATAATATGTAAGTTTGGAAATAGTATTTGTGACCAGAAGCAATAATTGAAATAGGAGAGTTCGCATCGTTACAACATAGTCGGTAAATGCTACGAAATTCGTAGCAGTTCGTAGCAAAATAGTTTCGTATGCGAATGAGTTCCAACAATACTTTTATAAAGTTAATTTACTTTTATATAAAGTATTCATCCTTAATATGACCATAGAGTGCAAATTTCAAGAGAGAGATCTATTAATGGCGATATCATTGTTGACGTAAAAGTATCTCATATTTTATATCAAGTCATAATGCAAAACAAAACTGTACATAATGTTATACAAAAATGTGATAAAAACATGAGTATATAAACAACCCTTTTATGCAGTACCTTTCCTAATCGCTCGAACTACTCGTCTGCAGGTGTGTGAATTATTCATAGCGAGAGACGACGCCGCGACGTAGTACGAACTTTAACTTTTTTATAATATTTAATAAAATATAATACGAATGCCAGTATCTTCGGAACCTTGCCTAAATGGACTACTTTTAATAATATATTTTAGTTATATTTTTTTAAGGTTTTTAGTTTTAGGTTCATTGTTCTTGAATATATTTACTAGGTATAACTATATTTGTCGGGATTTATTTATTTGAATACATTGCAGTTCTTTTTGAAAATAAAAAAATATTAATGTGTTGTGATGTGAATGATAAAATGTTAAGATTAGAATTAGATTAATTGAATAGATGAACTAGCATGAGATGAACTGACGTGAAGCTGCAAACAACAGAATCTGATTCCGATTCTTAGGTCCGTGTTCTATCGAACGTCAATCAATGCTCAATCCAAGTTGAGTTTAGTTAAAAAAACAAGTTTTGAGTAAAGATTAAAAAACAAATTAAACCTGCACCAATGATATTAGGTTTACCTTCGATTAAAACGATCTAGTCTTGAGACTTGATCTGAGTTTTGATTGGTTGATACAGGCCTTGTTATTGAAATCAAGATCCATGGAACTAATTTATCCAAATAAGTATTAAATAGACTTCCATAATTCAAACGAAAGTTATAGATTTGGATTCTCTCAGTAAATATTTTCAGTAGCAAAAAAATAGTAGATCCTAAGCCACAGCTCCGCCCATCAAGCAATCCATTTGGCTCGCTAATCGCCCGCTGAATCGCGAATAATTTCTTTGACAATTCTATTCAATTTTTACTTGACAATCAGCCCCCATACAGCAGCCCCTTTACACCCTGTCTGTCTATAGGTACATGTCTACAATTGAATTTATTTACGCAAATCAATGTCACAAAGGATTTGTGGGACTTTAAAGTACTTAAATATATTGTGATTCACTAGAATGTACATTGTGAACTTACAGCAAAATAATAACATAAACTTTCAAATTCAAATTCATTTATTTGCCATAAAGTTATATGAGGTATATCAGAAGATTTTATTTTTATTTGTAAAACTCTTACACCGGTGTACCTAGAGATTTAAAGATTGGAGGAAATATTCCTAGAGTACCCCTCGACTGAACTAAGTAAGGATTTCATGAAACAATAAAATTTGTTGTCAATGCGATTAGAATGTAAATATTATGTAATGAATCTAAGTTTGTTTTGAAAAAAGTAATTGCTGAGTTTATTGCCGGCTCTTCTCAGCAAATGCAACCTTCCGAACCGGTATTAGAGTATTAGAGTCACTTTTCGTAAGTGCCTGAGAAGGTCTATTTGAATAAATGATTTTGAATTTTGAATAGGGGGTCGCAAGTGAACCTGTGGTCCGCCCACAGGTTCACTCAACACAACACACAATCTAGTATAGGAATAAAATAGAAAAATAAGGTAAATGTAGCCATTTTTCTCCGACACGGCTGATACGATAACCAAAGGATATCGTTAGCGCTTTCACATAGCATACTATCGATGGCCAACTTTTTTTTGGAAAGACAGGTACTTGAACTCACAAATGATACAAAAAAATTGTAAAAGGGTCCCAACAATCGGGCCTACAAATAGTCTAAAGTCTTTGATGTCCCCAAAAGTTATTATACCTACCTCTACTGCTACCTACCGACCACAAGCATCGATATAAATGGTACCCATTTATGTACAATTTGAAAGGAAGAAACTATATTTTTTATTTACATTAAAATATTTGCAACGAACATACAAAATATAATCTAGAAGAAACTAACTCACAGAATATAATTATAATAATCTTATGGCAGGCAATTTGGACATAGCTGCATCCCTCGTTAACAATCAAATAAGAAAAAAATGCTATAAGTCTGTACACTTTTGTTGGTAACAAATCTATAAGTCCCGACCACATTCGTTGATATAAAACCAACTATGTGTATCGTGCGACTCTCGACGGTTTCACGGCGGCCGGTAATTCGTGTTAGCTCCCTACAAAATGGCGTCTTGCGCTCAAATTATCAAATTATTTACCGAACAAGGACACCCTACTACTGTAAGTGGCGAATAGGGTTGCCAGTGATGCCACGTGCGTTATGAATTATTAAATTTACAGCTATGTTATACTATTTTTACCAGTTTTAAATTATTTCCTTTTCTCCAATCTCAACATTGTTATGACCATCCTATTCATTGGAGGATATCTATATAAGTTTAATTTCATGTATAGTCTTAAATAATTAGGAATGCAAGGTTTTTATTTTTCCTAAATTCTTATCGAAAGTCAGTAAACTTAGAAAATCCTGTTCAATATTTAAGTTTATTTTTCCTCAGTGCTACCCCTAACGCAGAAGTTAACAAGATCGGAAACAATTTTCTCTACTGACAGCCCTAGCTGTTGGGAACCATGCAACAATATTTATACAGATACTGATACCTATTCACTAAGCGAATAAAGTTCAATTTCGCCTAACCAGATTGACATCGTGGTGGTGACATCAAAGCCAAGAATATTGCAATTTGTAAGATTACAGCAGATTATCGTGAGGAGGAAAATGCGTAGATAGATGTTATTCATCTAATTATGGTGAAGCTCGGCGCAAGATAAAAAGGCTTTTTCAGGAATCGGTGAGCCTCATTCAGGGTACATTTAACAGGTATGTATACGAGGTTGTTGGATTATTAAACCCCATTCGCTGTGGCTCCACAATTCCAGAACACGTCCTTGAACATCAGTAAAAGCATTGGGATCCTTGGCGTCGACATTTCTAGCGACGTTTTGTTCCGTAGTCACTTAGAAGACAAGGTTAAGCTGGCATCCAAAAAGCTCGGAGTGCTCAACAAAGCGAGGCAGTACTTCACATCGGGGCAAAGGCTGCAACTTTATAAGTCGCAAGTCCGCCCTCATATGGAGTACTGCTGTCATTTGTGGGCGGTGGCACCTGGATACCAGCTTGGGCCTTTAGACTCAGTACAGCGACGTGCTGCTAGAATTGTCGACGATCCCGAGCTCACAAGCGGTTTAGAGCCCCTCAGTCTGAGGAGAGACTTTGCCTCCTTATGTGTGTTCTACCGCTTGTACAACGGACAGTGTTCTGAAGAATTGTTTAAGATGATGCCCACGGCTACCTTCTACCATCGACAGGGAGTCCATCCTCACATATTGAAACCAGAATTGTTTCGAACTGTGTGGTCTCAAAGGAGCTTTCTTCCGCGGACGCTCAGATTGTGGAATGAACTCCCCGCCGTGGTTTTCCCAATGGAGTACAGCATGGGGTTCTTCAAAAATGGTGTTAAGAGATTTCTGCAGGGTCGGCAACGCGCGAGTGACACCCCTGGTGTTGCAAGCGTCCATAGGCTGCGGTAACCGCTTACCATCAGGCGGGCCGTATGCTTGTTTGCTACCTAAGTAGTATAAAAAAAAAAACAAAAAAAAATATGGTGCGTTAAAAAGTCTAGGTCCCGGTTTCACATCCCACCCAGGGCAATATTAGTGGGCATGAACATGCCTGTCTTGTACATATCAACTTATATCAACAACTTTTGTATCTTATAGCTACTCCTACAGTTATATTATTGTAATAATATATCAAAAACAAAATGTTACAAACACATTCATTCTTAGGAAAGAAATATATCAGTAGGTAATTTCAAGAATCAATAAGAGCGATATTAATGGGTGATTGGGCAATGGTCTTCAAGATCAAACGCCTAGTTAAACAATCTAAACAGGTAGTTTTCATTAGGTGTAATCATAAACAAAAGCACGTTACTTATACATATATTTTTAAATAAAACCTATGCTATCTAAATGAGAGTATATAACGCAATATGTCCCGTTTACAATCCGGTATACATACTCGTACAACGGGCGGCGCGGCGCTTGTCACTCACTACTCACAAACACCGCAGACTCCTCCCCGCACTACTTGACTGGTGAACTGTACCGTCAGACACGACAACCACTTTAAAGTTATTTATACTTTAAAATAAAGACTATACAGTATGAAGATTTTCAGTAACAAATGTATGAAATAGTTATGTTTTTTTACTTCCATTACATTTCCACGTATGTTGGTTCTATAGGGGGTCAAATAATAAGTACTTATAGGTACAGTAGTACCCAATTAACATGGCTTACCGATGTACCTGCGCAGAAAATTTATTTTCAAAGCGCGGGAAACGCTATTGGTCGGTAGCTGCCGCCATGTTAGCGCGCGCCGTGCGGAGGGGCGTGACTTGCGAGTGAGACGGAACTAACAGCTGCAGTGTATTATGAACCTTATAGTAGTGATCTAAGGTTGATTGTAAGTTTTAAGCATTCTTTCGTTAATCATCGGGACCATACTTTCTTTTCTGTGCGAACAAAGATTCACGACGCGCCATATAAGTTGGGTAATACTGTATGTAGTTTAAAAACAATTGCAATATATTGAAGTAGTGGTTCTAAAGAACTTATTATTACGTATATTATTTTTGTAAATAATCTTCTATATGTCCAACAAATAGATTTTGAGAAACAGCCTGATGGTAAGCGGTTACCGTAGCCTATGGACGCTTGCAACACCAGGGATGTCACTGGCGCGTTGCCAACCCTGAAGAAATCTCTTCACACCCTTTTTGAAGAACCGCATGCTGTACTCCATTGGGAAAACCACGGCGGGGAGCTCATTCCACAATCTATATCGTCCATTAAGTAATAATTTAGTTTATGTCATAAATTTTGTTGTACCGACAATACAATGTTCATTTATATACTTACAAACCAAATAAAATAAAATTTGAATCATTGCATGCACCGGTAAGGTATGTGTGGAGTCTGAATGCAATAGAGTTAGTACATAGAGCATAATATGGATCTCATTAAAGCTGTACGCACACCCGGCGATGACGCGACGAGCGACGGGCCATGATCCACCCATTTGTGCCATTCACACGCCGCCCTCGCTGTAATCATATGCAAGCACATTAGTGTGTCATAGCTTTATGTAGTGAAGCACATTGTAAGTTGTAAAGATTTATGTGTATGCAATATTCATTGATGTTAGTATATAACTCTTTATGAGGTTGTTGTTTTCATTATAACGTATAAGTATGTATTTACAAACAAATATTAGTATAATGTAGTATTTCAGTTATCTGGTTTCCATAGCACAAGCTCTGCTAAGTTTGGGATCAGATAGGCGTGTGTGAGGAATGTGCCAGGATATTTTTGTTCTTTTTTACAAAATAAAATACGCAAGCATAAAAAAGGATGTGAAGGTATTTCTGCAGGGTCCACTCCGGTAACCGCTTACTATCGTTGAAAAAAAAAGTTTTTTTCTAGGCTGCTTATATAGCCCCTAAACAACCCTAAGGTTATCTGGATGAGTACTGCTTCGCGATTCAACGAAGATACAGTTTTGCCTCCTAATCTTTTGCATTTTGCCGGAGCCTAGCCCACTGCAATCTCCGTCGCTGACGTTGCCGTGAGAGAGGTGCTCGCCAAGACCTCTGTGCTCGTAGTCCAGCATGTTCCGGGTAAGCCATGGGCACCAATTCGTACTGGTCGATGATAATGCGCCCGTACATCGAACTCAATACTACTCTCCAAGAATACGACATCAGAAGGTTAGACTGGCCTGCCATGCCGGCTCGCCTGACTTAAACCCAATAGAGCACGCGTGGGATGCTCTTATCCAAGCTGTTTGGAACCGTCACCCACCTCCCTAGACAGTGCCAGAGATCAGGGAAGCCGCTATTTAAGAATGGAATAGGTTAGCGCAAGAAATGCTGGATAACTTGATCCTCAGCATGCCCAAGAGGATCTCCATATGTGTGCGAGCCAGGGAAGGAGTTATATTGTATTAATCACGGAATAGATAAATAAGGTTGGAAAGGCCCTCGCTCCAATTTTGTACTAGGACCAGTGTCGCCGCTTGACCCCCACTATTTTAATTTCTACACATACGCAATCATATTTTTACAAATATTTCGCACACAACCAAATCACACACACATAAATCTCAGGGCAGATATTCGTTCGCCTACTAGCACTAAGCTACCGTGGGCATAGACACTCACACACGCAAAAATGCATACACCTGTCAAAAATGTTGACAACTTACAGTAGGGATGGGTAGTGTATAATCGTTAATGAATCGGTTCGATTATCAATTATTATTCTCATAGAACTTGGAATCGATAGTTGCATGGTTATGCTGTACGGATTACACAAAAGTAACATATCTTTTTCTATTGAATTAATTACATTATTATTCAGCATAATGATTTTTTGGACCGGCAATAATCAATTTGTGACAATTAAAAACTAATAAAACTATTGTTTACGTGATAGATACATAATATATTATATTATAGTGCGCAAATAACGAAAATTTTTACAACAAATTATATAGTTAACTAAATCTTAACTTCTAATGTTCGATTTGTTTTATTTCTAAACTGATTATTGATAGTCTGGTTGTTCGTTGTGCTTGGCACTTCACTAAGTGGGTGGGACCCGCCAATGAAGAACGACATTATGGTTAGTAAGTAATTACCGAAAAAATACGATACTTCATAGGCGTGAGCTGTTAAAATTATGAAGCTAAATTTGACAGATTTGATTTGCTTGATAAAGTCGATATTTTTATCGATAAATTATCTGATGAATGCGTGGGGAAAAATGTAACATGAAATTAATATTAAGAAATTATTTTATTTTATTTTTTTACTATATACTAGCTAAAAGCGCAGCTTTGTAAGGGCTCGTAAGATTTTTTTGTAACTAAGTTTAATATTTTAATTTCAATAAGCCCAAATATGGTTAGGATAAGGATACGTCGTTCCACTATGGAGTTTCAGTGCTTACCCACACTCCAACTCCATCATCAGACCCTGAATACAATATATGGCCAAAGTTCATCTCACGACAATTCCAACAACCCCAAACATGGCTAGGATACGTTGCTGCGCTATGGAGTTCCATTACCTACCCTCCTACTCTATCATCAGAGCCCGAAAACCATATATGGTCAAAGCTGTTCTCAGGACAATTCCAACAACCCCAAACACGGCTAGGATAAGTTGCTCCGTTATACAGTTTAAATACCTACCATTCTACTCCATCATCAGACCAGGGATACCACATGTGGTCAAAGTTCATCTCACGACAATTCCAACAACCCCATCCAGCGCATGCCCTCCTACTTCATCATCACACCCCGGAAAACCATATATGGTTATTGAGCTATTATCACTATAGCTCAATGTATATGGTAAGTCTTATCATCTAGACAAACATTTTAATTACCTATGCTAAATTTCAAATATAGATTTGATCCTATATTTTCAATTCTTGATTGTGCATCATCTGTAGAGGTGTGATCGTTTTTTCGTAAAGTGTACCACAATGTGTAGAACTGAATCGGATAGTAGATCTGACCAGGGAGCCAATTCTCATTCACTCGAATTAATCACTTGTTCCAAATAAAGTTCGAATTCCTACTTTTTTCGAGTGAAAATCAAGTTAGGCTATTCTGAGAATTTCGAAGCCGCCATTTTCTCTTATTTTTCGAGGGCTAGCGCTCGAACTACTTCGACTGGTCGGGACCGTTCGAAACGTATTTCGAATGCGAACTATCAAACGTCAAACAGTTAGGTTGTCATTTGGAAACGTAATGACAGATAAGCCTAAGGATTTCCGTTACTCACAGAAAATATTTTGTCATATTCATTTATAATTATTATATAAAATTGATTAACTTATGAATTCCGGATATATTAGGATATAATAAGAGTAAAACGTTGTTTTAAATATTTTATATTCATTAAAATCTTTTAAATTTTAATTTAAGATATAAAATTATCACGTACGTTAACAAAACGCAATTATCAAGTGAAACGAAACGCATCGTGCAATTTGTATCCATCATAATGGCAACATTTACTCCTTACATTCGAACTTATTTCGAAGGTTAGTTCGATTAGTGCCGAGAATACAGGAATCGAAAAATAGACTCCGCCCCTCGAAATTTTACGGTCGAAATAGAACTCGTAACGCAAGTTCGATTCGAAGGCTAGTTCGAGGGAAGTGAGAATTGGGCCCGCTCGGCACTTTCCACTCGAGAACCTTTCTTCCACATCGGTTATCGGCTCTTCCAGTTACCTCTACCTGTCACGCCAATCCATTGTTCCCTGGCGTTAGGTTCTTTAGGAAACCTACAATTTATAATTTATTGCATTAGTCAAATTACATTTTACTTAGATTATAATACTAAATACATCATAGTAAATACTCGTAGATGAGGAGGGGTCTTATATGTCCATTTATATCATTCGGTCACATTCATTCAATGATTAATATAATATCTAATTTCAAAATACGTCTAACTAAAAATGTACTATCGATAATTAAATATAAAATAATTCGAAAATTATCTTTGTCAAACGTAATTATATTATATAATAGTCTAGAATTCTATCGATGATTTTATTTAACCAAACCACATGGTCACGTCACTATCGATAAACATGCTGCGCCTTACATCACTGCCAATCAGGGAAGACGCAATGTATGCAGTACATTGAAAGCGGATTTGGTCATTGCGCTGATTGAGCGAGTACACATCGGTCAATGTATGTTTTTCATAACTTGTTGTAATAATTTTGTTAATGTTTGGTATTTCATAGTGTTCAATATGTTTTTATGTTTTTTACTAATAATATTGTAATTAAATGTTATTTTCGACTTACCGATGGAAAGATATACCTCCTCGCTCTATACTTGAGGTCTGACTTTTTTGTCTTACACGTTATTATAGCACAACACGGCATTATAAGCAGAGCTCTGTTCTCCAATGTAATCCGACGCGCACTGACCGCGAATCGGTCGAGTTATGATTATCGAATCATAACTGTGGCGCGCTTGCCCCGCCCACATTACCATTCTAACCTTATTTATCTGTTCTGTGGTATTAATTAAAAACCTTCTTTAAATAAATAAATATAAGTTCATAAATTGGTGTATTAGTTTGGTTGAACGATCTTTTTCTTTCATACAATTACATTAGGATTGAATTACTCAATTTTTGTTATTAAAAAATAAAAACAGTTTTATTTTTTAATTTCAATTAGTGTATTTCTATTTAAAAAGATGTAATGTAAATAGTTTTTCTTGATAAACTTAAATTTAACTATTTTTGATGAGTGTTTTCGACAAATTGCTGTACATATTTCCTAAACTGGCTCGTCGTTGTATACATTTCCTAGGAATTACATAGAATTCCTAGGTTTCCTATACTTATACAGGTCGTTGTTTTGGTCAGCGACGAGCGACTCAGGGTCGATAATACAAATGATACTAGTGCTAAAAAAAATATAAAAAAAATACTTTATTTTTTTTTAATAATAAAAATTAAAAAAATTAAATTTTGAAAATCATGTAATAAGCTAAAGTGTAGACATAATACTCAACGGGAGTACGAGGGAGTAAAGGGGTGGGGCGATGGCGGCTTTTGCCTAGCTCTAGTCTGTGCACGTGCCTAGTAACCATACTTTGCGGTAATTTCATTTCAAATTTAATAAGGTATTTCTCAACATATTTACAGTATTTAATGGAATTAAGTCCATTTTTGGGGGAATATATATTTTGTACTACCGCTCCTGGGTCGCTTGTCGCCGACCAAAACAACACCCTGTATAGACTTGACACCCAGACTTAGAACAAACAGCCGATGCGCGTATATTAGGTACCTGTTTTTAAATATTGACATAGTGGACTATGAAGGAGAGAGTAACGTGGTCTGCAGACATCAATATTTGAGGCTTCATGGCAATAGGTTTACCCCCTTATTTACGTGACCCTTTAAACAGTATATTAGTTAAATAACATTTTATGAGTAAGAGGGATAATCAATAGTGTTCATCGAATTTAACTTCTGATGCACAGACTACGGTGGACATATTCTCGCTAACAAAAAACTGTGTCTATGGAGTCGGCCACCTCTCACGCACACTTTAGTTGGCTGTTCCGAAGGAAATTAGACTCTGTCGCCGTTTACACAGAGTCGATTACTCGCGCTCAACTAATGTGTGAATGTGTGCGTGCCGGCTTGTACGTACAGCGTGGTGGCCGACTTGAGTGACACAGTTTTTGTTAGCGAGAATATATCCGACTTTTTTTAATATCTGTGTTCTGATGTGATTACGTTAACGAATACTTAGTTTTCATCATATAAACTACCTATCTAATAAATCAAATTATAAACCATATTATCTTACATTGAACAGGCAATTGCCTGACTCTAAATGCCTGGTGTAAAACAAAAAGTGTGGTTCTCATGGGCTGGGCATAGATGTCATAACATAATTCCAGGTTTAGCTATTCTTGTTTACTTACTTCCTTATTGGCTACGTATAAACAATTCCAGGGCATGCTGGCATCTCAAAAATATACGACAGAATGAGATTCCATTACTTAATTAACGCTCTAAGATCTCTTTTATTATTTAATAGCTGTCCCACGCGGTTTCACCCGCGTTCCTGGGATAAAACGTAGCCTATGTCCTTTTACACACCATAGGCTAGATAGCCTATGGTGTGTAAAAGGTAATAATAATATTGGCATGCAGATGCATGCCAAATTTCATGATGATCCGTGTAGTAGTTGAAGCGTGAAGGCCTATCAAACAAGCAAACAAACTTACTTTCGCATTTATAACAGTTAGGATAGGATAGGATGCTTAAGATATCTAACTAAACTAGAACTATCAAGATACCTACATAATAATTGAGATCGATGGAAAAACAACAGTTAAAGTTATTTCACTAACGTTATATATAACGTTAAATAACTTTTGTTAATATCTGTAAATCTTGACCTCCAGTTTCTAAAGCCTAACGAAAACCTCAAGTTAAAAGTATAGCTGTAACTATCCGACGTATGACGTGTAAAACGACAAACATGGCATTTTGTTCATAATTAAATTGATAAGCTGGCAGTCAGATATACCGCCTCACTACCCTTTAAATGTACACTAGACGCCGGGAAAATTTTCACCCGTACGTTGTTGACATACCGAATATACGGACACAGCGTTTTGCATCCTCATTTGTAATGCGGACAGCAAGGGAGTGGAACTTGCTTCCGGCGTCTGTGTTTCCTGACGCTTACAATCTAGGTACATTCAAGGCCAGATGAATAGGTGAATAGGTTTCTTCTGGGTAAGCGTGGTTCATCTTAGGCTTCGTCATCGCCCCTTATGGGCGGGTCAGTGGCCAAAGCAAACCGATTTAATGAAAAAAAAAAAAAAAAAAAAAAAACTAACTTTTCGTTATTTTCCTGAATTATTCCAAACTAACTACAACTATATTTATTTATAACTAGCAGTGCTTAGTTATTATAGCTGAGAATAAAAAAAATGGCTAATCAATGTACAAACTCCTAAACTTAATTAAGAAACATCACTGAGTTCGCCAAAATACCACAAAGAGACTTCAATGGCAAATATCTGCTAGAACTGCAACTCAACTCAAACTCAAATCTCATTTATTTATTTTAGGCACTTAAGAACGTTACAGTTGCATCTACTACCGGGTTCGCAATACACTTAAAACTCAGCAACGCTTTTTAGTTTTAAAAAATCCGGATAAACAAAATTCAAATAGATCAACCTACGAAATAACCGTTCTTGTATAGGAAAATGTAAAAAGATTTTTTAAAATTATTTTTTTTTCTATTTTCAGAGTAGTTTGTTGATGTCCTTTCTATGCATGAATAGCTCTATAGTCTATAGTATAGTATTAGTATATAATATTAGGTGGTGATTCTGCCTATCGAAATAAAAATTATAAACTTTAAATAGCCTCTTGCCTCGTCATAGTTTGAATTAAGACTGCGATAACTGACGATTTCTTCTTAAAATTAAGTTCGAATTAGTTCTAACAATAGTGTACATTAAAGTTTTTACGTATTACTGTTGGAGTGAAACCTGAAGAATCGTTCTTATCTACAATACTCCCCAGAACTTGCTCCAATATACTTTCACCTTTTCGGAGTATAAATAACATTTTGCAAGTTTTTGACTTCAATTCCGAAGCGGCAGCCTATGTCTTTAAAGCCTTCGTCAAATCCTATGCAAATTTATGCTATTTTAAGAGTATTTTGTACAAACTACTCTTAAAATAGCATAAATTTGTACATTTTAAAAAATATTTTAATAAAACGTTAATTTCATAGGTAAATACCATTATTTAATTAAATAAGTAGGTTGATCTATTTGAATTTTGAGTAAAAGCTTATCCGGCTTTTTAAAACTAAATATTCAAAATGAATATGAAAAGATTTGTTTATGATAATTATGGTTCAAGATCTACATAACAAATATTACGATTTAAGGGGTGTGTCAACGTTATGGTTGTACTGCAAGTACTTATATAAATCACTTTTAAAACAATATGAAAGCCCAAAAAACTGACTACATTATCATTAAAAGAATACATAGAGTCTGGCAAACAAATAGGTACATAGGTAAGCAAGATTAAAAAGCCCACTGCTTTCAGATTCGAGAGCCGTGGTCTCCACAATATTATAATCCGAAAGAGCCTGCATTACGAGCCAAGGGAGGCAACACCCCACTCCAGCCGTCTCTATCACACCTCACCTTATACATAAAGCTGTCTCGGTCACACGTAGAGCAAAAAGAAATCATTTATGGCAAGAAAGGTGTAGTATATCATTAACTTAAATAATTATGTAGGCGAGGTGGGAGTCGGTACGGTGTCGCGGCGCGTTTACGTTCGCAACTCACAGAGTATAGTATGGGGTCGTAACGTAAACTTTAAAGTGATATGTGAAATGCGACTAGGTGGTAAGGTTCGGTGGATAGTTTCATGATTACAGTTTCGCATAATGGAGTGCGGAGTGAAGTGACTGCGGCTTTAATCATTGGGGAAATATTCCGCACTCGCTGCGTTAAAACTGAAATTATTTTTTTCCTCCTTAATGTTGGCTTTGTAATTGTTCATAGGTATATAGGGGCGATAGGCTTAACACAATTATAAATGTAGGTATTTGAATGAACTTTAAAGTGCAAGGGCACCCGACCATGGGTCACTTTCAGGTTCCGCAGAGTGTTGTATCGTAAAGTAACTGTTCGGAGTGCTCAACAAAGCGAGGCAGTACTTCACATCGTGGCAAAGGCTGCAACTTTATAAGTCGCAAGTCCGGCCTCATATGGAGTACTGCTGTCATCTGTGGGCGGGGGCACCTGGATACCAGCTTGGGCATTTAGACTCGGTTCAGCGACGTGCTGCTAGAATTGTCGACGATCCCGAGCTCACAAGCGGTTTAGAGCCCCTCAGTCTGAGGAGAGACTTTGCCTCCTTATGTGTGTTCTACCGCTTGTACAACGGACAGTGTTCTGAAGAATTGTTTAAGATGATGCCCACGGCTACCTTCAACCATCGCAACACTCACCATCGACAGGGAGTCCTCATATATTGAAACCAGAATTGTTTCGAACTGTGCGGTCTCAAAGGAGCTTCCTTCCGCGGACGCTCAGATTATGGAATGAACTCTCCGTCGTGGTTTTCCCAATGGAGTACAGCATGGGGTTCTTCAAAATGGGTGTGAAGAGATTTCTGCAGAGTCGGCAACGCGCGAGTAACACCCCTGGTGTTGCAAGCGTCCATAGGCTGCGGTAACCGCTTACCATCAGGCGGGCCGTATGCTTGTTTGCTACCTAAGTAGTATAAAAAATAAATAAACTGAAACGTAAGATACTCACCACAGCATACACTTGAAACGAGGGTTTCATTCAATTCTAATTGGGTACCTAATCAATATAAAGTATTTATATATTTTACTTCTGTAAGTATGTACTTATCGTCATTGATGTTGATTCCATTCTTCACTAAAAATTTAGTGTTTTAAGGCGTTTTTTAACTATTATAGACCTGTGTTTGCCCAGTCTTGTTAGTGATGATGCGGCCGAAGGTGGTGAGCACACAAAGCCTAGAAGGAAACTGTCTCTCAAGCGCAGCAACAGTCGGAACACGTCTGTAGATGCTTCGAATTCAAAGTCAAAGTCATTTATTCAATTTAGTATGGCACTTATGAAGGTCAAAGCTACTGAAGACTACCAGTTCGTAAGTCGGTCTTCAACAGACAGATTTTCAACTTGAAGATTTCCAGCCATGCAGGTACTACAAAGTACCCTTCCTCACGATGTTTTTCTTCGGATTCGAACCTTCGACCTTCTTCATGGTATTAAGAGTCACTACCACTGAGCTATCATCGCGTTAAATCTTCAGGACGTACGGCACGAAAAATTCTTACAAACCAAAATTATAGTTATTCAATAGTTTTTTTTAATTGCTCTATTGACTAACCATTACACCATATGTCAATCAGTAGTGATGTGAGCAGATTAACAACCTTACAACACACAATTTTTAATGCTCTTCACAGGTTGGATCCTAACTCAGGGAGGATGGCTCACTGGTCGCAAACACACTAAATGAGTTTCTTGCCGGAGTCTTCTCAGTTTAAGTGTATCCGAACCGGTGGTAAATTCAACTGTATGTACCAATGTAACGTTCATAAGTGCCTTACTAGGGCCTAAACTGAATAAATGACTTTTTGATTTTGATTTGATTTTGATCCTCATTCTGCATAATGTCTTCCATGTAACTTGAACAGATGTGGTACAGGTACTTACATTTTTGGTATAAATAAAAGATTATAATATTATTATTATATAGGTTATTAGGTTAAATCCTATAGTGAGCATGAACTTTCGGGGAATGAAAACATCGTGCGAAAACCATAGCACAGTGGTAGAGTACGTTGCAGTACCCATCTGGCAACTTCATTGGAGAGCCAGTTACTTCCTGAATTTCCATCATTCCTTTGAATGCTTACGACCTGCATGGTGATATTATGATCAATCTCAAGCCTCATATTAAAAAGTGGGCGAAAATTAAACTTTTTCTGACACATGGTTGTAACTATTGGTCTCCTTATTTTTTGTTTTTGTCAGATGGCTGGTTTATAGGTAGGCAGGTGGTCAACCTGATGGGCAGGGGCTACATTCGTCTTCGCATTGTCTAAGTAGCCTTCTTCATACCATAAGCTATCTACATGCCATGCATGGTGGTATAATATGGCTGTATGATAATATGGTATGGTATATTGATCTGAAACCGAATATTGAATTAAAAATGACTGTTAACTAATTTTCAGGGGGAAACTCATACGTGACATGACACGATTTGTATTTGTTTTTACCCTAGCATGTGAAATGTCATGGTCTAGAACGCTATGACTATCGTACATATTTGTTTATCGTCACAAATCATTTTTCATTTATGTTCATTTTCATTTATTTTCATTTGGACTGTGGAATGAGCTCCCTGCCATGGTTTTCCCAATGGAGTACAGCATGGGGTTCTTCAAAAAGGGTGTGAAGCGGTTTCTTCAGGGTCGGCAACGCGCGAGTGATACCCCTGGTGTTGCAAGCGTCCATAGGCTACGGTAACTGCTTACCATCAGGCGGGCCGTATGCTTGTTTGCCATTAACAATTACACTTAGAACAATTTCATAACTAGTTTTTCAAAACTACCCCTACATGGAGTGTTAGAAGCCATACATCGGATAAAATATAAAGAACCACGTGTTTTTGGATTTCTCGAAAATCTACCTTACGGGGTAAAAATCGGATTTTCTGTTTTAAGGGGAGGATTTTACTGCGTGTCTCGATTTATTTAAAAGTTGGTATAAATTGGATCTATTAATTCCTAAGGGGGTAAAGAAGGGGGCGCGGGTGAAACCGCGGTCCAGAATGCTATTATTGTATAATTGTTTTTACAACATGTAACGGAAAGGGTAGGCATATCTATTGGAAAAGGGTGAAGACTAAATCGGGTATAGACTCTCAAAAAGTTTCAGCTCAAAATAAATTACTAAAAAATTGCTTCTAGGTTTTTTGAATAAATAAGTTTTTCGTTCAAAATATATTTTAAATTCAAGCTTGTTTTGGTGACTGTACTTTTTGTTGACTGTGTAATTGCATTGTCATCCAATGTACTAATGTATATCACATTTCAAGTCAATCCGACCACTGGAAGTGGATGAAATCCGACTTGCAAGATTCCACCCGAACAAACATACATACCTACATTGCAAGTTAAATAAAAGCATGTAAAATCATAACTAATAGAATTAGAGCAAAACTAACGAGATGTAAATTGTGAGCAATTCTATTGGCTAATTGATTGACAACGATGAGGCAATTCAGCTCCTCGATTACATAGATATAGTCAGACTACTCAAAAGAACTAAGCTGTATGAGTTAGTGTAGTATTAGTTATAATAGTGTAAAGTAGTCCAAGTGCTATATATAAAGAACACAAGAACCAAGTGTCCCTTAATAGAGACAATAAGAATGTTAATGAACACGTTATTTGATATAGTCAATAAGGCCTGTGTTTGACCACAATCTCATCATGATAAGTGATGATGAAATGGCTCTCAAGTGCAAGTTAAGTTAAATATAAATTATTTCTTTACCTAATATTATGGCTAGATTGTGGTATGAATAGAGAACATTAATGAAGGTGTAACCTGGAAAAAAATTGAATACGTTGTTCGGACTATCGTATCGTTTTTCGTAATAGACCCTCTGTACCCCGGCACTAGAGTCGAGTGTGCGCTATTGATTATAAACATAAGGTTCCAAATACAAATACCAGAAGCTCTACGGAGTATCTACAATATTTTGTACTTTTGAAGAAATGACAGTATGAATGTCGAATGTAATGTGGATAGTCGTGGATTCGAATCCTACAATGTGTTTGTGATTTCGGTGACGGTAAACATCGCGGAGAAACCATAGCGCGGTGGTAAATGAAATGAAATGAAATGAAATATATTTATTTTGAATAATACACACAACACTACAAAAATATTATAAATACAAATGAAACAAATAGTACATTGACAAAAAAAGCAAAAAGTAGTGTTGTGTGATATCAAAATTGGTCAGCGACTCAGTATTACACTGTTAACCCGAAACCGGGTAACAGCACTGGTTTTCAGTCGCTGCCATTAGTGACATCACGCACAACTGGACAGAAGACAAAAGACATAATATTTAATTTAACATAAAGAAAAAGACATAAGCGGGTAAACGCACGATAGAACAACAAAAAAAAAAAAAAACATACAACCGGACAGAAGACAATATACATATCATTATTTAAATTAACATATAGAACAAGACCTTGAATGAAGAAAAGTGTGAAGGTACGCATGATAGAACGAAATCAGTAGTTTAGTTTAGAGGTAGGTACTTAATAACACCCCACGATTAACATTTAGCCAAGCAGGTACACCATAATATACTTCATTATCCTGTGATTACCTAAGGTTTATGAAATAAATCTCCTAAGCATGCCGAAAGAACATATTCCTAACCTATACCTTTTGCAAATTCAAAAAATATACTTTCAGTCGTTTACTAAATAATTTTATGTTGCCTAGGGCACAAATTGGTGGCGGCAAATCATTCCAACATCGGGTCGCTGAGAATTTAAAACTTCCACGGAATGCTGCGGATCTATGACGTGGAGTAATAAGTTTACCGACACAACTTCTAATACCATGCTTACCTTGCCTCCAAGCGAGTTTCTCATATAAATAGCTTGGTTCCTCATTTTTGATGATCCCAAAAAGAAGACCAGCAAGATGTAGATTCCTACGAGATGACATTTTCATCAGATTTGCCTGATTCAAAAAAGGCGTGACATGACTACGTGGAGGAATATAAAAACAGAAGCGAGCACAAGCATTTTGGACACGTTGGATAAGATTTTTGGTTCTAGAAAGTAAACAAGGGCCGTAAACAACGTCTGCATAGTTTAACTTAGATAAGATAAGTGACTCGCATAGCCTTATTCTAAGGTCAACACTTAAGAAAGAGCGGACCTTGTACAATAGCTTCAAGCGGTAAAAACAATTTCGAACCGCTTCCAAGACATGGCCTTCAATGTGAAGATTACAGTCAAACAATACTCCAAGGTTACGGGCTTCAGTAACATATTCAATGGGTTCGTTCATGACCATGATATTAGGTTTAAAGCTACTTATATGGGAAACCTGTTTCTTTGTTCCCAATATCATGTATTTGGACTTAGTCGGGTTAAGAACCAAGGAATTATTTTTTGACCAAGCAGAAATACGATTCAGATCTTCATTCAGTTCTCTTATAGAGCTCAGAGTATCAGAGGAGGAGGGATGTATATAAATTTGAAGGTCATCTGCGTATATGTGAAATTTACAATTACGAATGCAATTTACAATATCGGAGCTGTACAATATGAAGAGCAATGGACCCAGTATTGATCCCTGAGGTACACCCCTTGTTAAGAAACACCGGTCAGAGAGGGATCTTGATCCATCACTTTTCTTTATTTCGACTATCTGTGACCTAAGCTGCAAGTAACTATGAAACCACTGAACAGAAGGAGCATCAAAACCAAGAAAAGTTAATTTGGAAAGAAGAAGCGGAATATTTATGGAGTCAAATGCTCGAGAAAAATCTAATAATACCAATATGGTGCCAATCCCCCTATCCTGTGCGGTCAGAACATTGTCAACAACATCCAGAAGTGCCGTTGTAGTGCTGCGACCCCTTCGGAAACCAGACTGCACATCTGGTAATATGTTATTTGACTCTATGAATTTATTTAACTGTAAACATACAACTTTTTCTAAAATCTTTGATAGACACGGTAAAATACTAATAGGTCGCAAATCTTTTATGCTGGTAGGATGTGTCTTTTTTGGAATTGGTCTGATAAGGGCAATTTTCCATAAATCTGGAAATGTAGACGATATTATGGACCTGTTAATTATTGCAGTTATACTACTCAGAGTATTAGGAAGGGTTAGCAGAATCATTTCAAGGTTAATACCATCAATGCCCTTGGCATTCGACTTGAGAGATTTTATCACACTCCCCACCATATGTTCGTTAACTGTCGTTATGGAAAAAATTTCGAGACCATATCTATGAAATTCAAAGTAGGTAAGGAGAGATATTTGTCCTTCACTACTACCAGGAACGTCAAGAAAGTGTTTATTAATAGCATCAGGGTCGTCACAAAAATGGGGAAGGTCATCATCCCTGTGCTTCGCCAAAATATTTGATTTTAAATTTTTCCAAAGGGCTTTAGGGTTGTGAAGATTTGAATTTATATGTTGCTCAAAATAAGCTTTTTTCTCGAGATAAAGAGTAGTTGTGACTATAGCCTTCATGTCCTTGTAGAACATTCGATGAGAATTTAAGCCTGACGCTTTATATCTTCTATGGGATTTATCGCGTAGCTTCATCATAATTTTAACAGTCTCAGTCAACCAAGGAAATGAACGATCCTTAACTAACACCGTCTTAACAGGGGCATGGAGATCAAAAAGCTGAGTAACATGAAAGTTAAATATACATTTGTTAACTGTTCTACAGAGTTCCAATTAATTTTATTAAGATCACTATTAAAATATTCCATTAATATGTCCTTCAAGGCTCTGAAAGTAACAAGACGGGGGGTAGACTTTTCCTTCTTGAGGTTCAATTCCACAGATATCATAGCATGACTGCCTAGTTCCGGTATATAGGTTACAATAGTATTCCGAGATTGTGCATCTGTGCATACAAGATCAATAAGAGTCTCACTATGACCAGTAAAATGCGTGGGCTGGTGTACCAATTGTTTCAAGTTAGAATCATCATCATCATCAGCCTATAATGTCCCACTGCTGAGCACAAGCCTCCTTTCACAAATGAAGGTGAAAGGGAATGGGCAATACTCCACCACGCGTGCCCACTGCGGATCGGTGGAGGTAGGCTAGTGGTCAACCTACTGTTGGAATTTTTAAAGCCGCCTAGGAGGCATCCAACTAGCTTAACGACTATCACAATTAAGTGATAACCGGGACCAACGGCTTTACGTGCCTTCCGAAGCACGGAAACGCTCGATTTGAAATACCACTAGGCGGTCACCCATCCAGGTACCGACCACGACAGGCGTAGCTTAACTTTGCCGATCGATTAAGAACGGTTAATCATGCTACACCACGAGCGCTTTCAAGTTAGAATACCGCAGGAAATTTATTAAATGCTTAGTTTTGGTTTCCTCTTCACTCAACAGATTAATGTTGAAGTCGCCAACTAGAACAATGTAGTCAAATCTGGAAAATTCAGCACAAGACGCCGTCAAGGCATCTAGAAAAACATTAACGTCTAACCACGGAGGTCTGTAGGCTGTGCCAACAATGATACTGACATAACTGTTCCACACTGGGGGAAGCGGGGTGAGAGCATACTCGCACATTTACTCCGCGCCTAACATAAAAACCAACGCCACCACCTCGTCCGCCACGCACGTTCGAAGGTCTAGGCAAGTGTCGCAGTCGATAGCCAGGAACTACAGGTGCACGGCCCTCCTCCCCCTCCCTAAGCCAAGTCTCATTAATAGCCATCAAGTCTACCTTTGATTCTTCCATGGCCACTATAAATTCATCATGACGTGTTCCCAGTGATCCCGCATTGAACAAACCAACTTTAAAGAATTTATTACTAGGCATCTCTAACAAAAAGATTTTTTAAATTCCCTGTGAATTTAAGATCATTGTTCAAACAGTTAAACATTTGAATTAAATAAAAAGTACACCATGCACACACCAGGACCTTACAAATAATAATAAGTTCAAATAAAGCTACGATGAAACACACAATGATAAGATGAATCAATTTTATAAAGTAAAAATATGACCATGATAAGATACTTGAATCCTTAATATGAATAATTAAATTTATACGTGCACATAAACCTTGAATGAAAAAGATAACACATGTAAACGATAGTAATAATAAGTGAAAAAATATAGACATTGAATCTGGATCTAGCAAAAAACAATCAAACAGTTTCAACACCAAAAATACGTTTGAGATCATCATCACTGCTCACGCGATACGCCTGTTTTCCCTGTTCTCGGCGTGCGAAAATGCGCCCATTCCTTGTCCAGATGAATCTCCAGTCAAACTTGCGTGCAAGCTCACGTGCCTGTCGAAACAGTTGCCGACTTATCTTTGTTAGGCGCTCATTGATGTAAAATCGACGTGAAGTGCTGCTGAGTCCAAAATCCATCGTGGTTGAAGTGCGGCGTACTCGGGCATTGCGAAGCAGATCATCTCGTAGTGTTCGGCGAGCAAGACGAACTGCTATCAGACGTGGCCGGACTATACTATCCTCGCCGAGCCCTTCCTGGGTTGTTCTCCTAAGTAAACCAACACGAACAGCACTAACAATGTCACGATCGTCTAAATTCATTCCAAGCTTAGTAGCAGCCAGCGTGACTAGGTGAGTCACATTTTCACCCGCCTCTTCAGGAATATTTGATATTTCCACGTCATTCCGTAGGAGCTCCTGATCTCGATCATTTAAGTCCATCTGCAAGGTGGTAGAGCACTTTGTAGTAGTAATTCACCTGGCTGGCTACCATCCTTCTAGGCTTTGTGTACTTACCACCTTCGGCCACATCATCACTTACCATGGTGAGGTTGAGATCAAACATAGACCTATACACAGTAAAAAACTATCCTCAAGTTGAAAATCTGTAGCCGAGCACCTACCGGCGTGTGGGCTAGGTGTCGTCTATGGTAGCGATGGGCGATTGTTCCAAAAAAAGTTATCGAAAGAATCGACAATTGTAAAACTTTACATACGATTATCGATACATTCGTTTTAACGAATCAACAATCGAATAACAATCGACCTTTCGAATGAAAATTGACGCACGCAACGTAGGTTGCAATAGTATGCACAATCGACTGGTGAGTGCAAGAGCGAATAGATTCATTCATTCGGCGGACGGACAACCAGCGCACGGCACAGACCACGTGCGGTGCCGTACGATGCGTATTATCAACAATCGAAAGATGTCGATTGTTATTCGAATGATTCGAACAAATTAGACAATCGAATAATTCGATTGTTTTTAGTAACGATCGCTCATCACTAGTCTAGGGCTTGTACACACGGCTGTGAGCTGATCTCGCATTGCATAGGATTTCCGTACAATGAGAGGTCAGCTTATATTGGAAATGTATAGCTTGATCTGTAGCCGTGTGTACCTTAAGCTCATTGACCGTGGTTAGACAGTGGTCAAACATGACCCAATCCTTGGTAAAAAAAGTTGTGTGAATAATCGTTAAATACCAATAAAATGAATAAAATATGAAATAACGTTATAGTAACATGAGTATACTGGTATACGTACCTAAAGTTACAACACAATATTCACACGTCACCTACTTACACTGTGATCAAAGCCTCCCCACCCCGTGGCGTGGTGCCGCGACAAGGGTCTCATCAATTACCATATCAAGGAGTTCTCGATCAAAATTCAGTCACTCCGCCTCACAGTCCTCTCCTCCCCGCATCGGGAACAAGAAAATAACCATAGAGTAAGAATATTATAGAGTGATAGCGTTAACAACATTACCGAAACGTGATCAGTTTCCATATACAATTAGCTTTTGACGCTCTACCTGAGCGTAGCGTTTATTCGTTCAAAGAGCAGGTCAACTGGGGAAGAACCTCCATCTTACAGAATACCGCAGTTAAATAACTTTTTGTTGCGTAAAGTTATGTTTCTATGCATGAGTAAGGTCGCCAGAGCTCATTTGGGAGGGGGGAAAGGTTGGTAACGCGTGAGCGATGCTTTGTGTTACAAGCGTACATATGGCTACGGTAATCGCTTACCATCAGGCGGGCCGTAAGCTTGTTCACCGACTGAGTCGAGAGACAAAATATCGATATGACTTCCTGTTAATTTTTTCTCGGTAAAAGAATCGATTAAAACGGGAAATTGCATTCGTTCGTTCAAACTATAAGTACACGCGCAGTTCGATTCATGACATTTTGCACGTACACGTGCTCACGGCACGTAGAGAGAGTCTAGTACAATCACTCTATTAATATTATATCTCTATGGTTATCATAATACTATACCTACTAATATTTTAAGTGCGCAAGTGAGTTTGTTTGTTTGTGAACTCTTGATGAACTATGACATAGAGAGAAACTTAGGTCGCTTTTTATCCCGGGAACGTGGGAGAAACTACGTGGTGGATGATAGTATAACAAAATATGTTTGATGAAAATCATAGATCGGGGATAATTTTGGCGTGTAGATAGCAACACAGATGGTTTAATTTTCAATATGGGCGTCGTGCCACAAAGCAAAAATACTGACAATAATAATAAAAAAAAACAGGTTTAATCAGGCAGGTGGGCTAAATCTATGCTAATATAATAAAGCGGAAGTTATTTCTGTTTGTTCAAAAGGGCTAATATCTGGAACTACCAGTTGGATTCGAAACTTCTTTCACTAATAGAAATACGACTACATTATCCACGACTGTACTAGGCTACTTTTTATCCCTGGAACACGGGTGGAACCGCGGAGGCAGCTAGAATATAAAGGTGCTTCCATGTCTTAAATGTTAATGTTATAATATAATATAATATTTTTGATAATAATGATATTA
The DNA here is from genome assembly GCA_951394255.1 of Polyploca ridens. Lineage (NCBI taxonomy): Eukaryota > Metazoa > Arthropoda > Insecta > Lepidoptera > Drepanidae > Polyploca > Polyploca ridens. The sequence goes on from OX596257.1 coordinate 15,887,053, forward strand.
TTTATTGTGACAACGAGGCCCACTTGTCAGTATTACAATATTTTCCTAAAAAGTGTCAAATTTGCTCGATATCACAGATATTTAAAAAAGGCGGATGTATTCTCGGTAACAAAAAACTGTGTCGCTCAGAGTCGGCCACCTCGCTGTACGTACATGCCGGCACGCACACATTCACACATTAGTCGGCCATTACGCGGATAAACGTCAACAGAGTCAATACGTCTGCGGTGCCGTAAAATATTAAAATACAGCATGTCTTGTGTAGTGAAATGGTGTAAAAACCGTACTGACCGGAGGAAAAAAATACCAGGAATCACGTTTCACAGGTAAATTAATAATTCAATCACTTAGTTTTGATTTTATACATCAAAACAAATATTCATTCACCAGAACAAAATAATCTGTCACAAAGCCAGTGTTGCCAATATTCACTTGTGTAAATTACCCGAAATATGGGAATGTTATATTTTATGGTTATTATTAATACTATGTATTTTATTATAAATTGATTTTAAATTTTCGCGACTTATACACATACTTTATATCAGTGGTTCTCAATCTTTTTTGGCGAACGGACCCGTTTTAGAAAGCGAATTATTTGATGGAGCCCTAAAATAATCAAAGAATAGTTTATGTGTAGGTATTCTTTATTTTACCGCGTAGGTTTTAAAATATAGGTACTTATTGTATTTAAAATTAATGAAATTATTGGACTATCGTAATCAAATTTATTTTTATTTTTAATTATTTGGAAAAAAAAAGCCAAACATAGTCAGATTGTCCAAAAAATATATAAAAAATGTAACCTTGCTGAGTTTCTTGCCGGATTCTTCTCAGTTGAAGGCCGAGTTCCGAACCGGTGGTAACTTCAGTAAATTTGACCTTCATAAGTGCCCTTCTGGGGCCTAAATTGAATAAATGGCTTTGACTTTGACTTGACTTTGAATTCGAAGCGCTCGTGGTGTAGCATGATTAGCCGTTCTTAAACGATCGGCAAAGTTAAGCTACGCCTGTCGTGGTCGGTACCTGGATGGGTGACCGCCTAGTGGTATTTCAAATCGAGCGTTTCCGTGCTTCGGAAGGCACGTAAAGCTGTTGGTCCCGGTTATCACTTAATTATGATCGTCGTTAAGCTAGTTGGATGCCTCCTAGGCGGCTTGAAAAATTCCAACAGAAGGTTGACCACTAGCCTACCTCCACCGATCCGCAGTGGGCACGCGTGGTGGAGTATTGCCCATTCCCTTTCACCTTCATTTGTGAAAGGAGGCCTGTGCTCAGCAGTTAGTTAGCATCAGCTAGCTGATGATGACGATGATGATGTAATCAAATTAATTATTTCGAATTATTTATTTAATTGAATTTATTTTTTGAACTTGTCTTCCTGTATACCGCATGATTCGGGAATCACCCGGTATATCACTTGCAGTGAGGTACAAACGTATCAAATATCAAAATATATCAAGTATCAAAATCGGAATTATACCTATCATAAAACTGTGCGGTAATGGAAAGTAATAAGCTACTTTAAGATACTAAAAATGTCACTTTACGAGCGAGTGTGTTTAAAAAACATTTAATGACAAAATTTTCATGGTTATTGAAGATGTCAAACATCGATATTTTTTTGCAAAGAACTCTTTAACGTTATGGACATAGGCACGCCATTATTTTTATATATGCATGAGTGTCCTCAATCGATGTACAAAGGGTACATCGAAAGCCGCATTTAAAAAAAAAACGGCGCCTGATGAATATGCCAGACTGAACAAAAATCTTCGACCCCTTTTTTAGCGATCGGTTGATAGTTGAAGCATGAAAGCAGAACTAAAATAAAATTAACAAACAAACTCACTTTCAGATGTGTGTGTATAATATTAGTTAGGATATTTTCATAGCGAGATTTGGCCACCATTAAAATTTTAAAATGATACGATATATTCTGCCTACATTTACACTTCATTTTCATTTAAACTTGTCTACCGTTACATATTTGTCTGAGTATAATAGTGGTATAACATAATAAAAGAGTGGGTAAATTTAGCCTAACATGGCAACCCTAAATATAATCACACATAAATAGTCGCCGCCATTACTGTTCCTCAGTTTTGTGATAGCGAGAACGCCGTCCGGGTTGTCTGTGCTCGATATAAAGTCTTCAGGATACATTTGGGACTAGACCGTTTCCTTGTGAATATGGAAGCGCTCTTGTTACGGATGATTGCTTAAAAGTCGTCGGTTCTAGCATGGGCCAACATGTTTGAGGCACTGTAATATCTTGGTAGTCCCGATAGAATCCTGAAGCCATTATTATATTGAAGTCTTGGGGCGTCAGGGCACTTCTTCTTGAAATATAAGGAATAAAATTCTAATTTCAAATTACTTTTTTATTTCGCAAAATTATAAATAGCCATTTATAATTCCTGAATAGGTATATGTCATACCTACTCCATGATGCACCTTCCGTCCGGGTGCTATTCCGAATCTGGATCTCTTTGCTTCACAACGATGGAATATCATGAAAATCTTCTGAGTCTTTGAGGCATTACCAAAACAATCAGTTTGTAGAATTTCAGTAACTAGTTTCATCTTAAGTTCTAGTCAAAATTTATCTAGGCATGTAACTGCCACCAGTTTTCGCTCTCATTAAAATTTATGAGTTTTGTAAGTGAATAAAATTCATAATAAGAGCAGTTCTTTCGGCATAAATACATGCTACAAGGAGCGAATAGAAGGAAAATGGACTTCATTAGGCACAAAAATTATCTCATTCCCGACGGTGGATGGCGGCTGCGGCTCGCGGCTCCGGCTGCGTGCACGAATTATGCAATTTCATTTCAATTTGCGGGCGCAAAGACTTCGCGAGGGGGCGCCGGGGGCGCGGGGCGGGGTGCAGGCGGGGGGAGCCTATTAAGGCGGCTGCACACACGACACAACCACACACTTTTTTCGCCACCCTCCCCGTAACAAATCACACGATATTACACCCTAATGCGTGAACTTAGAATCGAAACGGCCGCGAAGGCGTGTTGATTAAATTATTTCTCCATTATTTGATTCACCACCTCTTTCAAAATGGCGGCAAAAAAATTGCCATCGCGTGAATAAGAATGCGAACCCCGACACCTCATATCGTACAGTTAAATATGCGTCTCGCTAAGGTTGCCACCACTACTAAATGACCGTATGCGTAGTAGATAGAAAAGGCAGATGTTTCCTATCCTACATACAGCATGGGGTTCTTCAAAAAGGGTGTGAAGAGATTTCTGCAGGTCGGCAATGCGCAAGTGATACCCCTGGTGTTGCAAGCGTCCATAGGCTACGGTAACCGCTTAACATCAGGCGGGCCGTATGCTTGTTTGCCACTTAGTGGTATAAAAAAAAAAAACCTTTTGATGAAAAATTATTTTCCTTCAAACAATGTCTATCTTGAATCCTATGCAGCTGTTTTTTTTTTGTCCTTGAATAAAATTAATTATCATTGAATAGCAGGTTGTATAGGCCTATCTCTCAAAAGGAAAAAGGCTTATAGGTCACTCGTGGGAAAATTTGGAGTATGGGAAGACTCCCATATTCCAAATTCTTCTTCTTCTTGGGTCAAATATAGGACTATTAAAAAAGAAATGTGTACCGTGTGAAATATCAAATGAAAGGGCTTATTGTGAAGGTCCTAAATATATAATTTAAAATAAATATTTTTAAAGTAAAAAATACTAGATGATAAATTGAACGTTCCCCGCATCTTATTTCCTAAACTACTGCAATGGGCTACGCACTTGTCCTTGGTTTTTTGTTTTTTAAACTAGACAATATTTTGTAAGAACAGATTACAATAAGTTAGCTCTACATTTCACATATGATAATATTTAAGATCAAATTATGTTATGTGACCTACCCAATTCATAATTAAAAATAATTGTCAAATTATATTTATACTAGCTTTTTGCCCGCGGCTTCGCTCGCGTAGACTATAAGATCTTTACATTCGTGTTATCAACGATATATTGTTCGTGAAGATTGTTGTTGTTGTTGTCAAAATACTCGTATATTCTTGTGGACTTCGGTGGACGGTACCGACCGTATGAGGGTATTTAGGGGATGAGGATGCGGCAAGACATCACTTTTTTTTTACTAAGTGTAGGCCTGTGTTTGACCACAATCTCAGCATGGTAAGTGACTATGTGGTCGAAGGGGGTAAGCACACACAGCCTAGAAGAAACTGGCTCTCAAATGCAGCTGTCGGAATACACCGACAGGTGCTCGGCGGCAGAGTTTCAACTTGCTCTTACTCGTACTTTGTACTCATCTGGCTGGCTACCACCCGGTAGCCAGCCAGATGAGTACAAAGTACCCCCGTGTTATGGTATTCGTTCACTAATAGGTGTTATATTTTCCCCAAGTGTATAGGCTAGGCTATAGGTTCCCCAAAATTTTGCTTGTAAAAGAATCGGGTACCTATTTGGCTGCAAGCTTTCTTTTTCAAGAGAGGTAGGGCATATCGGGTTCTCTCGTTCAAAATTTGGAGCAGTCCAAGTGACGGAGTACCTGTACCTTACAGAAGATTGCAGCCAAATAAGATTACACTGTGTTGTTGTATTCCTGAGGGGAGAAGTGTTGCCAGAGCTCCATAAGGAAACAAAGTTTCTCCTCAGGGTAAGGGGCTCTAAACCACTTGTGAGCTCGGGATCGTCGAGAATTCTAATGGCACGTCGTTGAACTGAGTCTAGAGGCCCAAGCTGGTATCAAGGTGCTCCCACCGACAGATGACAGCTGCACTCCATATGGGGTCGGACTTGCGACTTATAATGTTGCAGTCTTTGCCCCGATGAGAAGTAATGCTTCGCTCTATTAAGCACTCCCGTGTTTTTTTAGATACCAGTTTGACTTTGTCTTCTAGATGACTACGGAATAGAACGTCGTTAGAGATATCAACGCCAAGGATCTCTTAGTTTTTTATGATGTCGAGGGAAGTGTTTTGGAATTATGAAGCTACAGGAAATGAAGAGCGAGTGAATGGAAGTAAGAGAGGTAGGTACTGAATGGGAAAGTACCTCCACCTTACAGAATACTGCAGCTAAATAACTTAATGTTGTGTTCGTGCGCGTCAGTGAGGTTACCAATGCTCGTTGGGGGAGGAGGAAAGGTTGGTAACGCGTGATGCAAGCGTCCATATGGCTACGGTAACCGCTTACCATCAGACGGACCGTGTGCTTGTATACCGACTTCATCGCATAAAAAAAAGTGAAGTGAGGGTCGGCAACGCGCGATTGATACCCAGGGTGGTGCAAGCGTTTATAGGCTAATATCAGACTGGCAGTATGCATATTTGCCACTTAAAGAAAAATTGTATCTTATCTGCATCTAGGTACACCTATTTACTTATGTGCTGCATCGATGCCAGTATGGTACTTTTGTTGATCAGCTTGGCCACCACATGCTATTGTGCGTAAGAAGCGCAGGCACGCCACTCCGACCGATCTTAATGACATCATTCATAGGGCTCTTGCCAGTGCCCACATGTCAGCTATTCGTGAATCGAGTGGCTTGATGCGGGACGACGCCGACGGTAATAAGCCTTAATGTCCTAGAGGAAAGGACAGCCTTTAATATGGGATGTAACTTGTGTCGATACTCACGCACCGTTATACCTTTAAGAGACTGTCAAAATAGCTGCAATGAAGCTGACTGTGCTTAAAATCTGAAGCAGCGCAAATGTAATCAATCACCTGAATTGATGGAGGCTACAGATTTCGCTCAGGAGGTCAGAAGATCATCGTATTTAACGCGATTTTTCGAAGCATCTGATTACCTAATGCTTCGCGTGCCCAGAGGGCTGGCGAATACCTTGCCAATATATTAGCATCACCATACAGCGGAAATGCTTTAGGCTTGCTACAGGCAGCTGGTAGCGATTCAATAGCTGATCCACTACCAACTGATAGTAGATCAGCTCTTCTCTTTGTTATCGGCTGTTCACTTCTTTTTATTTGTGTTCTGTTTGTTTTCTATTTTGTTTATCGAGGAATTACATCATATTTTTAAAATGTATGGTCTGATTATGATACAATTTGTCTTCACGAACATTTTAGCGTTGATAATACGAACGTAAAAATCTTACAGTCTACGCTAGCGAAGCGCCTTAGCCATTTCTGAGGAATCGGTGAATATTATTTTTAATAAAATGACGTTGCGTTTTGCCACTGACCAATCCATAAAGGACGATGACGAAGCCTAAGATGGAGCACACTTACCCAGAAGAAACCTATTTACTCTGACCTTGAAAGCCCCTAGACGTTGGACGCAAGTCCCACTCCCTTGCTGTCCGCATTATACATGAGGATATACAAATTACTATGTCCGTACTTTCGGTATGTCAACAACATACTTCTGAAAATTTTCCCAGCGTCTAGTGGTTCGGTGTAAAAATGGGGATGGTGGAATAATTCCTACGCACACTTTTCGAAACAATTATATCCTGTAGAAAATAGGCAAGCAACCGTTCTTCGATGGTCGAGCCTCGTGAATTTCGCCTTAATAAAGACTGATCTCCAATATTGTATCCTTGCTCGACGGTCTATTGAGTCAAGGGCGTCTAGTTGGTGCTCAGCGGATCCATCCCAGAGATGGCAGCAGTACTCCATGTATGACTGAACTTTATAAACAATATAAAGTTAGCTAGTATAGCTTTATAAAGTTGTAGCAACTGTTCAGGCATGAAGTACCGCTTAATCTTAGACAGGATCCCAGCTATCTAACAGCTGTTTATGCCTTCGACTCAATAGAACAGTACAAGTTTATTTTGGCTGTTAAATTCATGCCGAGGAGATCAAGCCAATCGCACATAGGCAAGGATATATTTTGGAAAGCAGGAGCCTGGTGGAAAGGACTCCTTTTGGCGGTGAAAAGAGACGCCTACATACATGCATGGAAAAAAGACCCATACGCGTCGATCAAAGAACCTCCTCTTTTTTTGAGTCGGTTTATTATGGCACCTTTTGTAACGGGAACAGTTGGAAGTCGTCCCTCAGCATGCTGCATGGAGAAAAAGTATTTTCAATAAGATTTATTTTTAATTTCGCTGATTCGTTACCTCGGTGGGCCTTTTTAAAAAATCTATCAATACGGCTGTGATTTTTTTTTTGCTTTTGCTATGTAACTAAACTGGCTTTTTTAAAGTGGACTAAATGGGAGGGAGTCTCTGATGAATTTATATTCCTCATCTGAAATCATCTTAAATTTCTTTTTGATAGAAGCTGTTGGTGCCTTCCTCCCTTACATGGAGAAAATCTTATTCAGAAATCATTGAACGTGTCATAAAATCGTGAGAACGAAACCATAGTGCGATTCAGGAAAAAGACAACGCCATCTAGTACTTACATCTGTGTGTAGCCGTGAGACGGCCTGCAAAATTATTAAATGGGATATCTTTTCTTCCCGGGAGCCGTTTTTAATGAAACAAAGCCTAGTTGAAGCGCCAAAAAAAGTCGAATCAGCTCGTGGTAGTTCCATGCAAATCCATTCAGTGGATTCTGAGATTAGCGTGTTCAAACAGACAGACAGACAAAAAAAAATTTTTTTTGTTCTTTGTATTCAGTTCCTCATCTCAAATCACCCCCGATCAGTTTTTGGTAAATATATTCAATGTACAGACACGCCGGTTCTACAGTTTTATTATATGTATAGATTTCAAAACATTATTACCTATCATTTTATGATGCTACAAATAGTACGTATTTAATTTACCTAATAATAAGGAATAAGAATGCCAGTTGCAAGTGTTGCAACCACTTGTAAGCTTTGATAAGGTCGCGCGTCGGCAACACATTGGCTATCTCCCTTGTATTGCTAATGTCCATCGGCGACGTTGACCACTTACCGTCAGGTGTACAGCTTACTTTTCTACCTTCTGAAATAAAAAAGCAGTAGTAACCATAACTGTAGACTATCAGCCTAACAGCGCTCAAGCGCTTATAGAAACGGGCAAGTTTGGACTCCACCTATCGCGCCGCAGGTCGTGGGTTCGATTCCCACACAGGATATGCATTTGTGTGCAGGAACATGTCTGTATGCCCTATATGTAGTATATCAGTTATCCGGTTTCCATATAGTACAAGCCCTGCTTAGTTTGGGATCAGATAACCGTGTCTGAGTAGGTAATGACCCAGGTTGTTTATTTATTTATTATTATAAAGCTACCTACTGTACCGTCGGCTTACGTTTCTTCAACGAGAACTAACGTTAAGAAGATGTACGCATAGTGATAATAACGTTTTCAGTTTCAATCTAAGTACTTAGCATAATCATAAATAATAAAATACAAATCCTGTACTAATTATTTTATTGTTTCTTTTATGAACAAAATATAAGTGCCTAATAATTGGACTGTTTTACAAAAACCTTAAACCGACTTCAAAGTACACTAAAAAGTAATCAAATCCCGATCTGATGATTATGGTACCAAACGGGAAGCTTACCCTTTCAAATAAAAAAATAATTTTCCAAATCGGTTAATAAATGACGGAGTTACGAGGTAACAAACATTAAAAAAAACATTCGAATTGAGAACCTCCTCCTTTTTTTGAAGTCGGTTAAAATGTATTAAATCCGACCACAAAATGGGTTTGCTAGCACTTAAAATTATGTTATTTTATTTTCTATTTCGTACACTTTTTTAACCCATAGTTAACCACTTATCCCATCCATCTAGTTTTAGATGCAAATCAAAATATCAAACTAATTTGCTACGCCGACGATACTTTTGCTCTATTCTCTGGAAGATCCCGGCAAACTGATAAGTAATGACTCTCATTAACTGGTGACATGTTGGTTATGATTTTAATTCAATAAACTTGGATGCAAAAAATTTGTATGAAATTTCAAGTAATTTATTTTGAGCTGAAACTTTTTATAAGGAGTATGTACCTGATGAATTCTTCACCCCTATCGGATGTAGGTATATACCTTTTTATGTAGGATACATCCAGTATAGGTACGGCGCCAGCTAAGCGAGTTTGAAAAATTGTGCGTCATAATATCTTCACGGAATCAGACTGATGTAGGTTTGTACCTACACCAGTCTGATTGGTTGAGTCTGAATGGTTGTCCATTTGTGTGAATTCATTCTTTGATACTGTACTATTGTATGGAGAGAAAATGCTAGACTTTTAACACGCATAACTTTCAGGCTTTAAAACCATATTATACCTAAAGCCTTTCAAATACCGGACATTGACCTAATATACACTGAACCTAACGTACCTAGTCAATGTCTGGCAATACCTTCTCTGTGCTTTCATTAAACAACATTCGTCTGTGCTGAACTCCCTGACTATCCTTCCCAACTAAATCCCCATACTTTCAATTTCATTGTGTTCCGTAAGAACTAAGTCAGAGACTGCTTTACTGTCTGATACAAACAAGGAACTATTACCTACTCCATACGAAACTAGTAGGAATCAAATGAAAGAAATCAATAAATACGATCATTAAAAAAAGCACAACAAAATAAAAAATAAGTGAGGCATAACTTTGAAAAGACCGACACCCGATATAATATAAACACAAAAGAATACGGTGTTAGATACCCAAAACATTCATTTCTAATTCTCTAATAAATTACTAAAAATCCCTATTGTCCCAATAAAAGGAAACGACAGTCAGACAAGCCATCAGCGAAACAAACGGTCGCGCGTCGCCTCGCGTCCGTCGGGCTGCGGGCTGCGGGCTGCGGGGACGGGGACCGATGTCTTCAGTTCTATTCAAGATGCTCAAAGATATCTAGTAATGTAATGGATCCGGAAGAGGCCGGGGGTGGGGCGGACGGCGGCCAGGGGGGTCTGTTTGGACAGCGAGACAATGCCGCCGGATACGAATGCGAAAACGAACCATTATAAGACCGAGATAAAGGACCTTAACATCTTTAAAAGCTTTGAGGTGTCAGTACGTCTCGTCGCCTCGGCCCGCGCCCCTAATGACGTAAATCGAGCCCGCACTCTTTTGTTTTGTTTCCGATAACCGCTAGCAATCCGCTCCTTATTGAGTTACCGCCTTTAATCATTGACGCCGAACGCGAACGCGGTGAAACCGAGATGTGCCTCTAACGACCCCTCAATCAATAGCATAGGCACCTTGGCTTCACTCCACTCCGCACCGCTCTGATTGTGTAATCAATACTCCTTTGATTCGACCAAATAAAAATGTGTAATTGAATCCTATTCCACGCAGAAGCTTGCTTAAACTTTAGATTGAAGTCTCCTTGGCCGATCTCATGATCTGAGAAAGTGCCTCAAAGCAATGTTCGACGATAACTATATCCTCTTCCTTCCGGATCTCTGAGATAATCAGTTGTGTGTTATAAAGACCCCTGTCTATTTATTTGAATTGAATTTAGGAAAGTTTTCACTGTATAATAGAATAAAACAAATCAAGAAAATAGAAGCGCATAAGTTGCAAAGAGGTCGAACGCAATCCAGGCTGCGGATACTACTACACTGCAATCGACGTCGACGTAGTGTGCGTGTGTGCCGTGTGTGCGCTGCACACTATCTTGCATCCCGCTCTTACTCTGCAACGGCGACGAAGCGTGCGAGGTACGTAGTACATACAACGCTAGAATACAATCTATAGATTCATGTTCGCCTGGTACTTCGTAGGCAACGCACCTTACTCAGCGCATTAACGGAGTGGTTGCGTCTTGCAATTGACACTCCGCTCTTACTCTGCAACGGCGACGAAGCGTGCGAGGTACGTAGTACATACAACGCTAGAATACAATCTATAGATTCATGTTCGCCTGGTACTTCGTAGGCAACGCACCTTACTCAGCGCATTAACGGAGTGGTTGCGTCTTGCAATTGACACTCCGCGTCTGGCCGCCTAGTACTTAGCATTGATATAAATATACCGCTTTCTGATTTTCCTGAACGCGTGAATATCTGTTATCTCCTCGGTACATATTATACCCTGGTACGATGTCGATGGGTGGTGTTGCGGATAAATCAGTCTCAGATTCAGACTTAAACCTGACTGGACAGTTGGATAAAACTCCTCCAAACTATTCCTTTGCCCGTTATAAAAGGAAGAGGAGCGATGACCTAACCTCGGAGCTAAGTAATTTTAAAGAGGAAATTAGGGCCATGCTGTTTGGCCAAGAACAAGATATTAGGAAAATCTTAAAGGACATCCAGCAGACAAATCATAGTATCCAGTCTTCCGTCACTCTCCTCGCAGCACAAAACGAGGACTTTAAGAAGAAAATTGAGCAACTGGAATGCAGGATGCAGGAAGACAAAAAGTATATAACAACATTAGAAGACAAAATTGAGGATTTGCAAATGGGAAGCCGTAAAGCGAACTTCGAAATGAAAAATGTACCAAAAAAAACATCTGAAACTAAGGAGGACCTTATTGAAATGGTCATGTGTCTGTCTAAAAACATTGGTGGTGACATCAATAAAACTGACATCAAGGATATATATCGAGTACGAGGGAAGAAGGAAAACACTCAAAATACACCAATAATCGTGGAAACTTCATCCACACTGTTGAAAACCGATATTTTAAAGCTGAGTAAGACGTTTAATGTCAAACACAAGACCAAGCTACGAGCCCTGCATCTAGGAGTCCGTACCTCCGAGGATACTCCTATATATATATCGGAGCAATTGACAGCAAAAGGCTCCCGCTTACATTTCCTGGCTCGAGATCTCAGCAGATCAAAGAGATACAAGTACTGTTGGACTGCTTACGGTAAAGTTTACGTAAGAAGGGATGATAATTCTCCTATTATTGCAATTAAAACCGAAGCACAGGTACAGCAACTCTTCAATGAACAATGACTAAGCAACTTAGGGTTAGTTTATTTTTATTTTTACTTTTCAAAAATTGTTTATGAAGCATATTTTCTGTCAATTCTACCTGTTACACTTTTTTTGCTGTTATTATTTGAAGCTGCAAAAAGCTTGTTAATTAAATGTACATATTTCACTGACACTCAGCCACATACTACATACTGCATATATCACACTGATACTCACTCATATAATACATATATTACACAAACACTTACTAACACACTACATATATTACACCGACACCCACTCACAGACTATATATATTGCAACTGCGTTCACTCACATACTATCTTGTCAATTTTATCATACATAGCTACACATATTAACTTAACTTATTTTATATTACATTGCCAAATGTTAATGAAGTCAACACACCTCCATGATCTTATACATGCATTTTTTAATACTTGTAGTATTTTAATACGGATCTTATAATGGATAGTACTATTACTACATTGAATGAAATAGATGACATTGAAATTGCGCACGCTATTCAATGCGATATTGAGGATCTTGCTCAAAATATTTCAATTAAAGATAGTGATCTTAAAATTATCTCCCAAAACATTAGAAGCGTATATTGTAACATGGATGACCTAACTGTTACTCTCGACTCAATGGATATCAGCCCAGATATACTTATATTAACAGAATGCCGACTCAACCCTGATAAACCAGTTCCATCCCTCACGAATTACAGTTCTTTTGCAACCACCCATCACCTTAATCAAAATGATGGTGTTATAGCGTACATACGAAATGGTACTGTTGCTACAAATGTCAAGGAAGTTAAATTAGATCACGCATCATGTCTACAAATAGATACATACAACAGTGCTATCTTGGGTATATACCGCTCTCCTTCTAACAATAACGCTGATTTGTTCATAAATTCACTAAATACACACCTAGAACATCTAAAATCGTATAAAAATATAATTTTGACTGGGGACATTAATATAAATCTAATTTCAAAAGAAACCGAGCAAAGTTATGAGCGAAATAACAGACTAAACTATCTTAATATGCTATCAATGCACAGTTTAATGCCAGGACACGTGATTCCGACTAGGGAAACCAATTGTTTAGACCACTTCATGATAAAACTTGAAAAAGATAAATTATGTGCTCAAATTGCTATCTTAAATACTACTGTTACTGATCACCGTTTGATATTTTTAAATCTATCGTGTTATAACTGTGAAAAAAATTGTATTAAAATAAAAACTGTTACTGATTTTAACAAAGCTCTTATAAGTTTGGCAGGAAAAAATCTTACTGATTTACTATTTTGTAATGACGCAAATACTGTAATAGAGCAGTTAGTTGGCAAAATTATCGAGTCCCTCCAAGAGAACACTAGTAATATACGTCTTCCTAAAAGTAAAAGGGTAATAAAACCCTGGATCACTATAGGCATCCTGCGATGCATAAGAAACAGAAATAAACTACAAAAAAAAGTGCGCTTAGATCCTCATGATCAAATCTTAAAAATAAGCTATAAAAGATATAGGAACTTTTGTAATAATTTAATAAAAAAACTTAAACGAAATTATGAACGAAACCAATTGGAAACTGCTAAAAACTCTAAAAGTCTTTGGAAGGGTATTAAATCCATGACTAATTTAAATCAACGTAAGTCTGATAACACAAAATTATTAAATATAAAGTCCACTCCCAGTGAATCAGTCAACTTTGTGAATAGATATTTTGCCAATATAGGTAAAAAGCTAGCTGAAGATGTCTTGGCAAGTCCTAACTTAATAAAAACATACCCATCTGAAACAAATAGCTCTCAGGTAAATTCATTTGTCCTCTTTGAAACTGACCCCAGAGAAGTTCATGATGTTCTCAGGAGTCTAAAATCAGACAGCGCCCCTGGGTGGGATAATATACCAACATCTTTCCTAAAACTGGCGAAGAACGAAGTTGTGCCTATTATCTGTCACTTAACCAATCTCTGCTTTAATAATGGTATATTTCCTCTACTTCTTAAAAAATCTATTATTACCCCGGTGTACAAGAGTGGCGACATGGACGATGTAAATAACTATAGACCAATCTCGATCCTACCATCGATTTCAAAAATATTGGAAAAACTTATAAACAAAAGAGTAATTAATTTTCTAAACAAATTCAATATATTAGCAGAGTCACAATATGGCTTTAGAAATGGCAGGTCTACTGAAGACGCAGTAACAGCACTAAGTTCGTTTATTGTTGAACAAGTAGATCTTGGAAACAAATGCTTAGCTGTATATCTAGATCTGAAGAAAGCTTTCGATACCGTCCATGTCCCCATTCTTATTAAAAAGCTAGAAAGTATAGGAATCAGGGATACACCCTTAGCTCTATTTAAAGACTACCTTAATGAACGAACACAGAGAGTCAAAATTGGACAGCATACCAGTGGTGATTCAAATGTTACTTACGGAGTCCCACAAGGTAGCGTCTTAGGTCCAACTTTATTTTTAATTTATTTAAATAATTTGTGCAACATGAAAATAAATGAAGCAAGAATTTTCTCATATGCTGATGACACTGCTGTTGTTTTTTCTAGTACTTCTTGGAATAAAGTTCATGAGGAAGCTGAGATGGGACTTGCCAAGATTGCTCATTGGCTCAAGGAAAATTTACTCACTCTCAACGCTCTAAAAACCAACTATATGTGCTACTCCATCTATAATCGAAACCAACCCAAGGACGAGTTTAAAATAAAGCTGCATGTTTCTGAAAACCCACATAACGGAAACTGTAATTGTCCTATCATCCATAAAGTACCTGTAACGAAATATTTAGGAGTGATGATAGATCAAAGGCTTTCATGGTATCCGCAAATTGAAGTACTGAGCACGAGAATCAGGAAATTAATATGGGTATTTAAAACTTTGAGGCATGTAGCTTCTGAGAGGTTACTGAAGAAAATTTATATTGCTTTAGCACAGTCTATTCTAGTATACTGTGTTCCAGTATGGGGTGGAGCCGCCAAAACTAAATTTATACATCTAGAGAGGGCACAACGTGCTCTGATTAAAGTTATGTACTTTAAATCATATAGATTTTCTACGGAAATGCTTTATTCAACAAGCCAGTTACTAAGTGTAAGAAAATTATTTATTATTCATGCTGTCCTAAAAATGCACAGAACGTTGACGTATGACGACAACATTCTAAAGAGGAGACGGAAGGATAGGGTTGTTCAGATAAAAGCCACTAGAACCTCTTTTTCTAATGGACATTATGTTAGACAGTCTGCCTACTTATATAACCTAATCAACAAAAAAATAAATATCTATCCAAAACAATATTTCGATTGCAAAAAAACTTTGTCTGAGTGGCTGCTACCAAAAACCTACGCGGAGACTGAAGAAATTTTACATATCAGTTAATATTTACTGTTAAGGTAACTATAAATAGGTAAAAATAAAATAAAATCACCCACAAATAAACATTACACATAACCCCTCACTTACACACACTTACACATACACACACCCCCATACACACCCACACACACCCCACACACACACACACATACACATATATTCACAGAAACACTTAAACATGCACTCACAAATACACTCACGCATAAACACACACCCACACACATTTAAAATTATGCTTTATTGTTTTTATATAAGTTATGTCAAAACTTCAATTTAAATATCTTAGTAACATAAATTATACTCACCTGTAAATGTATATTATGGCTATTGAAGAGCGGGGTCTTCTGATACAAGTATTTAAATACTTAAAAGAAGGCCCCAACCTTTAGTTAAAATTGTAAAACCTGGTTGAGAAAATAAAACTTTATTATTATTATTATAACTAGCACTGAACAAAGGACTCCAATCTCAAAAATCATTGATAACTTCGTTATCCATTAATAACGTATTTTTTTAAATATTTTAACGGAAGTTTCGTTAAGGTGGATGCTGAGCGTGTGACGGAAAATTTGTTTTTCTTCAAGTAAGTATTTATTTATTTTTACCTTCGTAGAACAATATGGCTAAATATTTCAGTGATTAGCAACCGTACATTTTATTTTTGTACATTCAGTAAAATAGTCAGTTTTACGGTTTTAGAGAAAGTTCAAATATCGCTCATATTCTACAAAAACATTCATAACACAATGTGCCAAATGAAGCAATAACTTAGCCGTCGTACTTATTAGTTACCCGCGCGTGATAAATGTGGCGCTAGATGGTGCTCGTGCGCTATACTCAAGTTTTTACTTTGTTAATGAATGATTAACGTATTGATAGAGTTAGGTAAAACTACTGAAAAATGGGCAAACTAGAAAGATAGAACTCAAAAAGGTAGAGCCATAGTAGAGCATAGCGTTCTTTCACTCTAAGAGCAGCTCCACTGGGGAAGGATCTCCACCTTACAGAATACTGCAGCCAAGTAGGTACCTAACTTTGTTTTATTCCTACGCGCGCGTGAGTACAAGCGCACATATGGTTACGGGAACCGCTTACCGTCAGGCGGTCTTTTACCACTTATTTGTGTAAGTTTCATCCAGTCAGGGCCCACGAATGGCTATCGTCGTGCCACGTCATTGGATGAAATCAATAAATGGTTTTCGTTACGATTACCACCATTATTTATTATTTTATTGATTATTTCCATGTATGAGTAGATGTCGTGTCTAAGCAAGACGTCTTGTGTAGGCGCGACGTCGAACATACAGCCGACAAAATTACTAGGATGCGCGTGTCTGATCAGACATAAGAAAAAAAATCTTGTAATGTGCACGGTCTCATATAACAACCAGTGCGACTAAATGTCTTATAAGACATGTCTGATCAGACACAAGAAATTTTCTTATAATGTGCAAAGGCGCTATCAGTTCAATAGTATGTGGTGCGATCTTCAGACGACGTCGGACGATCGCACCGGCATCGGCACCCAGTGTGTAGTAACTGAACGCACCCCTGAATTGGTCACGCAGGCTGGCACCACTGATAATGTCACTGTCACTGTCAGTCAATCCGCCGTCGTCCGGGCTGTCAAACAAAACATAACCTCAACTTGTATTAGATTTTTGTATTCATAATTTATCAATTAGAATGTTTAAATCTGTACTTAGTAAACTAAATCCGGCAAAACTAACATGCGGATTCCACACTACAGCGTGTTTGAACGAAGTGAGACTGCTCACACGGCTCAGGGTGGTCGATAACTCCGAAATCGGCAAGCGAGCGATGGCTGAAGGCAAACCTCCCAAAGTTATCTGCGTTTATAATAAACAACGTACGTATTATGTACAACAATCTTTATATACTAGCTAACGCGGGCCTTTCTCTATACCATAGGCTACATGCGTGCCAAAGAATCATGGCAAGATCCATACATTGATTTGTACAAAAAAAAATTTTTGAGAGTTCATGTTAAACAACATGTTAGAGAATCACTTCCAATGTTGAGATTACATTACCAGCAACATATTAATATAATACCCACAAAACATAATGACAACATATTAGTTTTGGTCGCGATTCGCCGGCATGGCATAGAATGTTGCAATTTTATCCCGGGGATTTAAAAATATTTTAAGTGCCTCAAGTTATTCCTTAGGCACCAATGGTCAATAATAACGTCATTTAAACATCTCTAAAAATCTTAATTTATTTGTACAAATCTCACCATGATTCTTTCATTGTGGCCGAGTAGTTAGAAGCAGACTGGCTCTGAAGTTCAACTGGTAGTTTTGATTAATATTTGTATTTTGATTTATTGCTTTTAGGTGTAGGCTACATTGGTGACAGAGTCATGGTAGCAATCAAAGGACAGAAGAAGAAGGGAATTCTCGTTGGCTTGAAACAGACACAGAAAGTGAAGGTGCCCAAGTTTGACAGCAACAACATAGTGCTCATTGATGACAATGGGACACCGCTCGGCACCCGCATCCACGTACCCATACCAACCATCCTTAGAACCATTCTCAAGGAGAGAACACATGCCAAAGGGGCTGACTACACCAAGTTACTAGCCATAGCCTCAAGATTCGTATAATTTCTAGTATTTTAAAAGTTAGGTAGTGTAAATAATAAATTGTGAATATTTAAAATTTATTTTGACTTACATCTATTAGTTTTATCAAAAAAATCTGTTCAACAAAAATACAAGAAAAATAAATAAGGAACAGGGAATACAGGGCTAATCTGACAAGGAAACAAATATAAAATCATATTGAAATTTGAAAATTTAATAAAAGTTCCACTTTAAAGTAGACTTAATTAAGACACGCTACCTACCGATGGAGATGAGCACAGTACACACACAGTACTGCACACGACACAACACAACATCGACATTGGCATTGACTGTGTAGCATTCATTTATAATTGCGATATATCCTCCTAGGTAAGTAGTAGGTACAGCTTAGCTCATGGGCTTTGGAGGCATTCTCACATTAATTTACTACAATTATCATTAAAATGTGGTCAGTGAAACAATTGCCTCTTTATACCAGAAGGCTAACAACAGCTACAGTTGCTTATGGATATTAATACCAGGAGATTTCTGATGTCTTTCAGATGAATACAAAGTTTAAAAGGCAATTTGACTCATTAAGATATTATATTCCTGATTACTTGTTCTGACATAACCATGCACCTATGCTAGCAGTTACATGACTGATTGACAGTTCCAAGTAGTAACGTAAGTATGCCTCCATCCCTCAAGTAAGACTTTAGAATTTATATATTGCTAAAGTAACATTCAATTAGTTAAAGCTGTGAACAATACCTTATAAATCCTATCTCAAGTCCACATTTATATATCCATAAACACTATCTATTCAACAATGCAACACCACTTATTGCACGTCTGGTACTTACAACGATATATATATAATTTTACTTTTGTATATATTATAATGCACAACAGCTGTGACTAGATATTAAGATTCACGTGCGTTCACTGCTATTCTACTGAAGTATCGTGAGGTGCCGCCGAAGACTCGGGTAACATGTTGAACCATTCACTTATACTATAATTATAAACAACACACCACTATAAGAAGTAACTATGCTAAATAATTAAAATCTTTTATCATATAAATTGTTTCCACTACACGGAAGAGTCGATCGCAGATTGCTTGATTGATTTTGCATACAGTTAACATTAAAAAGATGTGAGAAGATATACATTTATAATTCATTAATAAGTCCATTATATAATACAGGTATGTCTTTCTTTACACGCTGTACATGGTGATTATAAACGTCATTTAATCAGACACTCCGGGCAGACATATCCTACTGACATACTCTTCCATCAGTTTTCAACAAATTTGAACAAACATTCCTAGATTAGACACAATATATTACAGAAAACGGGAAATCAAAAGTAGAGTTAATAAAAAATATTGAATAATCACACGTTATAATTTAAATTTACAAATAGTACATACCTAAACAAAACTAACACGATAGAAAATTTGTATTTTGTATAAAATTCGGATAAGGCGATAAGATCAGTATTGACAAGTTATTATAAGTTTAGACGGCAAATAGAATAGACGCACTGACCACCGTCCCGTGCCCGCTTGATATATAAGCACACCAAATATATTCGCTAAACTGAACCAATCCTTTTTAATGTAATTAAATAATGTTTTTTATAAGCAAGTGGCAATGTAGGTACCGTGGTCGGTGCGAGCGCGTTGAATTGAACTAACAAACCGGATGACACAAGATTATATAATAGTATCTCATATAATGAATGGAATAGAGACAGCCACCGCAGAACATAGAAAACAGTCGTAAGTGACATCGGTATCTGAGCACTGCGTTTTACTCTCAAACGCAGTTAATTGGTTGAGGTTGGTAGCCAGCCAGGTGGGTACTACGAAGTATCCTACCATTGAAATCCGATGCCACTTCATCCTAATATCTGGTATAGAAAGATCGCAATTTTCGACTCGCTCTGTCTTCTAATTGAGGTATCCGAAAGTAAGGAGGCTTACAATATCGTGTAGTGCACCTAGTTCCGAACAGTTCCTGATATGTCCGGTATCAGGAGGTATCAGGAGGCGGGCGGATCTCGACCACCCATTAACATGGATGCATCTCACTGATTTAGTGTGACAATTCTAACGAATTCCTTTTAACGTTTATAAATACAAAGAAAACTAGTCCTTATTTCTATAAGGTTCATCTATATTATTATGTAAAACCATAAACTTGACGTTAAACGATAGCAGCAACAGACACGACAAAATTTTCTATATATAGATCATATTTTGTACACATTTGTTGAAAATAAAGATAATAAATAACTATAGATTTAACATATGAACTTTATTTAGGGCAATAAGGTTAGTTTTGCTTTGACATTCTTAAGTGTCACAAGATATTTGTTAGATTTGCCACACTATAGTGTATTGTATATTGAGATTACTTGTACCCCATAATGATGACAGTGGAGCCCCGCCCGCTCTACTGAACTAAACTAAACTACCGTGTGATGACCTCGCACTTACACCTGCCACAATAAAATACTAAATAACAAAATATAAACTAAAATTACCGCAACAAAAACTAATCAATAAAGTTCTACAAATCGATTCGACTACGTTACGTTAAAACTCTGTCTAATTATGTATAACTACTGTAGGTAATAATGTATATATATTCTTAAATTTAAATAGAGTTTTAAATGTAAATGAATTACGATAGATTAGCGCGTGTCGGTTGCCTCGGCTACCTCGCCGTATCTCGAAGCAATTTTCCTTAAAATAAACCATATGAAAATAATAACGTAATACCACATCCCCGTGATGAAGTTTCATAAAGATATCAATTGTATAGTGTAGTTAGGAGGCCGCACTAAATGACCGATGCGGCCGCCTTCACTTCAATAAGCATTTTTTATCGATATCTTGGCCGCACTACAATTTAACCTAATTTAATCTTATTCTGTTCTTGTCTCTGCAAAAAGCAAACTTCATTGCCGGTGAGGTAACTAATTCTGAAATAGCTTGGTACTAAAAGTGTGTAATAATGAAGCTCATTAAAATGGGTGGCGTCGTTAACAGCTCTTTACTGTATATACTACACAGTACAGTATGTGTGTAGGCGGGTAGAGTCGGGTCGGGTCGGCAGCGAGCTTATCTCGCGGCTATTATTATCCTTCGATGTCGCATCGACCTCCAATTCAACATCTATACAACACCTCAAACACAATTATAGAGCTATTGTTAGCAAACACCACATTTCATACTGTTTGTTTATTTACGTTTTTTCCCTGAGGCATGTTATAACTATAACAAAAAAATTGCAAAATTGGAACGTGAATGCTGGATGTAAAGTTGCTTTTCCAAGGAGCTTTAAAGTCAGACCATCGAAGGATAAAACTGAACCTAATTGAAACTAATTCATTGAATTAGTTAACATGGGGATGTGTAGAAGGATAGGCATCGGAGACAACCGGCACGCAATTAGAATAGTGTTCTAGCTAGAGCGAGAGGACCCACCGCACTCCGCAGAGGGAGCGAGAAAGGGAGGGGGAGGGAGAGGGGGAGTGAGTCTAGACGTCGACGACCATCTTCTTGTGGATGTCGGTGTTGCCGACCACGTTGCAGAACTCCTCGAAGGAGATCTTGCCGTCCTCGTCCTTGTCGGCGAACAGGATCGTCTTGTCGACGATCTGTTGCAGCTGCGTGTCTTTTAGATTGTTGCCCACCATCATTTTCAATACCTGTGTTACAAACATCACACTTTTTAAAAAATCAACCTCTGTCTCCGCGTTCCCCGGGATCCAATAATTTCGCAGGATATAGTAGCATGTAAAAGTATATAGTAGCGCCGATTCTGTTGTAAATCGCACTAAACTAATTTTAGTCACATCACATCTCTTTCTTACAAACATTATTGAAAAAGGATAGAACATATTTAAAGCTGTCAAATTAGTCTTTGCCGTCTTCATTTACGGGTATTTAGATGTAACCTCAATAGATGGCGACTAAATTTATATTGAAAACAAGCATTGGACTAATTTGACAGGATTAAATTTCTTACGTCCTTTTCTTATGCTCTTTGTTAGAAAGAGACATAGTGAGACTAAAATTAGTTTAGTTGTAAACAACGGAATCAGGGCCTTTATGTACTATATGTTATGATTAAAGATCGAATAACCGGATGTACGTAAAGTTGAAAAACCTGAAGTTGTTTACGGAAAGCAATTTTGTATAAAAAGTAGCCTATATGTTTCTCCATTCCATAGGCTACCTGCGTGCCACATCAGGATTGGTTGCGCCGCTCTTTCACATTTATAATATTACCGGCATAATATGTGTAGGCTTCCAAAACACACTGCTATATAAGGTTCTAATAAATTAGTGAACTTTCTCTTGAGGGATGAATGTATAGGTCATTAAATAATCAGTAATCAAAAAAATATATTAGAAAAATAATCCGAGGGAAAAAAATCTTCTTTGCCTTGTATGGAGTCTCTATGCAAGTCAATGAAGTTTTTTTCCCCACGGATTATGTGACCTATACATTCATCCCTCGTGAGGAAGTTCACTAATTTATTAGGACCTTATATTAATCATGCAATGCATGCATGACAGGCGGTTCTTATATCGATGCAATGAATCTTCCAAGGCAATTTCTCCTCGTAACATCTTAATATATAAAATGATAAACTGATTGTTGATATATCAGCCCACAGCCCAAACCGCTGGACCTAGAGATTTGAAATTTTGCACAAAGATACCTTATACAGTGTAGGCATCCACTAAGGAAGGATTTTTGGGAATTCCACCCCTAAGAGGGTAAAATAGGGGATGACAGTTTGTATGCAAGTCCGTCAGTTTTGAAGTTAGGATCTTCAAATTTTGTGTTTAGGCTGACGATTGAAAATTAATCTCAGCGTTTGTGATAATTCCACCACCGAAGGGAGGAAAAGGGGGATGAAGTTGGGTATGCAAGTCCTTCAATTTCAAAGTAAACTTCACTAAATATATTATTATACGGTGTAGGCATCCAGTAAGGAAGGATTTTTGGAAATTCCACCCCTAACAGGGTAAAATAAGGGATGAAAGTTTGTATGCAAGTCCGTCAGTTTTGAAGTTAGGATCTTCAAATTTTGTGTTTAGGCTGACGATTGAAAATTAATATATAGTTATCTCAGCGTTTGTAATAATTCCACCACCGAAGTGAGGAAAAGGGGGATAAAGTTGTGTATGCAAGTCCTTCAATTTCAAAGTAAACTTCACTAAATGTATTATTATACGGTGTAGGCATCCAGTAAGGAAGGATTTTTGGAAATTCCACCCTTAACAGGGTAAAATAAGGGATGAAAGTTTGTATGCAAGTCCGTCAGTTTTGAAGTTAGGATCTTCAAATTTTGTATTTAGGCTGACGATTGAAAATTAATGTATAGCTATCTCAGCGTTTGTGATTATTCCACCACCGTAGGGAGGAAAAGGGGGATGAAGTTGTGTTAGAAAGTCCTTCAATTTCAAAGTAAACTTCACTAAATGTATTATTATACGGTGTAGGCATCCAGTAAGGAAGGATTTTTGGAAATTCCACCCTTAACAGGGTAAAATAAGGGATGAAAGTTTGTATGCAAGTCCGTCAGTTTTGAAGTTAGGATCTTCAAATTTTGTGTTTAGGCTGACGATTGAAAATTAATATATAGTTATCTCAGCGTTTGTAATAATTCCACCACCGAAGGGAGGAAAAGGGGATGAAGTTGTGTATGCAAGTCCTTCAATTTCAAAGTAAACTTCACTAAATGTATTATTATACGGTGTAGGCATCCACTAAGGAAGGATTTTTGGAAACTCCACCCCTAACAGGGTAAAATAAGGGATGAAAGTTTGTATGCAAGTCCGTCAGTTTTGAAGTTAGGATCTTCAAATATTGTGTTTAGGCTGACGATTGAAAATTAATGTATAGCTATCTCAGCGTTTGTGATTATTCCACCACCGAAGGGAGGAAAAGGGGGATGAAGTTGTGTTAGAAAGTCCTTCAATTTCAAAGTAAACTTCACTAAAGTTCGTGTAAGTATTCAGTAAGGAAGGATTTTTGGCAATTCCACTCCTAGGGGGGTAAAATAGGGGATGAATTCGTCAGTTTTGAAGTTAGGATCTTCAAATTTTGTATTTATGCTAACGATTGAAAATTTATTTATACATGTTTCAGCTTTTTTGACAATTCCACCCCCGACAGGGTGAAAAGGTATGGGATGTATGTAAGTCATTCAGTTTCAAAGTAAACGTCACTTAATATATTACACAGTGTAGGCAACCACTAAGGATTTTTGGATATTCCATCCTTAAGGGGGTAAAATAGGGGATGCAAGTTTATACGAAAGTCCATCAGTTTCGAAGTTAGGACCTTCAAATTTTGTGTTTAGGTTGACAATTGAAAATTAATTTATATGTGCCTCAACGTTTTTGATAATTCCGATCCCAAAGGGTAAAAAGGGGGATGAATTTGTGTATGGAAGTACACTAAATTTATTATTTAAGCTTATGGTTATACACTAACGCAACGAATATCGGTGTTGTTGGAATTTGAACCCTTAAGGAGTGAAAAGGGGGATTAAATTTAGTATATGAAGTTCTTTATATTCGGAGTGAAAATTAAAAAATTTATTATTTCGGCTTATGGTATTGGCGTATTGAAATGACTCGCCTAAACAACATCAGGAAAAAGGAGAGGAATCGGTATTAAAACAAAGCTCCGGTTAATATGAGCATTGGTATTCCTCATTTTCATGTATGGAGTGGAAGCGTGGACTATACTGGCCCGAGAAAGAAAAAGGATTCAATGCATCAATCCTATCGCAGCTCAAAATTAAAACACGATTGTCCACCATATGCCACCAACGTATTTTTTCGTATTTCGGCCACATGGTGCGCAAAGGCGATGAAAGTTTGGAAATCTGATCATAGTTGGGAACACGGAAGGAAAACGACTAAATGGTCGTTCACCAACAAGATGGTCCGATCAAGTAAAAGACTCATCGTCCTCCAAGTTTTACAGAAACCAGAAGACAGAAACCAGTGGAGGCAGATCATTCGCTCTAGAAGCAAACCCGATGTTGACCACGATCCTCAGATATGAGGGAAAGAAAGAGAAGGCCTCCAAAATTGTGCTGTGGAACTAGACTACAAGTTACAGCTCTCCGCCGCAATGTTATTGAGGCCAAAATATTTACTGGTTCTGCCAGAGGAGAAACAGTCTTCTTGCCGCGTATACCATTGATCCCAAATCACCTTCCGTTTGAATTTAAAAGATAACAGTTCCTAATTAAGGTTTGTAGTCACAGGGAAAAACTCTGAAATTTGCTAGAGTTGATTTGCGGCAGGACTGTTTCAGTTTTATGTGGCATCCTCGCATATGATCTACCTGAACTATTGTCAATATCACACGTAGTGGCGGACAATAGCCATGAACAAAGCTCTATATTGTTACAATGATTAATATCTAGAAAAAAGAAATAATCTACGCGGACGAAGTCGCGGGCTATAAAGCTAGTTGTAAGATAAACAATGAGATATGTCACGCAAATGTGATGTAAAGATATGTACATTCCCAATATCACTGCTTCAGATATATTTATGTAATAGGTACAACGTATTAAAATACGAAATAATAATAACACATCGCAGAAAATTTACATAAACTGGCGAAGCGAGTTGCTTTTTGCTTCTGTTTCCAGAAATTGTGTTCCAGCTCTAAAAACCATCCTTATTTCGCCTCCTGTCAGTAGAGCATAGCGATATTTGCTCAAAGAGCAGCTCGATTAGGGAAATACCTCCGCATTACAGAATACCGCAGACAAATAACTGAATGTTCTATTCGTACGCGTCAATAAGGTCATTGTGGGGTGATGCCCTGGGTTTTGCAAGCGTCCATATGGCTACGGTAACCGCTTACCATCAGGCGGGACGTAAGCCTGTTTGTCGACGTAGTAGTATAGAAGTAGAACTCTTTCGCAAGCGGACCTATCAATGGATCGGCAAATGGGGACGGCTCCGGCACAAGGCGCGCGTCCATAGGTAGGTACGTATATTCTCGTACGGTATATCATTATGCACAAACACATACTTTTAGCATACTGAGTGTAACGGAAAGGGTATATATGTCACCGTATTTTCGTGAAAACCGTTAGTTTATAATCTACCTAGCGAGATTGTAAACGATCGATAAATATCGACCGTCAAACTGTGAACCATCTCTGATTGGTCTGTCTTGGCGGTAGTTCGTTCAGTGTCCATAGAGTTAGAAAACAAACATAGGAGTTAAATAAAAGAAAATGCACATTTAATTGTTTCAGATCAAAATTAAATATTGTCAATCAATATGTTTTTAAGAAACAATAACAATATGACGCATTGTCACGGATAGATTATAAACTATCAGAAATGAATACGTTATATTGTAAGTAGTATGGTACAGTTCACAATTTATCGGCATTTTATAATCTCGATAGATAGATTATAAACTAACGGTGTTCCCAAAATTACGGTGACATGTTTCCGTTACGCCCGTATAATATAATATTAGTAGGTAGGTAGTGTAGTGTGGTGTAATACGGAACCTGAAAGAGTTCTCCGTTGGATATGAACCCGTCGTTGTCCATGTCGTAGATGCGGAACGCGAAGCGCAGCTTGGACAGCTTGTCGCCCTTCACGCTGAACTGCGACACGCCCTGGATGAACTCCTTGAAGTCCACCTAACAAACACCACAACCAACCACCAACCAGTAGAGTACCAGCTCACTGCATTCAACAAAAACATCGCTGTGGTAAGGTACTTAGAGTACTCGCCTGGCTGGCTACCACCCTCAAGTTGAAAATCTGTCGCCAAATACCCACCGGTGTTCCGACAGCTGCACTTGAGGGCCTACGTACGGTAATTGTGAAGGCAATAACAAGTTTTCACCGGAATTGAATATGTACCAACCATAGGTACATATATAGGTAGTTAGTCAGATTAGCTTGTAAAACGGTTATTATACTTAATATGAGGCCAAACACGTCCACATGGCTTCTTTCAAGGATTTCTACAAAAGTAACTGACCTAACTTACTACTACTTATAAGAAAATCGGCATCAAAATATACCAATTATACTTGGTATATTTGTATTTATAGATACAATTGTACTAATCATTATAAGTAATCTCTAGTTCTCTACTAGCAGTAGTATTACTTATTTTTTTTAAATGAAATAATAATATAGAATGTCCAATCTAATAAAACAGTTCTTTCTTTCCGCGTGGATAGCCGTGGATGGGATCCTGTATAATAGATTTAATATCAATATTTTATTAATATTAGATACAAAAATATATCGTGCCAATTTGTTCTTGTAATAATAATATTCATATTAATTTCTATGAATAGAGTGACGTCACCGCTATGCTACGTTATCGTGTAGCATCTCTAGCTAACTGTTTAACGTGGACGTACGTAAGTACTTACGTAACGTGGTGTAGTAATGGTAATGCGATCGGTTTGTTTATCAACACAACACACATCCACAACTACTAGTATTTGTAATTGCTTTACTCTCACATATTTACATATAAAAATGCTATGCCCTACTCACACTAACTACTGCACGCAGAACTAAGACTTGACGTGACTTTTTTACAGTGAATATGCTTTGTATCACAATTTCACCATGGTAAGTGAAGTTGTGGCCGTGAATGGTAATCACGGAACACACCGGCATGTGCTCGGCGGATAGCGACAGATTTTTAACTTGAGGACAGTGCCAGCCAGGCGGGTGAAAACTACACAGTACCTATTTACCACACCGCGCAATAATTTTTATTCCTTTTCATAATCTATTTGATTTTGGAGACATAAACAGCAAAAGAGACACTCTTTTAGGCAGATCGGTATTTTCAAACGCGTGAGGATCTAATGACAGCCCCTCTAGGCAGGAGCATCTTTCTGTCAGTCAGCGTGACTGTTTGAGGACAGCTTATTTTGTATGGAAAATGACATAAGAACAAATCACGTGGTTGCTACACACAAAATACCAAATTTTGCGTTTGGCTTTCTAGAGAACTTCTCTCTAATTACATGAACAATTGCCAAGTCTAGTATATCTCAGGTTTTAAGATAGACCCGGATATGATAGATAGAGATAGATAGGCTCTTCTGTTATATGACGTTAGAAAGTGACGGATATATTTAAAACCTGGATTTTGGTAGACTTGCTTTAAACCATCTCACGTAATAAGGGGGCTTAGGTGTAGAACTAGTCATGTATAAATGTGTAGTTGGTACCTCTCCATTTCCATCGGCGTCGAAGATGTCGATGACGCGCTGCACCAGCGGGTTCTGCTGCAGCTCCGGCAGCGACATGAACTCGTCGATGGAGAGCGCGCCCGAGTTGTCCAGATCCAGCTTGCGGAACCGCTTACCCAGCCGTCGGATCTCGTCCGCGTCGACTGTAGTAGTACACGCACATTCAACTACCTTCCTTCTCACTCATATTACATCCTTTGCACGCGCTATTTTACTATCTGCGGCCCTCATGTCAACACGGCCAGCACTAGGTAGCTACAGCGCGTACAAAGGATCTATCGTTCTAGTTTCAAGTGCTACTCAAACACCTCAAGTGTCCCGCTAGATTTTGATGCTAAGCAAGTCTATTATTTACAATTGAACTGATCAAAATTATTAGCTGGTAATATCATACAAGGTTTGAGGTTCTGCTTAGAATGTTCAGTGAAACTATGTGGTTTTTATAGATTTTGCTTCCACACTGTCTACGTTATTATAGGTATTCGTAGCATTATTGAGTTTTGTAACAAGCGAAATATAAATAACTACAGCAGCCTCATGAATATTCTGATGAGGTCTCTCTAGCAATCTTGCTATGCGTCATTCGCGTTTTGTACAATATACAAAGAAAAGACATTTGCATAAATAGACAGATGGTACAGTCGACTACGAAGGAGGCGTCGCGTGCGGCGCACTGCAGTGCTGCCGCCGCTTATCTCACGTATTATTCAAATTAACGCTCATTTAGCTTCGTACTTGTCTGTACACTTCTAAAGTAACATATAAAGCAATACACACTACCTAATACATATAATATGTAGACTGCACAAAGCGGCCTTATCGGAGTTGTCACTTTGACTACACATAGCACTAAGTTAACGTAGCGGTTGTGGGGAGCGCGGCACACTACGCCGCCGCGCCCCGTTACCGCACAACCAGCCTTAGCCAACATTCGGCATTTCTCTACACAAATGGCATGCTTCGACACATCGAGTCCCTACGGCTGCGGCCCGCCGACGATCCTAGACAATGTCGGCGCCGCTTTATAACACACAACCAATAACAACTAACAACAAGCCACGGGAAAGGTCAGCGCTTAGATAATACGTATCCACTCTACTCATTTCCTGCTACCCGCATACCTCTATAGCAAATGTTAACTTTGCTATCGGGTAAACTTAGCAAATATTAGTTCAAGATTGCTGCATACCTGCATGCCACAAACTTACATTATGAACTCAATGCAGATCGCGAAAACCAAATCGATTATTATTGCATTTACACGTTGTACATACAGTATGCAGTAACCTTACAGGTAGGGTAGGTCGTACACCGAGGACCTGTGAGGGGCGCGGGGGCAAATCATTGGCTAATTGAGCTACAAACATTATTACTACATATCATAAAGTACAACGTTTGTTGGTGAGCCGGTGCAAACACAGATGCTACGCTCAGTGTGCGGCCTACCTTATGACGAGCTTACATAATTGAATAAACAATGGCTGACCTCTCCCAATTGCATAGATTCCTCACACCTGAGTGTTAGCATTGTAGCATTCTAATACATTCATAGCAAAATAAATGCTAATGACACTTTATTCACTAGAGGCCCAGATGTGACGCGGGATGCACTAACCAAACAATCTATGAGTATCAAGTAACAATGTTCATCCAGAACAATTTTTTTCATAATAATGCTTTGTGAAGGTGGAGGAATTATGCATGACGAACATATCGCGGTGTTTCAACAGACATTAACGTAAAAAAACAATAAGTAAATGGACATGTGAGTTAGTAGTCAGTAGAGGAAGCCGAAAGATAAAAAAGAAAAACTAAAAAAAATATAAAGCAACATGATAATACAATGTGGATTTCAATATTGTTTTTAATGGGTTCAGTTACACTCCCAATATATTAGAACCTTCTTTTATTTGTCCAAGTGTGTTCATTGAATGTAAGTAACTGTAAATTAAACAATATACTCAAAATACAAAACTAGGTAGGTATTTTAGAAGTTTTAGAATGTGTCTCAAAAAGGCTTAAAGTAATTTCTCAAACATGTATTGTATATCAATATTCTATAGAATTTAATCTGAAATTGAAAAATTGTTCTGGACGATAATGTACGGTGTTATTCGTGCGGTATGCTAACATGGAGATGAACATTGGAGCGAGTGACACTACGACACTCACAGTTCTCCACCTTAAAATCAATGCAGTTAACACGCGCTGAAAACAAACCTCTTGTTACGCTTTATATTCACACCCTACCACAGTATTATAACATGTATCATCAGTGGAGTTGGACGGGCCGGGTCGGGCTCATTACAATATTCACTTGTTATTGATGGGGACAATATATGGACTGATCACATATGTATACAGCAATATTTATAAGTAAACATTGAAAGCAAATTGTTATTGCTCAATTATGAACTGTTCATTTATTAAAATTATTACAACAGCATTTAGTTCAAGAATACAGTGTAAGCTCAATTAAAAATATATTCTAAATATTTTGAGGCACTAAGCAACTTTTAGGTTTTAGTTTTATAAAAGAAAGTATGAAGGAAAGACGGAGTTGTGAAGAAGAAACATTAGGAAACAATATTAGTAATACTCACAGTTGGAACATAGTTCCATGGGAATTGAATTCTCGTTACCCTGCAAATAAGAATAGTGCTCAAGGCTTATTGACATTAAAATCAAACAAATGTTTTATATTATTACTAGTCTGCCCTACAGTTCCACCCATGTTCCCCAGGATTCTAATGGTTTTCAGGGTCTCATCTATTTTTGCCAAATCTGTTCATTACAGCATGATTGAATATCAAACATAATACATACCCACAAACTTCATTTAAAAAATAAGTATACTTTCTAAAGGGAAATCAACATAATTAAATTCATAGTAAAAAATTCAATCTAAAATATGGCCTAGGTATATTGTATAGATTTCCACAAACAATATAGGACAGTATTGATACCTAATAACACTAACTGTTCTAGCAAATAGTATTTTTAGTGAATAATGATTACAGTTTTTTAGCATATTCCTAGCAAAAAAATTTTTTTAGCTCAAAATCTTACGAATGCTGATCAAACACAAGCTATTATTAGCACGTGTACTTACCATTTTGTTTAATTAATAGATTCCTCTTATTTGTTGTTAAAACTATGTAAATATAATCCCAGGTTGTATTTTCAATCAAATAAAATCAATTACAATCGAAAATCTCTGCACCCTCTCACCATCGATCTAAATAAATGCACAGAGTAAAGATAAATTATAATCAGTCGATCGGTCGGACCGGGCTACTGCTTTACAGGTACCATAGACAAAATTTTTACTCTGCATTACAGTTAAGTAACTATTACACCGTCCTATTTTTAGGATCCTAACTAGGTACCTAACTAGGAAATAGGAAGGTGTAATCGCAGTTAGAACAGCTTCTGCTTCCTAGTCAGAGCGATCCCAGTTAGGATCCTAGTTAGAATCCTACAAATAGGAAGGTGTAATAAGCACTTTACAGACTACGGTGCGGGCCGTGCATAGACGGCCCGCTAGGCAGTCTATGCACGGCCCGCTAGCCTATATAATAAGGATTTTCTCCAATTTCTTTTGGTCCGTGCTTTTCTATGAGGAGTTTTTTTATTTATGATACTTCTATGCTCAAAATACCTGTCAAATCGTGAACTTAAGGTTCAAATTGGTTCAAATTGTCAACAGTTTGACACGTATTTTGAGTACAGAGGCATCATAAGAAAACTCCTCATTGACTCTGGCATTGACTACATAAAACATAAAAATAATGAGGATTTTTCTTATGATGCCTATATGCTCAAAATACCTGTCAAACTGTTGATAATTCGAACCAATTTGAACCTATATGCTTATATGTGAAGTCTTCCATAATATTTTCAAAGTTCATGGTAAAGTTTATATGATACCACTTGGGGGATCCACCGTAATACAATACAGTTTAATTAAACGTGAATTAAACACTCGAAATAGGGATGCGGCCTGGGTAACTAAATTATAAATCTAATTAGTCCGTCAGTTAGATTAACAAATCAATAAAAATGGACAAAGTGTAGGTACTGCAAGTTTCTGCTACAACAATGTTTGCTATTAAAAATATGCCTTTTGACTAAGTATTTAAATTTAAAAAGGCATATAAGCAGACATTGTTGTAGCAGAAAACAAAACAAAAAATTGTGTTTTAAATATTCTTAAGAATGTTATATGTTCTTATAAATATTTCAGGATTATCTACAGAACTTGGCACCCATTTAGATCTCAAGTCTTTTGTCGGTGAAGTAGACAACTACACCATAATATTAAACTTGGCTCCCATTTCACATTTATGTTTTTGGTGGTTGGTAGTTAGTAAAACAGTATTTTTGGGTATCACATTGGATAATAAATTGTAGAGATGCGCCGAGTACAAGTTTTACCGAGTAACCGAGTACCGAGTATTGCTCGGTATCATGTTTACCGAACCGAGTACTCTGCCGAGTAACTCGGTTATGTTGACGCAGGTTTAGGGCGCGAATACAAGTTTAAACTTGCTTGCAACAGTCGTAATAGACAGGGAGATGGTGGCACAAATTTCCTGGACATTGGTAAAGGTATGGCGACCCTTCAGGGGTCTAATTACGTAATGATGAAAAGGAAAATTATGGTCATAGCGGTGGTACCAGCGGCCCAATCGCGTGGGCGTTAATCGCACGTGTCGGATAAATTACGAGTGTCGAACGATTTGTTCCACAAAAATTCTTTTATTTTCCGATAGTCGATGAAAAAAATGTAGGCAGCAGCGTAATGCCATAATTCTCTTTTGTAACTTACAGCCATATGGACAAAAAATAATTCAACGATTTGCACCAGGTAAATTTTTGCACACCTAATCATCGTCGAGTAGTCATTCACGAAAATCACCATGCCATGCTTTTCCGACGGTTCCAAATATAATATAATATTGATACGTTGCATTTAGGCGTAGTGTTTAATAATGTTTTATTTTCTCAACCAGGTTTTACAATTTTAACTAAAGGGGCCTTCTTTTAAGTATTTAAATACTTGTATCAGAAGACCCCGCTCTTCAATAGCCATAATATACATTTACAGGTGAGTATAATTTATGTTACTAAAATATTTAAATTGAAGTTTTGACATAACTTATATAAAACAATAAAGCATAATTTTAAATGTGTGTGGGTGTGTGTTTATGCGTGAGTGTATTTGTGAGTGCGTGTTTAAGTGTTTCTGTGAATATATGTGTATGTGTGTGTGTGTGGGGTGTGTGGGGGTGTGTGTGGGTGTGTATGGGGGTGTGTGTATGTGTAAGTGTGTGTGTGTGTGTGTTTAATGGTTTTTGGTCATCGAAAGTGTCCCGTATTGGTTCCTAGAAGTTATGGCAACCCTTCCCCTCGCATACCGCCGTTCCCTGCAGTTTATGATTTTTTCCGAGTACCTCGGCAGTTTAACCGAGTTATTCGGCCGATTACGAGTACTAAAAAAATGGCCGAGTACCGATTAATAACCGAGTACTCGGCGCATCTCTAATAAATTGCAATGGGGTCCTCAGATAGAATCATTAGCTGGTAAATTAAGTTCTGCTGCATTTGCTGTTAGGAAAATCAAACAATTGACGAATGTCGAGACGGCCAAATTAGTTTATTTTGCATACTTCCATAGCTTTTTATCTTACGGCGTATTAATTTGGGGAGCTGCAGCAGATATTGAGACTATTTTTATATTACAAAAAAGAGCAATTCGTGCAATTTATAGTATGGGTGCTCGTGAATCATTAAAGGAATTATTTAAGGAAATAAACGTTATGACCGTACCTTCACTTTATATCTATGAAAATATAATGTACATACGTAAAAACATAGAAATGTATAAAACAAAAATGGAGACTCATAATATCAATACAAGACAAAAAGAGAAATTAGTTGTTCCGTATTTTAGACTGGCTAAAGTTCGTAAGTCATTTCTTGGCAATTGTGTGCGCTGTTATAACAAAATACCACTTGCGGTGACCAAGATGACTGATTTTAAATTTAAATCACATATAAAAGAAGTTCTGAAAGAAAGAGCTTAATACAAAGTAGCTGATTATATTGAAGATAAAGATGTCTGGAAGTAGGTAGCTGCACTCTGCATAAGTGCACCTTGTTCAAAAGCCAGTAGGTCAATAATTGTGTGTTTTATATTTTTAAATATTAACGGACAAGCAATACGGATTCCAACCACATAAGAATACAACACAGTTGTTATCAGCATTTACTAACAGCATCTATAAACATCTAGATCAAAAAGAGCATGTGTTAGTCGTGTTTATTGATTATAGCAAGGCTTTTGATACACTTAAGCATAATAAACTTTTAGAAAGTTTACACGATAGCGGCATTAGAGGAAAATTATTGGCCTGGTGTGAAAATTACCTAATTGAGAGAACTTACGTGGTAAGAGTTAACGGTACAGATAGTGATACAGTCAAGGTATCGGAAGGCACGGCTCAAGGCTCTGTCTTAGGGCCTCTGCACTATTTGACATATGTGAATAGTCTTGCTAACACAATAAAAAAGAGTGAAATATATCAGTTCGCTGATGATACATGCCTAGTGGCTGCCGGAAGTATTATAGAAGATGTACTTGGGCAACTTCAAGAGGACTTCAATATGCTAACAAAATGGTCGCATGATGCTGGATTAGTGCTCAACTCAAGTAAAACTAAACTAATGTATATTAGTTCTAGTCACAATAGAAGCTCCTTCATACCGAAACTGATCTCACATAGTCATGAATGCCTTCATAAAGGACGCGAGCTTGCGTCTTGCGCATGTGATAACATAGATGTCGTAGATAAACAAACATATCTCGGGCTCACTATTGATAATCGACTAAACTGGAAGGAGCATATTAATCAAGTATGCAATAAGTTGAGAGGTATACTAGCCAAATTTTCTTTAATTAAGTATAAATTACCATATCAAACACTTTTAATGCTTTATAAATCATTGGCCGAATCAATAATATCTTACGGGTTATCAAGTTACGGGAGAACATTTAAAACACACCTAGATCAAATATACTCACTTCAATTGCGTATTTTAAAAAAAGTGGTTCCTTGTAATATTAGCAAGACATATGAAAACGACTACCATAAGTTATTCGTGTTCTGCAAAATTATACCCATACATGAAAAAATCAAACTAACACTACTAACGGAAGAATTCTTTACAGAAAATCTTAAAAGATATAAAATTGATTGCACACCCATTATTAAAACACGTAGTAATGCCAATGCCAAACTAATTTTACCTAGATATACAAACCTGTATGGTATGAGAACTCTAAACTACTTGATTCCATATCTTATTAACGAGCTTCCAATTACATTAAGAGACGAGCTAACCCCTAAAAATTTTAAATATAAGCTAAAACAATACTTCGTAAATAATCTTCTTAGTTAAATAATATTCTTAGTTAAATATACACATTTTTTTTTTTTTTTTCACAGACATCACAAATAATAATAAAAAACATATACATACACTGTACAGTAAATACACCATCCTGTATCTAGACGAGCGCGAGCTGCGGGAGGTGTGACGAGCCGTTCAACAAAGGGATTTTTCTATTTCTACCTACTTAATTTGTTGTATTTTTTACTAACTTTTATTACTGTACCAGTGAACATTATATATTTTTTTAATTAAGGTCCACCGTCATTAAGTACTCATATGGCATTTAGTGGCGGTGATTACCTACCTATTCAAAAGGATGACTGCTACGGTGTAGGGTAAAACTCGAATGAGTTTATGTTATGCCGTAATAATGTAACATTATAGATTTTAATAAATAAATAAATAAAAAAAAAAAAAAAAGGTTATTATGTTTTATTTATTTTCTTGTTCTTTTTTCGTCTGTATCTATGCTTAGGTATATATCTTTTTTATTGTTAATTATTTGGAAAAAAAAAGCCAAACATAGTCAGATTGTCCAAAAAATATACAGGGTGTTATTTTGGTCGGCGACAAGCGACCCAGGAGCGGTAGTACAAATTATATATTCCCCAAAAATGGACTTAATTTCATTAAATACTGTAAATATGTTGAGAAATACCTTATTCAATTTGAAATAAAATTACCGCAAAGTATGGTTACTAGGCACGTGCACAGACTAGAGCTAGGCGCAAGCCGCCATCACCCCACCCCATTACTCCCTCGTACTCCCGTTGAGTTTTATGTCTACACTTTAGCTTATTACATGATTTTCAAAAAAAAAAAAAAAAATATTTTTATTATTTAAAAAAATTATATATTTTTTTTAACACCAGTATCATTTGTATTATCGACCCTGAGTCGCTCGTCGCTGACCAAAACAACGACCTGTATAAAAAATGTAACCTTGCTGAGTTTCTTGCCGGATTCTTCTCAGTTGAAGGCCGAGTTCCGAACCGGTGGAACTTCAGTAAATGTGACCTTCATAAGTGCCCTTCTGGGGCCTAAATTGAATAAATGGCTTTGACTTTGACTTTGGTGAGATTATACCTTGTGGATTATACCCAAAGAACATCCTCTATTTTTTAAGTTTGATATATATTGAATCGTTTTGTATGTACCTTCTTCTACTTAGTTTTCAGGGAAACCAAATCCAAATTAGGACTTATTTCTGCCATTGTCGAGTTACATTATAGTTTCCAACGTCACTTCACTGCAAGTTCCCGCTAACTTAGATTTTATTGTCAGGTCACCCCAGGTCACCGCTCTGCATGATGGCATTACTTATATAATTTATGCAAGAATCTTATAATTATTATATTATAGTATAAGATTGGTGAATCTATGTTATGGTGATATTACAATGATATTTATACTAGTTACGTAGGTAGTATAAAAATTCCTTGTGATATCATAGACAAGGTACCTAATAATAAGATTCTTGCTTGATTCTTGGTACCTATATATATATTTCTGCATTTTATTAAACATTTATGAAGATAGCTTGGTTTAAATGTATTATAAGATTTTAGTACCTACTTTGTCTGTTTTTTTTTTCAATTGATTGTGAAATATTTTTATATATCACTGAAAAAATTGTTTCTGTACTTTTATTTTAAACTCAATTCAATTGTATTTTTATTATTAACATTTATACATGCATTTGTACGATAGATAACACAAAATAAATGCTCATCTCACATAAAAATATCGGCCAGCTGTACGTCAAACTAATGTCAATGTCAAAGGGCGAATGCCCCGTCCCCTCCCCGCTTTCTTCCCACCCTCTCTTTCCGAAAAACCAACCATGGCGGCCGGGGTAGGTTGAATTTTACCGTAAAATATCTCGGTAATCAAAGCAATATCAGTTAACTAATTTATAAAATTTGTGTATAAATATATAAGCTAACGTGTTGTTTCTTTATTTTCGTAGGTACTTTATACTTATCCGGAAAATTTCCGTGCTTATAAGGCGCTGATCGCCGCACAGTATTCCGGGGCCGATGTGAAAGTAGCCCCCAATTTTGTGTTCGGTGAAACCAACAAGACAGAAGGTTTCTTGAAGAAGTTTCCGGCCGGCAAAGTGAGTGTAGATTTTTCCGACTTGAGTGCTTACGTGCGGTGTTATTTCGGCTTATTTTCGTGACGGTGACGTGTAATCTTTGCCTATATATTTTAGGTGCCAGCTTTTGAAAGTGCCGACGGGAAAGTACTGCTCACGGAAAGCAATGCCATCGCATACTACGGTAAGTCTCCGACCTTATTAGTAGATAGTGAATCGTAACATATTTTATAACCTTAAAATAGGCCTGTTCAGAAAGTCCAGTGAACTCTTGTCTGTATATTATGTTTTATATCTTTTACTTTTGATCAGGATTATCCCGCCGCAAAATTTTTATGACTACGCATATTCACTACGCATATCTTAGTATAGTTTACCAATTTTTTACCATTTAAACTCGTTTGCTATATTGTAGTATATAACATAGGCAAAACACTATAAACATACTGTTTACCCCTCTATTCCATAATTTACAAGTTATCATAATATTGTCCTCTATGATAATAATATAATGTAGTTACAAAAGTGTATGGTTATGTGTCCAGTGGCTGATGCAGCCCTCCGCGGAGGCGACGCGGCGACGCAGGCGCGCGTGTGGCAGTGGGCCTCGTGGGCCGACAGCGAGCTGCTGCCCGCCTCCTGCGCCTGGGTCTTCCCCTACCTTGGCATCATGCAGTTCAACAAACTGGTTATTACCTAAACTCTATTTATTGAGCCTGCTTGTGACTGGTAGGTGAAGCTGAGGATGTAACAAGGTTGCCCCAGAAAATGTTTTAGTTGCCATACAATTTACTTATTGTATGGGATTTTGGACTCCTATAAAAACTAAGTACCTGGGTGACTGAGTATTACTCAAAATTAACCGAGTTTAATAGAATAGGATTTCAATTTCTGCAAACAACTAAGCACCCCTTGAAACCTCAATGGCACACCCAATCGTAATGTGGGTAGAATATAAGC
This sequence comes from Polyploca ridens, assembly GCA_951394255.1. Classification (NCBI taxonomy): domain Eukaryota; kingdom Metazoa; phylum Arthropoda; class Insecta; order Lepidoptera; family Drepanidae; genus Polyploca; species Polyploca ridens. Next base: position 15,925,711 of record OX596257.1, read on the forward strand.
AAAAACTAATTGTAGATAAAAATGTTTTGTAAATCAGCTGCAAACTGCTTCTCTATAAAGAAATAAACAAATCTCAGAAAATGAAATTAGTTAGCACATAAATATAATTTTATCTCCTATGGTTCCCTGTTAATTCTAACTTATGTTATCAGAATGTGGAACGTGCAAAGAATGACCTTTTGGCCGCCCTCCGAGTGCTGGATGCACACCTGCTGACTCGCACATTCCTGGTCACCGAGAGGATTACACTTGCTGATATTGTAGTCTACACCACCCTGCTGCACGCTT